>OY101436.1:32459108-33001608 GCA_956483605.1 Tuberolachnus salignus | reverse complement strand
GAGTTCATACGTCTTTTTCAATTGATCATCGACTTGAATTTTTATTTAATTTTTTATTTATAATCGTTTGACCGCCAAAGTATTTAATAATAATAATAGTCAAATTTCAATTTGTTTTATTTGGGACTAATAAAGTCGTTTGGATCAACATGATTAAATGATTATTACCGATGACATGCTGAAGAGCCCCCTCTGGACGTCGTAGACACCAATCGCGCGTATAAGAAACACGTATTGGGGTCCTAGAAAAAATGACAACGATCCGACAAACGAATAAATACTGTCCTACAATTCCCATCGAAATTATCTTGTATACAAAAAAAAAAAAAAAAAAAATGTCGTTACACTGTAGGCCTTCGGCCAACTCCATTCGCCAGTTCACGTCGGAACTCGGCCGAAAAAAGCCTTCGGTCTGTTTTGCAAAACCGCGTCGGGTAGTTCACAGGGTATCGGCGTTGTACAATAACGATCGCGCATTGACGCATATCCACGAGAGTGTGCTTACAAGTATTAACAATGTATTGTTATTAAAAAAAAAATATTAAGTTGGCAACAAATTCGTGTTGTTGTCGGTTTCGCACCTAACTGATTATCGCCCGAGAAAAACGCGGATAGGCAATAATAATAGGCAGCAAAGCCAATCAAAATCGATAATCCTGGGGGTAAAAGTGGCGGTGAGATTATTTCTTTTTTTTGTTTTCTTTTCATTAGCTCGTAATAAAAGTTTTTCGCGGTATCGGCGAGGGAAAATATACAAGTTTTGTATATATATATATATAATTAAATAAAAGGAATTTTGACAGCCGTCGTGGAGAGTAGGTAGGCGAATTATACGCATTTATACAGCGCGTGCACCCGAGTACCGCCGGCCATCATAATTCACTCTCACTCTCCTCTGGCCCTCCCGCCGGAGGAAAATCGCACCCGTATGGGGGGAGGGGGGGCGCAACAAAACAGTGACATATCGCACGCCCTAGCGACGGTTTGACGGGAATTGATTAATAATAACGTCAACTTAAAACCTAACCTATAATAATAACCGCCCGAGTTCCTTCTAATGGCTTTTCCTGGTCAGGGCGGTAATAATAATAATAATAATAATACATAATACATAATACATAATAGGTATGCGTATACGTATCTATATATATATATATATATATATATATATATATATATAATAAAAGTCGCGGGAGTTATCATTATTATTACTAGTATTTTGCCAGAAAGGTTTACTCGCCGCGTGTTAATTAGGCGTATTTTGACTCCGTAACCACCAACAAAGTGTCCATTGATTTCGATTTCGCGAGCAATATCTGATGTCAACTATGGTTCTGGTTACGACCCCTGAACAAACTTTGCCGACGTTTACAACTGCCAATACCTATGTTTAAACGGACACCATGAATTTCTCCGTTGACGCTCGCGAATTCGCTCTATGGTTTCGGTAATCTGGTTATACTAAATTTGCAAAAACGATTTTCGTAACCGGTTATTTCGACTCGGTACTAGTGCTTGCCCCGGTTGGTGGTTACTAAAACTGGCTGATAATAATTATTAACTGTGATAACAAACATTAATTAATTTCTGAAATGCCCAATACCCATATTCATTTTGCATTTCAGAACTTGA
This sequence comes from Tuberolachnus salignus, assembly GCA_956483605.1. Taxonomy (NCBI): domain Eukaryota; kingdom Metazoa; phylum Arthropoda; class Insecta; order Hemiptera; family Aphididae; genus Tuberolachnus; species Tuberolachnus salignus. The sequence goes on along the minus strand of OY101436.1, from coordinate 32,999,976 downwards.
TAATTCTTATTTAAATAGATCTGAACGAGGTTTCATTGTGAGCGTATAATGTTGGTTTATTTGTTACAAATACGCGTCGTTCACCGCAAGAGACAATATTGACTAAAGAACTCTGTAATGGCATAAAAGATTATTGAAAATGCCGAGAGCAAATAAAATAATAGACAACCGAAATAAATTATTTATAACACGGTACCTATATACCGATTAATTTGTCTGTCGGTTTGTTGTATTATTCCTCGTTTTATCAATTTAATATTTAACAAGGTTACGTATCGTTACCATTTTAATAACCACAACAATAAATAGAATATTGGTTTGCAGCGCCCAAACACGACTAATTACTACTACTACTACTACGGACTACATAGGCGTACGATATGTATTATTATTATTTTTCACTGTACAGAGAGAAAGAGAATATTATATCGTACGCGAAAAGCACGCAAAAAGATAAAAGGGGGGGGGGAGGGGAAAAAAAAAAAAAAAAGTAAAACCGTTCGAGATAAATACATCGAATAGTGTGTAAGGCTTTGGGTAAACGACGTTCGCGTGCCGTCGCCGTTAAAATGACGGGAGAAAAAAAAAAATACGCGATAAAACCCGCCACCCGGTACGGTGTTCGATTACAATTACACCTAAAACGAGTAAAGTTGTGTAATATTATGTTTTTTTTTCTTTTCTTTTCTTTCTTTCTTTCTTTACGTTCGCTATAATATATCGGTTTTTTTTTTCTTCCCGCCTATCTATCGTACGCGGGTTTAGTGTTACGATTAAAAAAACGACCGCGGCGTTATTACTTATTATTATATTACCTATTAGTATTGTTTTTTTCGAGTACTCACCTCGTTGACCTCGTGTATTGTCACGTCTTCTAATGTAGACGCTCGGTTCGCGTCGTTTTCCCAGTGTTGTTCCACGCGATATTAATTCGGGAACAACTGGTACACCCCTTTTTAAAGGGGACCGGGGAAAACCGGAAGAAAAAAAAACACCGTCAACCGTACCGACGAAAACGCGCGGGCACCGCCACGGCGGACCTTTGCCCGCGGCAAGCTCTCCCGGTATTCGGCGCCAACCGTTACCGCGGTATGCCACGCCGCGACACTACACCGACCCGGCGGCGGTCACTACACCCGCGCGCGCCGCCGCTCGGAAGAAAAAAAACGTCTTCCCTCCGTTTTCCGTCCGTTCGGGTTTCGAATTTTCCACTCGAATTACACTCTACAACGCCGCAATTACCCGTCGAAATGTTTTTTTTTTTTTTTTTTTTTTTTCTTACGCGTTTTTTTCGTTAATCGGTTCACATTACCCACGCGTGATAAATATTCTCGCGTATTGGTTAAAAACCACGATTTTGCGTTGTAATTTTTTTTTTTTTTATCTTTTCCAAAATATACCTACTACTACTACGTGATTGGTATTATATTTTTTTTATTCTAATATTATTTTCCCATTGTAAAGTCAACATATTCGAGTAATACCACCTTAATGTCCTTTCGTTCTATTTTATTAAATTTTTATCCGTGTTATGTCATGATAATTATTGTTGTTGTTGTTATTATTATTAATACCACTTTATATGTTTGCATATTATTATTTCTATTAAAATTCGTATTTGTCAAAAATATTTATGTGTACCCACGCGAGTATATAATTACGTTTAAGTGTCTATTCCGATTGATTTAAAATAATAATAACAAGAATTATAACACATCAAAAATTGCTTATTATTGTTGCTTTTTTTTTATGCGCATTATTATCTAAAAGTAATTTGTAAATTATATTATACTAACCTAGGGAATAAAAACAAAAACCGAACAGACAATGATTTGTGTTAAATTTTCATAAATTTAAAATAAAAAATATGTCGTTTGAGCAACAAAAAATGTTTCAATATTTGAACAGTTTTATTTGCATAATTTTTAGGTTTCGCATAGACATTCTGGGAGTTCTTCGAGCTCAGGCATTAGTAGTACAGGACCATCAGGAAATTGTTCTGCCAACATTACTAGTGGCAGTGATCCGTTAGCCGCTCTACAAAGTCAACAATTTGCACAGGTATAATATAATTTAATGGATAATACAAAGTTCATAACCAATACAGATATGTCAATGTTATACATAGATTGCTGGATTGGGAGTTTTATCGCCGCAGAGTAATCCATTAATTGGAAGTCCGCCAGGCGGCCAATCGTCTCTTACACCTCAAGAACTACAAGCCCTTTTTCAGCAACAAATACAGTATTTATTAATGAGACAGTCTACAGCAACACATGGGAACCAGACTCCATATTTTTTTCAAAATCAAGTGAGTTGAATTGTTTTATTTTTCACTCATTATTATTATTACCATTATTAATTTAATCACCTGGAATTTAGGTTCATCAAGCATTGTCTCAAGCATCAATTCAACTACAACAAATTCAACAGACTCAAAATATGACCAATAATCATCAACATTCTCCCGTTGGGAACGGTCCTAATCAGTCAACACGCCCTGCTGGTTCGTCAACACCGTCCCATCATTCTAAACAATCTGCCCAGACCCAATCATCCAATAATGACTTGGATTCGTCGGCAGCAGCAGCTCTTAGTCGATTAGCAGAAACCAAAACTAGCACTGATGACACCACTGATCTCGAGGAATTAGAACAGTTTGCTAAGCTATTTAAACAAAGACGCATAAAATTAGGTAAGACAAATTATATATATTAAACGTTTATAAGGTTTAAACTAATTGTATCAATTTGTTATTTGTTTAGGGTTTACTCAAGGCGATGTCGGTCTGGCAATGGGTAAACTGTATGGCAATGATTTCTCGCAGACAACAATATCTAGGTTTGAAGCATTGAACTTGTCCTTTAAGAACATGTGCAAGCTAAAACCGTTGTTGCAAAAATGGCTTGTGGATGCCGATAGTACAATGACCAATCCCAGCGCCATGTGTAACCCTTTGACAACCCCAGAGGCAATTGGTAGACGTCGTAAAAAACGCACATCTATCGAGACTTCAATTAGATATTCTTTGGAAAAAGCATTTAGAGCAAATCCTAAGCCTACGTCTGAAGAAATATCCATATTGGCGGATAATCTATCAATGGAAAAAGAAGTGGTACGCGTGTGGTTTTGCAATCGCAGGCAAAAAGAAAAACGCATCAATCCGCCAACAACAACTATGGCTGGTGGTCAAACCACATCGACTAACACCGACATGTTCACCGCCTCTATGTCTGTGCAAAATCAAAGCGACATGTTTCCTATGTTAACATCTCCGGGACATCCACTAGCACTTGTATCGTCTCCATCGATCGGAGGCCATCATCATCACCATCACCATCATCAAAGTAACAGTGAGTGACATTGGTCCATCTCATCGTCCCTAAACAATGGATTTGATGAGCTCGGTCAACGTAGATATTTCAGGGCTCCTATCAATGGCAAATTATCACTTTGTTAGTTACATTTAATATTTAGGTATTGACTTCTTTACATTGAAATTGAGAAACAAATTTCTATTTTTAACAAAATATAAAATTTTGATTAAAATTATCTAAAACATGACGAAAAAAACAATCCTTAATTAAGTGAATCTATGAAGGACCTGTTCATTACAAAATAATATTTATATTATTATAATTGTACCTTATACTCTAAACACATTTATAAATAGAATGTATATAAAAACTATTATTTTTTAACAAAATAATAGCAATTAGTATTAAAATTATATGTTATATTACAGTAATTTAATTTTAGATATGTATTTCTGTTTGATCTGTGTTAAAATGTGTTAGTGAAACATTATTTCTTTTGAATTTGTAAATAACAACGTTAAATTTGGAGATTAATCAAAACAATGTTATTGTTGGTCTGAAAATCAAACTTTTTAAGTTTTTTTTTGTGCTAGCAAGCGCTCTTTTCTTTCGTTGATTAATTAATTTATAAGTATTTTTTTTCGGCTCTGTTTTTTTAAAATTATGGAGATCATAAAAACTAAGGTGATATTATGTTATTAATATACACAATTTATTGAACTAGTCTTCTTTTCCTGTGTTTTGTCTTTTATCATCTGGGATAAAGGCAAATTAGAAGAAGAAAACTACTTCAATAAAATTGTTATTTAACTAGTATTCAAATATTTAATACTAATTTAATTAGTCGTAGAAAACCACTCACCAGTGTTTTGCAGAACACCGTATGAATGTTATATTTTTGTTATTGTTTTACATTGTTACTTTTCTGTGTTACATCATTGGACATGGTGGTTTTCGTGATCAAATACACTCTAAATAGTATCAATGACATTAAAATTATAAAATTACTTATCCTGGAGAAAGTACAATATTAGTTTTGTTTTTAAAATTGAAAGGAAAAAAAAAACATTTAGAAAGAATACAAGTGCTCGAAAAATTATTGTTTGCTGTGTTTTTATTAGTGTGACTACATATTTAATGCATTTTAGTTTTATAAAATCTGTTCAATTCAATACATTTTAACTGAAAATTAACATCTATCGGTTTTTGGGTCCATCACAGTAAAATAATATATTATGAAACTTATTTTTCAATTTCACATATCATTCAAATTCATTTTTTTTTTTTTATTTCATAAAAGTTCCTAAAGACTTGCCTGTCAGGCAAATATATAGTCATTAAACAATTCTTATCGTAATATTTAAGTCTTAGAGATTATTTACTGATTATTATTTTGAAATGACTCCAATGAGGCGTTTCCCAATACAATACAATAACAATTTTTAAAACATAGTCATATGTAAAGAATAATCTTTATACATTAGGGTTATCTTCTTCTCTACATTATTTATTGTGTTTGACAAATTACGTTTTTATTATATAATTCTAAAACTCAACATTTGTTTTCTAATAGTTTTTTTTTTTTTTTAATTATTGTTCCTACAATTATGTGTTCAACCTCTTCTCCGACGTAGCCTTCATACGTAAACAAGTTTCAACATATCCCATTACTTACATATAAAATGCAAAATAGTCATCAATAAATACTGTATGTCAAGTCATTGATTTTTCAACATTGGGCTTGAATGGTTTCGACTATTATCAACCCATAACGCAAATATATTGCGACTTGACTGTCGAACCATTTGACCCCAATATTAATAGATCAAACGACTAATCAATTTACTATTATTGTGTTTGCTTTTAACAATATTAAAAAATTGCTTATATTTTGTGCTGAGATCAAATAGGGCACTGTCAACTCCAGTAACAAATTTAACATCAAAAAATGTCAATGTATACCGTTCCATTGTTCATATCATTAGAATAGAGAGGTGTGTTAACGTAAATTAATTAATATATGTGTGTGTGTGTGTGTGCGAAAGTGTAAGTTACTTACACATGTACTAAATTACATACTTACTCACATATATACATATATAAGTATAAACCTATATATAAATATATAAGATAAAATAAAATAGTTATTAAGTGTATTTATGTTTCTTATTATTATTACATTATAATAAAAATACTAGGGGCCGTATAATCGGTTTTGTATACGTCAAGTCAGGTAACTAAATATTGTAAAGGAGACATTAATTTTAGACTATTAGTATATTGTGTAAAAATTAAGTTAATGATAATAAAACAAAGATTAAATAAAAATATTTGTAATTTTTTTTTTTTTTTTTTTAGTTACCTCAGTCGTATCCCCCTTATCTTCTATAAGTATGTACTAATATGAGTACACTATTATTTTTATTAAAACCTATAAGTTACACATTCCGCATTCTAATAATTTATTTAGCCTCAAACATTATATAGATCATTTTTTTTTTTTTTTTTTTGTACCTTTTATTGTATGTATATTTTAATTGTCGAGTATCATTATTATTATTTTTTTGTTTTACTTTATTCCTTATTATCATTATAATTATTATTACTGTGGATTTTTTTTTTTGTGTTGTGAAAAACATTTTTATTATATCTAAATAATTATATTACATACATTAAAGATATAATGCAATAATAGTATAAGTGTTTTGATACATTTTTTATGCTGTTTTGAATTCCAGAACTATTATGACAACTAATTCTCTAAAGTTTTTTTCAAACTTTTAATTTGAATGATCAACCTTATATTATTTCTATAATGTTAGTGTATTAAATAATGTATGGATTTCACATTTTATCAATTCAATTGTGATCTTAATCATATTGATTTTGTGTTGTTCATAGACAAAAAAAAACTTTTGATATAAAATGTCTAATTTTTAAATTATCGTGTTAAATTTAAAAAAAAATAATACAACAATAAATAAAAACCTATTACATAAAACAATAGTAATAATTTACAGGTGACCTACATACAAAATCGAAGAAATACAAGTGTTTCTTTAATGACTCATCAATACAATTAATTTTTTTTTTTTTTAATAAATCATAATGTAGATCGCCTGAACAAATAACAAATAGTTGGATGAAACTTTCAACATTTTATAAAATTGGTTTTAAATCTATTATTTTTTTTTTTATTTCTTATAATATGCAAATAATAATAATAAATCATTTTTGTTTCTGTATACTTCAACAGCGAATTTATAATTTCAAATCATTAAAAATCATACAAGTACCTACTATAAAAATATTAATATAAATTTATACCTATAAAAGGTCCAGTATACATGATTTCACAAAATTGTATTTAATTTTACATGATTTTAAATTAGTTATAGGCATTAATTAATTAAATCATAACTATTAATTAGGATAATGTACATAAATAATAATTTTCATAATAAACTATTGTTTTAAATGTTTTAATATATGAACGAAAACTCAAATTAATAAATACCTATTAATAGGTTTACTTTATTTTAAATTTTTATATATATAAAAAATAAACCAAATTCAATAAAAATAATGTGTAAATATAAATTTTTATTTCAATTATTAATTTTAATATAATTCTTATTCATATAATAAGTTTATATTCTTACAAATTATATTTCATTTGTGAAGCCTGTTCAATAAAACATCAACAATCAAGGTCAAGTACTCTAAAATAGTAATTATAAATTGGTTAATGATAACAATTTTGTTTTCAGTCGTGCTAAATTGATAATGCTCAAACACAGAATAGATTAAATTTAATCTTAGTTTACGGTACACGTATAAAATAGTCTTAAGTTAACAATTAGTATGACATCATACAATACAATTAATACTCAGAGTAAGTGAAGAAAAATACCATCACATAAGTTAAACAAATTATTTATTATGATTTAATAGCATCCTTAAAACACTAATATAATTGAAACAATGAATTATAAAATTGTAATCCAATAAAAATTGGATAACATTAAAATTAGAAAAATATATAAAAAGACACCAATCTCAATGGTCAATTATTTTTCTAAATATAACTATAGAAATATATATTTACATTAAATATGTATTGCGCAGAACAATTTCAGAAAAAAAACGATCCTTCATAAAGATTATATATTTATACATGCTACAGCAGTATATCACATCAAGCCAAACAATTACTGAACAGTCTTCATCGGAAATAGTATAAATAAATACAAGTTAGAAACAAAACTCACGTATCCATTCAAAATACAATTTTGATCGACAACGTTAAACTGTGTGCGACAAAACAAGCCATGACATGATGAAGTAAAACAAAAAAATTGGATACACGGCTAAAGCTTTTTTTCCTTGAGGTTGACTATCGCCAAGGAACACCACCGAAGCTAAAACAAAAAGTATAATAAAAGAATACAAGAACAATATGAATAATATGTTATGTTAACTAATAAGTATATAACTCACCATATGTAGCCCACAAAAATGAACCAATTGATATAGCAAAACGAATGAAAAATAAGAAATTGGTTTGGTGAAATATTAAAATTAGCCTGCACACGATTAAAGCTAGAACAATTGGCAGTAAACAATAACCCAACACACAAACACTCTGGAAAAACGATCTGAAAAATAAAATCATCAATAAGTGATAAGTTAAAAAAAAAAAATAATAATAATAACATAATAAGAATATTTAAAGTTAAAAACAATGTTGCCATTGCTCTATGGTAGGCCAATGTTATAAATGAAAAATTAGATTGCTATAACTATAAGGTAATTTAGTTTATATGCTGTCTGCAATCATAGGTAGTAAATGGGGCTCTTAACAAGTTTAAAAAGTGGTCACTGGTCATTACTATAAATAATAAATATACAGTAACTTTCAATTAAAATATTGTTGGAGAGCAAATTAAAAAAGTACATTATACTTGTATATGTATGAAATAGTATGTCTAAAATAAATCCTACATAAGTTTTGTATGTTGTTTCAGGAAAGAATATTTTTGTCAGCACTGAGGCGACATTGGTATGTTAAAATTAAGGTGAATTTCTGGCTATGTATGCAGACAAATATTAGGTTGTATTTTTTTAACTACAAAATTAATTGTTTTTAACAAAATGTATCATAAATTAAACTTATAACACTTATCAAAATAAATTACGACTTTTTTTTACCACAAAATATAATTTATGATGAACTTTATATCAAATTTGTAAATGTTACTAATAGAGTCAAACAAGTTTAATTCACATAAATCGATAAATACTACACAAAATGTTCATGATTTTTTCGAGTTTCTTATGAATATACAGTCTGTTTAAAAATGATTCATCCGATTTCAAAAAATTATATTTATTGTAAAATTTGATTAATCAGGTTAGGATAATTTTTACAAGTTAGTCGATTACCTTAAGTTTTAAGTATAATTTATACAAATGTTCAATGTGATCTCCTTTACTTGCACGACACACATCTAAGCGATATTCAAATTCCTCATAAACCTGTTAAACGATATCGATTGTATTCCAGTTTATGGCGTCTGTAATGCGACTTTTCAATTCATCATGATCTTTTGGAAGGGAAATTACATAAACTTTGCTTTTTATGTAACCCCAAAGAAAAAAAAAATGACAGATTGTAAGATCCGGTGATCGGGGCAAAATGTAGTGTCATTAACACTATAGAGACCAATCCATCACTATGGTAGCTGATCGTTAAGAAATTTGCAATTTCTAGGGATCTATGTGGTGGTGTGATTTATATCTCAGACATCTCTACAAAACACGCCAAACTATTGTCTGTGGAATAGCAAGTTCTCCGGATGCATGATGAACTGATTATGGTGGATTTCTAATGAAACTTTGTCGAATTTGTTCAACATTTTCATTCAAAGTTCTAGGTCGACCTAATGACTATCCATTACATAAGCAACCGGTTTCTTGGAAGGTTTTATGCCATCTTTAAATATTTTGTGCTGTTAGAGGTTCAATGTTAAACTTTCGTCAAAAAATAACGCTACACGGTAATAGATTCGCACTTTTCGAAATGGAGCACACAAAACGCCTTTTGTTGCTCGGTCGACATTTCAATAACAACTAATTAAATCATGCCACTTGGCTAAGGTGCACGCACTTTATCACAACTTATCGGTAATCAATAAAAACTCGATAACCCTACCATTCAGATGATTGGTGCTTTGTTAACCACAAACTACAGAAACAATATTTATAGTCTACTAAAATCAGATGAATCATTTTGAAACACACTGTAAACAAATTTGCGATCACAGATTTGCTTTATTTTTATAATGCCATATGAACAACTAATAAGGAACCTTGTATATAAATTTTGATAAATTATATTTCATAAAGAGCCCACCAAAAAAATGATCGACAATTTCAAAGAGATATTTAATTAAAAAACTGTTAGAATAATTAAAACATTTTACTACGTGGCCACCTCCATAAAATGCTAATTATTCGGTGAATTTTCAGGTTTCTACAATTACTTGTTACAGAATTTACAACAAAAAATCAAAATCAACTAACAATTTTCCAATATGCAAAAAAAGAAAAGAAATATGCATTAATATGTTTACAGGATAACTGTGCGCACGTAAATTGTTTGTATTCAACAATGGTTTGCGCAGAATTTGTTCACCAACAACAATAAATCAAATATATATGTCTATATTTATTATAGATTCTGAGCAAAATGAGAAATGTATTAATTTCAATATTGTGTGTACTTTTTTTTTTTTTTCTGTCTGTAACAACTTTTCAATCAAAGATATTGCTTTAATTATTAACATCAGGGGAGGTTACTGGTGTTCTATAGTTGGTGGTGATCTGGTGATTTTTAAAATTATTTTGTTGTTATCATGTAGATGATATTATTTTGATCCCATAGAAATGCTCAACAATTTGACAGAAAGTTGTACATGACAGAAAAAAAATAAAACAGTGGTATGTAATGTTTTTAAAATTTGTTTTTTTTTATAAGCGTTAAAGTTCTAATTTTGATGAGATCGTAAAAAAATCACAGCATTTTACTATCACTACAACTCATATATTTCCCATTAATATATGAACTTAAATTGTTGTGGTTTCCATAAAAATATTTAAAAACACAGGTTGTAATGTCATTATTCATTTTTTAGTTACAAACTAATATAATTTTCAATTTAAATTTATCAAAAAATATTTTTTAAAAAAATGTTTAACTTAACTCCACATCGTTTTTTGTTTGCAATGAATTTATTAATTTTGGTCTATATTTGTAGCTTGAGAGTGTGTGAAAAGAACAAAAAAAATTAAATAAAAATAATAACTTCAGTGAAATGAATGTTGTCACCACATTTTTAATGTAAAATTTTATCATTATTTACGTATCCTTGTCAATAATAACGACTCCGGAAATATATTCTATCATATGAGATTAATAGTTGTAGTACACAAATAACTGACTGGTATGACTAAACATTAGAATTTGGAATAAAAAAAGTAAATAAATGTCTTTCTTATTTCTTAACTAAAACACAACTATAACCATAACACTATCTACCAACAAAATGAGATAAATAATAACAATAATAATAATAAAAAAATTATGATAACAAAACATAATCTGTGGTCCGTATTTATATTCTATAGTACAACAAACAAGAATTTATTACATAATTTAATTCAATTACTTATGATATACCATGGCTAAATATACATGGCAAATGGTTCGGTACTTACATTGTGCCTCCTAATAATTTTGAATTTAATGTTATAATTACAGAACCAATCCAAATAATAACAAATACTTCTGCAAACTCAGGACCTCCATCGCCCTGTACCTGTATTGAATCTGGAGACGCTTGTAATACCCTACATGCACAAATTAAAATATTTATTTATTTTATTAAGTTTTTACTACCTAATCATCTTTATTATACTTACATGGCCATAAATGTGCATAACACCAAAGGGCCCCACAAATCCCCTGCAAATAAAAATATTTCCTATTATAAATGAATAATAATAAACTATTAAAGTGTTGAAATTTTAGACTTACATTCTTTAAGAAGTGTATTTTTTTCTTTTAAATATAATACATGTTTGAATTTCAATCCCACTGCTTTTAAATCTCTCATCTAAAATGAACACAGTATATTCAGAATATCATTGTGTATAGATATATTTAAAAAATTATATATTTACAATAGTAGTTTGAATAGGTTCATCTAATGTATTGAAACCAGGATCACCGATATTTTGCATTAGTGATCCCGATACGGTCATTCGTCCTTCTACATTGTCCATTGGTCGGTCATCGATAAACTAAAAGTAAATAGATTTGTGATATTAACATTTATGACTTAATAAACAAAATAAAAAAAAAATTGCCAGAGTATTTTGTGAAGTAGATGAGGAAATGGTATAAGATTGAGATATGCGGAGGGCAAAAATAAGAGTAACTAGATGCACAGAAAAGAGTCGCAGCCACCGTTGTAGGTAGAAAATTAGGAAGTTAGAATATAAAATGATTTAGTTTATATATTATTCACAATAATTAATCATTGCGAACCAAAAATAACAATTCTGAACAGAGTTTAGGATAACATTTTATATAAATTTAAATAGAAATTCTATTCATTTGTAACAACTAAATAAATTACAATTTTTTGTTTTTATAGTAATTTATCATAAATTTAAACTTAAAAACGCCGATAAAAATATATTATTACATTCGACTTTAATTTTTGCCGGTTTAATACAACTTATGATGAACCTTGTACCAAATTTTTAAATATTTTTACCAAACCAAAAAAGTTTTATTCACAAAAATAGAAAACATACAAGAGGTAGTAGTTTTCAAAATTACTGTAATTTTTACAAATTGTTCGATATTTTTATATTATCATTAGAGGAATTTATGAGGACACTTGTGTTAAATTGTTGAATATTTACCTATACTTATTTAAACATCTTTATCCACATTAACTAAAAAAAAACCTCGACAATTTTAAATAGCTATAAATGGTTATAAATAAATCAACTAGAAACAATCCCTGAAGTTGATAATTGCAGCTAGTTGAAAAGCTATTAATTAAACATAGTTACTTCGATCAGATTCTAAAAAAAATTATACATATTAATCAATTTATAGGTTTAACAATTATTTGTGACAAAAAAAAAAAAAAAATGTACTTTTAAATTTTTTGTCTTTTAGAAATATTAAATTATATTTAAAGACATTGTAGGATAAGTATATAAGTAATGCTTTAAATAGAATTATTGGAAATCTACTACCTATATAATTGATCAAAGTCAGAGTGTAATTAAAAAACATTTGATTAAGTAAATAATATTGTTTTAATTTTATCATACTTACAACTGTAGTATGACCATTTTGACTATTAAAGGTGTTTGGTCCAGTATTTGTGTTTAAAAACTAAAATGTTAAAAATCAGATTTTAGTATACAATACAAATATAAAATACCACATTATAATGGATAATTTAAAAAAAATAATTACGATTGGCAAGCCCAACATACATTTTTAAGTATTAGTTATTAAACAACAATTAATAACAAAACATTATGAATAGTTACCAGATACCTATATCAGTAATTAATTGAATGCATACAATTGTACATATGGAGTGTAAAATAATCAAAATCTTTTAAAAAAAAAAAGAAAAGATTTATACATTTTTTAAGATCCATAAGATATCTAACTGTATAGAAAATAACTCTAGAAGTAAATATTAACAGTAATTATTATGTGACATCAGTAATACGCACAAATGTAATATTTATTCAATATAATATGATATATTTAGTAATGTAAAACATTTTTCACGACCACTTAAACAAATGAATTAAATTTATATTGCAATTACGTTATATTAGGTGACAAAAAAAAAAAAAAAAAAAAAATGAAAATAATGCCTAATAATTGTCATTTATAAAATATTGTTAAAAATGTTAATAATATCAAATAATTTAAAAGTATGTTGCTTAGAATTTATCGGTAAATGAAAAAAAAATATGATAAAAACTTACATCCATTGTTATTATTTATTAAGGGTACACTAACAATAATACTGGTCGACGAGAAAGAGTATTCGGTTTCATTCAATACTCGTGAAATCGTTTAGAAAGAACAAACAGTAATTACTAAAGCTAATACACATTTTGAATTTTGTCACTTGGTTTAATACAGAACCGTAAAAAACAATAAAATATATTTATAGGGATAAATTGAAAATCTAGACGTGTCATGATAACGTTGCAAACCCAAATACTATCGAATGATAAGCAAACTAGTGGTTCCAAAATTATTACTTTACACTAACCCTCAAGTTATATTATAACAATATAAATATAATAATATTATTCCTAAAATAAAATTCAAAAATTCATAACATTAATCCATCAATACTACCAGTTTTAATATTATACAACACTAACACGATATTTTCAAAAGGTCGTTCAATTAGGTGTCGTGGTAAACGTGAGTACACGGATATACTGAAATGATAGCGCGCGCACAGTACGCAGTACGCAACTATTGATCTGATGACATATCGATTTCGGTCTCGGGATCTAAAACCAAATCCAAAATCAGAGCCTCAAACCAGTTCGTTTCAAGACATTGATTTGCGCATGGTCGAACAGAAACGGATTTTTATTCTGCGCTTTTAGGGCGGTGTACCAACGCTATTCCGTGTCACGAGTCCCCGGCTCGTATCCTTTCCATTATAACCACGGTTGTAGAAGATACTATCTAATTACAACCGTGATTATGGATAATAGACATGATATCATTATCAACTTGTATTATCTGTGTGAAGCACATAATAAAACTATACTCGATTGATAAGGATTTAGTAGACTATTCAAAAACCATTTATTATTGGTGGTTGCCCGGGAGGTCGCACCCTCAGATATGTACCCAAAACCCCGCAAAAAATGTCATAGCATTTGCTATGTAAACTATACAAACTTTACCGTGGTACGGAAAACGAGTTATCAGCTGGTTGCGAGTTGATTAGTGCATCGTTGTTGAAAATATAATCAAATAAATATCCTCTACACATATATTACTTGTTTGGTATTAATGGGTACCGATAATTTTCATAATATTTTTCCTATTATATTTTGTTGCGAAATCGGGTTTATAGCCTTAAATGTACCTTATTATCTCGTGTGTGTACGAATGATACGAATGTTTAGGTTGTATTAACACCCACCCAATGGCCAGCTATAGTTATTTGTCGTTTGTGAATTAAAACTTACAAAATAACAATTTTTATATGTAATTCAGTGGTTTGCTGAATATTTGAATGAGCTTTAGTTTCATTAATGACCTTAACTATTATTTGCTCCTATGGCATATTTACCCTTTGAAAATTTACGATACAAACCCCCCACCTCCGCTCTAATATAGAAAGTCTTACACAAATACTGTATTTACAAATTTTACACATGATTTTTGGCGATTTTCCCAAATATTAATTAGGGCTGAGATTTTGATGAAATTGCATTTCTTTCCGGTGTTTCAAAATATGGGTATGTAAATAGATAATGTGTTTTGAATGATACTGATTTTAATGTAATTTTTCTTTTACATATTTGTGCATTTTTTTACTAATATAACATAAAATTCATTTTTAAAGTATTTGTTGAAGATTTTACTCCAATTTCTTAGTTGTTAGAGCATTTTTTTTCTAATTTGTTTAATTAAGTAACGTAAATTTTCTTTTGTATGTCGGTCCACGTCAAACGCGCATCTGCACGAAGGGTTGCAAGTAAAAACTGAAATACGACCTGTTATAGAATTTATTTTACCGTTTTATCTATTTTAGATAAATTAAAGGCATTTTGCATTTTTTGAGGGCATTTATTACGTTATTTTAGAGCACTAAAATACAGTTCAAATTATAACTAATACGTAATTGTCAATAGTATTGTGAGTGTAATAAATATTTTGCCATTTTCATATTTTTCTAATTTTAGGAAATAATATACATACAAACATACAAATTATATTAAATTATTCTCAATATTCTTATTTACCATATTTGTTAAATTGTAATTTTGCACAGCTACTTGTCGAAACTATAACACCATTAATTGTAATCAATTCTAATATCGCCTTTTGCTAAAACAAAATTTAAAAATAAAAACAATTTTTCTAAAACTATACGTATTACAACACTATATTTTTATCACGATAATTTGCTCTAACGTTATTTAAACCAATTAACTATACATATTGCGTTTGGTATATTTTATATTAATTTAATTAAAATGCAAATATTGATTTTAAGCTCATGCCTAATGACTATATATTAACATTTCCCAAATTGTGTCAAAATTGAATACCTACAAATCTATTGTACTGCAACGATTGTAATGTTAAAAACATTTTAAACTGCGATAATTAAAAAATTATTATAGCTATAATAATCCTCTTATTCGTATAGTTTTTCAGAATGATAAAAACCAGGAATGTAAATTTACGGAACACGCACATACCTGCTGAATCGTATATAAAAAATCGCTATGGATGAATTTCTCCCCCCCCCAATGTTTTTCCCATTTCCCCGGCCATTCTTGGTGATAATATTAACTCCGGACCTTCACCGTGCCCGTGACGGGTTTCCCGAATTTTGGTCGTCCCGTTACCCTAGCACCACCTGTTCCCCACCTGTGGTCCGCGAGCCATACCTACAAAATTTAAAAATACGTAATTTTTCCTTTAGGGCGTCACACAAATACCGACGAGTGTGTGCAGAACGTCGTTTATTTATTAATTTTTGTTACATGATGTCACTTATGTTATTATTTTAACCGATAATCTTATTTTGTTTGTGCAGTAAGATTAGATTATCGGTAGAATACAACAGACTATATGTCATGTTTTCATAAACATATTTATGCAAACAAGGATTTTCCGGGCTGCTCTACATTATAAATCAACAAAGAACTCAGTTGGACGCAACTAAAGACATGCGTGTAGTATTAGGCAGTATTCTATTGAATTTTAGGATGAAAAGTAGCCCGTAAACTTACGGCGTAACGAGTAGGAATGGAACAAAACCGAAATCATCAAAATCGGTAGAGCATCGTTAATGTTTTGTACTATTGTATAAACGTACAAAGATCGTTTTTGTATTATAACTGTACAATCATACACGCTTGTTCCTATTACGGTTGAATGGATATTTCCACCATAATACTCCTTTTAAATGAGAATTATAGGCAACTAAAATTGCATTACGCTAAGACGCCATAACCACTTAATAGTTATAAAAATAAGTCCCCTGGCTCTGGTACACTACCAACTTACTATTGAAAATATTTTAGAAAATAATGCAATTTTGCTGGAATAAAATCGTTCTGAATTATAACGGTCCAGATTTATATAACCCTCCGAAAATTTTTTACCAACATAGAATGAAACCACTCATACCGGTTCCGGTTTAGGTTTATTGGTTACCTTGAAACTAAAAAAAGAGGGCACCGGTATAGTCTAGGATAAATCATAGACAACTATATTTCCGAAAATGTACATTTAAATTATTCGTTTAAACTGATGAACAAATGTTAAACCAAACTACGTATAGAAACTTAATCCGTTTGTAATGACAACCATTACATACAGCATAAAAAATAAATCACGCTACACTACTTAATTTTCTAACTAATGAGTAACTATTTTTTATATCGGAGACAGTATGCCATAGTATTAAAATCTATGGTATGTGTTTTACTGTAGACGAGTATTATACAAATAACATATTTAAATTTATAACAAAGTAATCACATTATTTAAAAGAAATGAAAGACTCGACTTAATTAACATTAAATATTGAAACACTATGAAAATTTTTTCCCCTTAGTACCTAGGTGAAGAAGTTATAAACATTAGGAATTTGTATGTTTGAAAACGCTAAACTCACAAAATACTAGTGCCATTCGAAAAATTTGTCTTACATTATATAGCCCGGTTATTGAGAATGTTATAAGCTATGTACAACATAATACAGTTGTAATATATAACTCAAATCACATTCGTAATTATTTATTTATAAGGCGATAAATTAATTAATTACTCTAGTTATTGGTTGATTATATTCTACTTAAAAAGATTATATCAAGTATACAGATGTTCAATAGTGTAACCTAATTTTTATCGTTATTATTGGCCTAGGTGTTATAAACAAAAACACCAAACTACCATGATTCATAATATGGTAAACACATTAATAAAAATCACAAAAGACATAACAAGGCTAAAGCGCCATAACATGTTAATTTGTTCATCGATTAATATCTAGGTGAAAAAAGCTATAAATTAATTTCTCCAACTTACTTAAATACATAAAAGTCCAAAAATATGTAAAAATGAAACGGGTAGAGATAAACTATAGACGAAAAATAATAGGCAGAGTAACGTTATCTCTCTGGTCCATTATTATCATTAAATTTTTTTTACAGTCGTAAACAAACATGATGATAATGATTTGTTAATTAATGTGTATTTAAATTCAAAAGCGAAGAGGTTTTAAAAATTCTTCTTCTTATCAACAAACTTAAAAACAACGTTAAAAATAACATATTATAAAATATTTTGTGTGAAACAAGAATAAAATCAAATAAGTACATAAATTACTGGTATAGTGATAAAGCACGATCAAATATGTTATTACAACGAGTTCGGTACAAAATATTCAATTTCAATACTTGATTTAAAAATGTATTACATTTGTCGATTTTACACACAGCAACAAATATCATTCATTAAGGTCATCTTAAAAGACAATAAACAAGCCGAATAAGTGGATTTTTTTTTTTCTCAAAGATGTTATTTACACTGGAATCACAGTATCCTGCATAAATATTTTCATTTTCCTTATAATAATCATTGTGTTCCTTATAGACAGTGCCATAACTATTAATGGGATTGAATGGCAACGATTTGCGCATAATCGACATGATATTATTAACAAATTTCATAGCATCTAAACAATTATTCATTAATAAATAATTTAAATTGTCTACGTCATATCTTTTCGAATTTCTGTTAGAAAGAGCATTTACACTCCAATTAGTTAATTCTGCCATCACATCTAACGAAATAAATGTTTTAATACTCTTAGAACTGCATCTGTAAAAGTTATCGATTACTGACACTATTTCCTGTATATTAATATTGGGACCGTGTGTTATATCAAATAATGGTATATTAAAGAATTTAAAAAACGGTCGTATAACTTTATCATACCATCCAATCGATTTCCTTATTTTGGCGTACATATGACGACTGCATGTTCCAGCATAATCTAAGTAATGAATAATTACCATTGCATGCCGGTAGACGTATAATTCAAATTGCTTTTTCAAGTAGAATAGTATTGTAATTCGAAATTGAAAAAGTAAGTTCACGTCCGAATACAACGGTATAATCGCACGGTATGAATCCCTTACAGACATACCTTCAAGTTGTCCTACTGTTATTTTTGATTCAATAATATTGTCTATTGTTTCGTCATTTCCTACATTCTCAAACAAGTGTTTTCCACTTAACCATTCAAATGATGTCCATACATAAATATTTTGATTATCATAGTATTTAGTTAAAAAATTATAAACACTATTGATTAATTTCTTGTATAAACATTCGCACTCATCGATGTTTGATTCATTGACAATTAATTTGGTGTCGGTCTTATAAAAAATCCACTGTAATTTGTCTATTATACAAGTCATTTTGTATTCTGGATAGCTACATTTTAAAATATCATTGCACAAGCTCAAATAATAATCAAAAAATAGTTTGTTGATAATATAATTTTCCGAAAAATAAAAAAGAGCCAGAGGAAGTTGATTGCATATATCTTCAAACGAATTCGAGTCCCATTCTTTAAAGAAATTGTGATTGTTTTGAGATCCGTCTTTTAATTTTAACCCGTCAATGGATTTCGTGATTTTAAAAAAATACACATTTACCAGACTTGATACCGAGTGAAATAATATATCATTTACTAATGTAATATTTAAAGATAATTTATTGATACGGTCTAAAAATTCGGTTGATGTAACACATTTGGCAGACAAAATCGTTTGTTGATATTGTATAATAATATCATCAAGTCCATTGTTATGTATTTCAATATTTCCTTCAATATCATTACTATCCGTGCTCATTTGCACCATAGGAACTATTTCCACCAAAGTAAATTTTAAATATTCGTTTTGCGGTATTAATTGATGATGATTATCAATATAATTCAAAGGCAATTGTGTTTTAACTATATGTTGTATGAGTTCATGTACGTTCTCTATAAAATTCGTTGCTTTAGACATGTCTATCTCTATTAACTTTGAAATTTCGGGTATCCTTGTCATCAAATAATTAATTTTTGAACGTAATTTAGAAACCTTTTTTTGGCTGTCCGAATACTGAACGTCCTGTACACAAGCCTGCTTGGCCAAATCCGGTATCGTCTGACAAAGGCTTACATGATGTAATGCACATGTTAACGAAAGATGTGGCCCGTAAATATTAATAAAATGAATACACGCAGGAAGAAGTGAACATATGATCTGATCTGATTCCGAAAGATTTATCATTTCAATATTAATTGCTGTTTTGCTGTTGCTATTTTTAAGATCTTGAATACCTAATTCCGTTTTCTGTAAGTCAGTATCGTAATTAGTGTACATTTGATATAATATTAAAAATAATTCTGCTTCGAAACATTGCACCACATCTTGTGAAATCGTTCCACGCAGGTAATCAATACTATTTAATAAATTGTAACATTTATGTTCTTCAGGAAATTGTATGATTTTACCATATTGATACAAAGCGGTTATTATTTGCTTTTCAATATTGTCTTCTTTTATTTGGCATGTAACTGACGCTGGACTGCCGTTTAAGATAACACATATTTTTAAAAATAGCAGTGGCATAAAAAAGAACATTTTAGATAATTTAAATGAGTAGAATTATTGAACAAAATATCATATAAAAACGTACGAGAATATATATTCAAATGTGCATCAAAAGCCGTCTCTATATTGATCAAATTATGTGAAACAAGTATATAGAAGTCTTTTTCTTTAACCTATTGTATCACAGTGTATATTGGTTTAATTTTTATGGCCCTAATATAAAATAATACTTATCCTACACTTTAATATTTGTAAGAATTATGAATTATTGTCTAATATATAATTTAATATTAATTACAAAAGCTTTATAACCAAATGCATTAAAATGATTTTATATGTCATTATTAATAATTTATTGTCATATATGTAGGGCATAAATCAAATATTGTTTATCATATCACAAGTTAAACATTTTTAAAACAAGAATCTCTATGGTATCTAGACAAGAGCTTAGTGTCCTCTTGTTTTATTAAGATAATTTCAAATATTTTCAATGTACAATATGGTACACAATTTTCAAATAAATGTTTAGTTTTTACAAATGTATTGAGATATGTTTAATTAGTACGATTATGTGGTTTAAATTGTACTTCAATTTTTTATTTTTTCACATTTATGAGGTGTTATATGAAAAGGTTGCTATTTTGTATTTATCTTATATATTATATTTTTTTTTTGGTATTTAATTGTACATTATTTTAAAGTACTAAAAACAAATTCCATGATATTCTTATATTATATACTTTGTTCAAATGTACATTAATAGCTGTCTCAATACATGATAAAATTTTTTAAATATGATTTGAAAAACTGTATAGGTTTTAACATATATTATCAATTATAATGTGGTAAACGCATTAATAAAAAACACGAAAAACCTCACAAGTCTGAAACGCCATAATTTTTTCTTGTCTTTTACGCTTGGTATACAAGTGAAAAAAGTTATAAATAATTCCTCATTTGTAGCATACCTGAAAAACCAACAACTGATAAGCCATGTAGTAGTTCCAAAATTATTTCATTAAACTAATCTTTCAACGATTGTAAAAATAGAATTATTTTATTATTTTTCTAGAATAAAATAAATATTATATATCCGCTGTGTAGTCCGTAACGGGTACATCGATTTCGCGCTGCTCCTGTTCTGTTTATCTTCAGTGCCGTTTTTTGGTGTCTGATTTCATCATATTGTACACCGAAAAATCAGGCTCATCGCCACGATTCCTTAGAGACATCGCGTACGAAAATCGGTGGCTTACAGCTCGAGAAATCGTGATCCAAAATCCGCTAAGTGTAATCGCTTGCTATTTCCAATGCTGCCGCAATAATCGGTGATAAAATTAAAGAGATTGCGATGGGCCAGTGCCGTTTTCTATTCGGCCCGATAAATATAATCAATTACATCGGATTACTAATGCGCACACGGTAAGATTACATTTATTACCTTCAGTTCAGAGAATATTCATTACGCTGCCGATGTCGTAATCACGGTCCCTGCAAGTGAGCTAGATGACAGCAACAGTGGTGGGACCAGCGCCAGTCGACTCCTTCCCACCCCCAGGATCACCATACTAACATCTACCCCCCCCCGCTCAGAAACTCCAATTGGCTATAATTCTGGTCCCATGGCCGAGGATAGGTCTGTGGATACCTCCGGATTTTGCAGACCAACCTTCGGCAGACGTGCGCTCGGTAGCAGCAAAGGGGGCAAGGTCCACTAGGACTCCCCCCTGCTGAACCGACCTGATAGAAGCCATGGCGGCCGAAGCGAGGTCGTACGTCCTCATAGTCAAAGAGCCTTACCGGAGCAAGCCAGAGTCGGAGAGTTGGTTCGGGGACCTTGGCAACAGAGCAGCAATAGCCATTGTCAATCCTTGAATCCTGATAGAAGAGGTCGGCCCCGCCGACAACAAAGGCTTAGGTGGGTCCGGCTAGCGGGCGTTCGGATCTACGCGTGGTACTGGTCGACGAACACGTTCGAGGAATTTGATGAATTCCTGGGCCGTCTCAAGGCCAGCGTCAGGAGCGCTGACATCCAGGTGATCGTCGCCGGGGACTTCAACGCGAAGTCACTAGGGTGGGGCGGGAACCGAGAGGACCTGAAGGTTAGGTTAGGACAGGAAGGGTACCCGGACACCGCGGCATCAGTCTCGTATCGGAGGATCGGCCACCGTGGTCACTCTGGTGGAACAGCTGCACCAGGCAATTCCAGATCGGCACGTTACGGAGACCGGGCATGTCCCAGATTGCGGATAGGGGAACGGCCCTCAAAACTGAGGGTTAGCTTCGAATAAATCAGTACGGAACTGGGCGAATAAGCAGTCGCGGACAGCGCACAAATAGAGTAGGGCGGGCTCTTAAGCCTTGGCTGGCTAAATATTTAAATAAAGATACATTTATTATATAAAAAAAGAAAAAAAACCTTGAATTAAACCTATTCCAAACTTTCATTTCAATTTCATCGTGTTTGTAATAACAAAAGTTCCTGTAATTTCACCTAAGGACGTTTATGGATCTAAAACTATACCCCACGCTTTAATTTCTAAAATAAAATCAGCTTTATGTATAGATTTTGTATCTTTGTGTTTATCATAAAAAATATCGTGTTCCATTGCAGCTTCACCTAATTTATTTATTAGTTACATTTAATAAGTTAATGGGTCTATGTTTTTATATCCAGGCCAGTGCATTTCAGACATTAATTTATAATTCAACAGTGTATTAACATATCAAGATCTATTAATTACTTTCTAAAGTAAACTTACTACAAATGAAATCAAATATTCTCTACCTAGAGGTGTATCTATTCAATTTTCCATTTCTTCACTAAAAAAATGTATAACACATAATTTTTTGTTATGAATATTATTATATCCAGCTCCTTCATCTGCAGCAATAAAATATAACATTTTTAATAATTCATATAAATTAGTTATATATTTAAATTTTCTAGTGTTTTCTGTATAATTTAGTAAACCATCATGTCAAATTGGGTTGTTCTTTAACTTTAATAATAGACCACAAAGGTTCCATTTAGCACCACCACATGCTAAATACAAAATACTAGTCCTATTGAAACAATTTGTTTTACATTGCATAGCCAGGTTCTTGAGAAAGGATATGGGCTAGGTACAACATAATTTTGTTGTTATATATACAAATGAATAACTCAATTCATATTCTTTAATATTTATTTATATGACGATAAACTAATTAATTACTCTAGTGGTTGGTTGATTATATTCTACTTAAAAATATTATATCAAGTATACAGGTGTTCATAGTTTAACCTATTTTTTATTGTAGTTATTGGCCTAGGTATTATAAAAAAAACACAAAACCGACCCATGATTCATAATATGGTAAACACATTAATAAAAATCACTAAAGACATAACAAGGCTAAAGCGCCATAAGTTGTTAATTTGTTCAACGATTAATATCTAGGTGAAAAAAGCCATAAATTAATTAATTTAACTTATTTAAATATATAACAATAATAGGTCCTCAACAATATGTTAAAATGAAACACGAAAAGAAAAACTATAGACGAAAAATAATAGGCAGAATAACGTTATCTCTCTGGCCTATTATTATAATTAAGTTATTTTTACAGTCGTATACAAAAATGATGATTGTGATTTGTTAAATAATGTGTATTTCAATTCAAAAGCAAAGAGGTTTTCCTATAAATGTTTTTAATTTTCAATAAGTAAATAACTTGTTAACCTGAAGTTTTTCACAGACTACAATTTCAGGGTTGACTACAGAATCAAATGTAGTATATTTGCAGTTTTTGGGAATTTGTCTTTTTAAATTCAATGATAATTTTTGCTGTTTGAAAAAACCAGGAAAACAATTGTAAAAAACGAAAATATATTCGCTTTTTCGTTCGATTATATATGTTTGTTTTAATTTAGTAAAAGTAAATTCTAGAGACACGGATAAGTTCAAGAGATCAAATTAATAACGTAATCATTTTTTAGATGATTTACGAAATCCAAAATACATTAATGAATTTTGAATATGTGTAGTTATTATACACAAACTCATTTATTTTAATAATACATAAACAATAATAAATAACCATAACCTTGAAACTATACATATCGAATATAATAATGTATAAATTACATTAATATAACTATATTTTAAAAGAAAAAACATAATAGTCGACTTATCAACATACATAAAAACCACGTTAAAAATTATATATTATAAAAATATACTGTGTGAAAGGGGAATAAAAATCATATAAGTACATTAATTACTGGTATAGTAAATATATTATTACAACGAGTTCGTATAAAATATTCAATTTCAACACTTGAATTAAAAATCTATTACATCAGTTGATTTTATACACCGCATCAAATATCATTTATTTAGGTCATCTTGATAGAGAATAAGCAATCCGTTTAATTATTTTTTTTTTTTTCTCAAAGATATTATTTACACTAGAATCACAGTATCCTGCATAAATATTTTCATTTTCCTTATAATAATCATTGTGTACATTATAGACAGTGCCATCACTATTAGTGGGATTGAATGGCAACGATTTGCACATAATCGACATGACATTATTAACAAATTTCATAGCATCTATACAATTATTCATTAATAAATAATTTAAATTGTCTACGTCATATCTTTTCGAATTTCTGTTAGAAAGAGCATTTACACTCCAATTAGTTAATTCTGCCATCACATCTAACGAAATAAATGTTTTAATACACTTAGTTTTGCATTTGTAAAAGTTATCGATTACTGACACTAATTCCTGTATATTAATATTGGGACCGTGTGTTATATCAAATAACGGTATATTAAAGAATTTAAAAAACGGTCGTATAACTTTATCATACCATCCAATCGATTTCCTTATTTTGGCGTACATATGACGACTGCATGTTCCAGCATAATCTAAGTAATGAATAATTACCATTGCATGCCGGTAGACGTATAATTCAAATTGCTTTTTCAAGTAGAATAGTATTGTAATTCGAAATTGAAAAAGTAAGTTCACGTCCGAATACAACGGTATAATCGCACGGTATGAATCCCTTACAGACATACCTTCAAGTTGTCCTACTGTTATTTTTGATTCAATAATATTGTCTATTGTTTCGTCATTTCCTACATTCTCAAACAAGTGTTTTCCACTTAACCATTCAAATGATGTCCATACAAAAATATTTTGATTATCATAGTATTTAGTTAAAAAATTATAAACACTATTGATTAATTTCTTGTATAAACATTCGCACTCATCGATGTTTGATTCATTGACAATTAATTTGGTGTCGGTCTTATAAAAAATCCACTGTAATTTGTCTATTATACAAGTCATTTTGTATTCTGGATAGCTACAATTTAAAATATCATTGCACAAGCTCAAATAATAATCAAAAAATAGTTTGTTGATAATATAATTTTCCGAAAAATAAAAAAGAGCCAGAGGAAGTTGATTGCATATATCTTCAATCGAATTCGAGTCCCATTCTTTGAAGAAATTGTGATTGTTTTGAGATCCGTCTTTTAATTTTAACCCGTCAATGGATTTCGTGATTTTAAAAAAATACACATTTACCAGACTTAATACCGAGTAAAATAATATATCATTTACTAATGTAATATTGAAAGATATTTTATTGATACGGTCTAAAAATTCGGTTGATGTAACACATTTGGCAGACAAAATCGTTTGTTGATATTGTATAATAATATCATCAAGTCCATTGTTATGTATTTCAATATTTCCTTCAATATCATTACTATCCGTGCTCATTTGCACCATAGGAACTATTTCCACCAAAGTAAATTTTAAATATTCGTTTTGCGGTATTAATTGATGATGATTATCAATATAATTCAAAGGCAATTGTGTGTTACCTATATGTTGTATGAGTTCATGTACGTTCTCAAAAAAATTCTTTGCTTTAGACATGTCTATCTCTATTAACTTTGAAATTACGGGTATCCTTGTCATCATATAATTAATTTTTGAACGTAATTTAGAAACCTTTTTTTGGCTGTCCGAATACTGATCGTCCTGTACACAAGCTTGCTTGGCCAAATCCGGTATCGTCCACAAAGGCATCCTTGATGTAATGCACATGTTAACGAACTATTTGGCCCGTAAATATTAATAAAATGAACACACGCAGGAAGAAGTGAACAAATAATCTGCTCTGATTCCGAAAGAATTGTTATTTCAATATTAATTGCTGTTTTGCTGTTGCTTTTTTTAAGATCTTGAATAAATAATTCTGTTTCCTGTAATTTAGTATCGTAATTATTGTACATTTGATATAATATTAAAAATATTTCTTCTTCAAAACAATGCACCACATTTTGAGAAATCGTTTCATACAGGTAATAAGAACTATTTAATAAATTGTTACATTTATGTTCTTTAGGGAGTTGTATGTTTTGGCCATATTGATACAAAGTATTAATTAATCGCTTTTCAATATTGTCTTCTTTTATTTGGCATGTAACTGACGCTGGACTGCCGTTTAAGATAACACATATTTTTAAAAATAGCAGTGGCATAAAAAAGAACATTTTAAATAATTTAAATGAGTAGAATTATTGAACCAAATATCATATAAAAACGTACGAGAATATATATCCAACTGTGCATTGACAGCCGTCTTATTATTTTTTTCTTTAACCTATTGTATCACAGTGTATATTGGTTTAATTTTTATAGTCCTAATATAAAATAATACTTAACCTACACTTTAATCTTTGTAAGAATTATGAATTATTGTCTAATATATAATTTAATATTAATTACAAAAGCTTTATAACCAAATACATTAAAATGATTTTATATGTCATTATTAATAATTTATTGTCATATATGTAGGGCATAAATCAAATATTGTTTATCATATCACAAGTTAAACATTTTTAAAACAAGAATCTCTATGGTATCTAGACAAGAGCTTAGTGTCCTCTTGTTTTATCAAGATAATTTTAAATATTTTCAATGTACAATATGGTACACAATTTTCAAATAAATGTTTCGTTTTTACAAATGTATTGAGATATGTTTAATTAATACGATTGTGTGGTTTAAATTGTACTTCAATTTTTTATTTTTTCACATTTATGAGGTGTTATATGACAAGGTGGCTATTTTGTATTTATCCTTTATTTTATATTTTTTTTTTGATATTTGATTGTACATTATTTTAAAGTACTAAAAACAAATTCCATGATATTCTTATATTATATACTTTATTCAAATGTACGTTGATAGCCGTTTCAATACATGATAAAATTTTTTAAATATGATTTGAAAAACTGTATAGGTTTTAACATATATTATGAATTATAATGTTTTTTAATTAATAAGCCAGTTATTAGTTCCAAAATTATTTCATTAAACTAATCTTTCAACGATTGTAAAAATATATATATATTATTATTTTTCCTAGAATAAAATAAATAATATATACCCGCTCTGTAGTCCGTAGCGGGTACATCGATTTCGCGCTGTTTCTGTTCTGTTTATCTTCAAGGCCGTTTA
This sequence comes from Tuberolachnus salignus, assembly GCA_956483605.1. NCBI lineage: Eukaryota > Metazoa > Arthropoda > Insecta > Hemiptera > Aphididae > Tuberolachnus > Tuberolachnus salignus. Next base: position 32,972,122 of record OY101436.1, on the reverse strand, counting down.
TTGGTGTCTTATTTCGTCATATTGTACACCGAAAAATCAGGCTCATCGCCACAATTCCTTAGAGACATCGCGTGCGAAAATCGGTGGCTTACCGCTCGAGAAATCGTGATCCAAATGCTGACGCAATAATCGGCGATAAAATTAAACAGATTGTGATGGGCCAGTGCCGTTTTTTATTCGGCCCGATAAATATAATCAATTACATCGGATTACTAATGCGCACACGGTAAGATTACATTTATTACCTTCAGTTCAGAGAATATTCATTACGCTGCCGCCGTCGTAATCACGGTCCCTGTCAGTGACCTAGATGACAGCAACAGAGGTGGGCCCAGCGCCAGTCAACTCCTTCCCACCCCCAGGATCACCATACTAACATCTACCCCCCCCCGCTCAGAAACTCCAATTGGCTATAATTCTGGTCCCAGGGCCGAGGATAGGTCTGTGGATACATCCGGATTTTGCAGGCCCTCCTTCGGCAGACGTGCGCTCGGTAGCAGCAAAGGGGGCAAGGTCCACTAGGACTCCCCCCTGCTGAACCGACCTGATAGAAGCCATGGCGGCCGAAGCGAGGTCGTACGTCCTCATAGTCAAAGAGCTTTACCGGAGCAAGCCAGAGTCGGAGAGTTGGTTCGGGGACCTTGGCAACAGAGCAGCAATAGCCATTGTCAATCCCCGAATCCAGATAGAAGAGGTCGGCCCCGCCGACAACAAAGGCTTAGGTGGGTCCGGCTAGCGGGCGTTCGGATCTATGCGTGGTACTGGTCGACGAACACGTTCGAGGACTTTGATGAATTCCTGGGCCGCTTTAAGGCCAGCGTCAGGGGCGCTGACATCCAGGTGATCGTCGCCGGGGACTTCAACGCGAAGTCACCAGGGTGGGGCAGGAACCGAGAGGACCTGAAGGTTAGGTTAGGACAGGAAGGGTACCCGGACACCGCGGCATCGGTCTCGTATCGGAGGATCGGCCACCGTGGTCACTCTGGTGGAACAGCTGCACCAGGCAATTCCAGATCGGCACGTTACGGAGACCGGGCATGTCCCAGATTGCGGATAGGGGAACGGCCCTCAAAACTGAGGGTTAGCTTCGAATAAATCAGTACGGAACTGGGCGAATAAGCAGTCGCGGACAGCGCACAAATAGAGTAGGGCGGGCTTTTAAGCCTTGGCTGGCTAAATATTTAAAGAAAGATACATTTATTATATAAAAAAGAAAAAAAACCTTGAATTAAACATATTCCAAACTTTCATTTCAATTTCATCGTGTTTGTAGTAACAAAAGATTCTGTAATTTCACCTAAGGACGTTTATGGATCTAAAACTATACCCCACGCTTTAATTTCTGAAATAAAATCAGCTTTATGTATAGATTTTGTATCTTTGTGTTTATCATAAAAAATATCGTGTTCCATTGCAGCTTCACCTAATTTATTTATTAGTTACTTTTAATAAGTTAATGGGCCTAAGTTTTTATAACCAGGCCAGTGCATTTCAGACATTAATTTATAATTCAACAGTGTATTAACATACCAAGATCTATTAATTACTTTCTAAAGTAAACTTACTACAAATGAAATCAAATATTCTCTACCTAGAGGTGTATCTATTCAATTTTCTATTTCTTCACTAAAAAAACATATAACACATAATTTTTTGTTATGAATATAATTATATCCAGCTCCTTCATCTGCAGCAATAAAATATAACATTTTTAATAATTCATATAAATTAGTTATATATTTAAATTTTCTAGTGTTTTCTGTATAATTTAGTAAACCATCATGTCGAATTGGGTTGTTCTTTAACATTAATAATAGACCACAAAGGTTCTATTTAGCACCACCACATGCTAAATACAAAATACTAGGCCTATTGAAACAATTTGTTTTACATTGCATAGCCAGGTTCTTGAGAAAGGATATGGGCTACGTACAACATAATATTGTTGTTATATATACAAATGAATAACTCAATTCATATTCTTTAATATTTATTTATAAGGCGATAAATTAATTAATTACTCTAGTTATTGGTTGATTATATTCTACTTAAAAATATTATATCAAGTATACAGGTGTTCATAGTTTAACCTATTTTTTATTGTAGTTATTGGCCTAGGTATTATAAAAAAAACACAAAACCGACCCATGATTCATAATATGGTAAACACATTAATAAAAATCACTAAAGACATGACAAGGCTAAAGCGCCATAAGTTGTTAATTTGTTCAACGATTAATATCTAGGTGAAAAAAGCCATAAATTAATTAATTTCACTTATTTAAATATATAACAATAATAGGTCCTCAACAATATGTTAAAATGAAACACGAAAAGAAAAACTATAGACGAAAAATAATAGGCAGAATAACGTTATCTCTCTGGCCTATTATTATAATTAAGTTATTTTTACAGTCGTATACAAAAATGATGATTGTGATTTGTTAAATAATGTGTATTTCAATTCAAAAGCAAAGAGGTTTTCCTATAAATGTTTTTAATTTTCAATAAGTAAATAACTTGTTAACCTGAAGTTTTTCACAGACTACAATTTCAGGGTTGACTACAGAATCAAATGTAGTATATTTGCAGTTTTTGGGAATTTGTCTTTTTAAATTCAATGATAATTTTTGCTGTTTGAAAAAACCAGGAAAACAATTGTAAAAAACGAAAATATATTCGCTTTTTCGTTCGATTATATATGTTTGTTTTAATTTAGTAAAAGTAAATTCTAGAGACACGGATAAGTTCAAGAGATCAAATTAATAACGTAATCATTTTTTAGATGATTTACGAAATCCAAAATACATTAATGAATTTTGAATATGTGTAGTTATTATACACAAACTCATTTATTTTAATAATACATAAACAATAATAAATAACCATAACCTTTAAACTATACATATCGAATATAATAATGTATAAATTACATTAATATAACTATATTTTAAAAGAAAAAACATAATAGTCGACTTATCAACATACATAAAAACCACGTTAAAAATTATATATTTTAAAAATATACTGTGTGAAAGGGGAATAAAAATCATATTAGTTCATTAATTTTTGGTATAGTAATAAATCACAATAAAATATGTTTTTACAAAAGGGTTCAGTACAAAATATTCAATTTCATCACTTGATTTAAAAATCTATTACATAGGTTAATCTTATATAAAGCATCAAAAATCATAAATTTATTCTTGATAGACAATAAGCAATCCGAATCATTACATTTTTTTTTTTCTCAAAGATATTATTTACACTGGAATCACAGTATCCTGCATAAATATTTTCATTTTCCTTATAATAATCATTGTGTTCATTATAGACATTGCTATAACTATTAGGGGGATTGAATGGCAACGATTTGTGCATAATCGACATGACACTATTGACAAATTTCATAGCATCTATACAATTATTCATTAATAAATTATTTAAATTTTGTACGTAAAATTGTTTAGAAGTTCTGTTAGAAAGTTCACTTTTAGCCCAATTATTTACTTGTTTCGTTGTATGTGTCGAAAATTGTTTAATAATATGACAAGTATCGCTTTCGTTAATGTTACCGATTATTTCTATTAATTGGTTTACATTTATATAAGGACCGTACATTGATTTAAAAGTCGGTATATCAAATAATTTAGAAAACGGTTTTATTACTTTATCATACCAACCGATCGATTTTCTTAATTTGGCGTACATTTGAAGACTGGAACTTCCAACATAATTCAGGTAAAGAATTATTATCTTTGCATGCTGGTAGACGTATAATTCGAATTGGTTTTTCAATTCATATAAAAATGTTCCTCGTAAATCAAAAAGTATGTTCACGTCCGAATACAACGATATAATTGCACGGTATGAATCTCTCATAGACATACCTTGAAGTTGTTCTTCAGATGTTGTTAAATCCATAATTTGTTCTATTGTTTCGTCATTTCCAACATTCTCAAAAAAGTGTTTTCCACTTAACCATTCAAATGATGTCCACACATAAATATATTGATTTTCATAGTATTTAGTTAAAAAATTATAAACACTATTAATAAATTGTTTGTATGAAGATTCGCACTCATTGATGTTTAATTCATTGACAATTAATTTAGTGTTGGTCTTATAAAAAATCCACTGTAGTTTGTCTATTATACAAATCATATTATATTCTGGATAACTACATTTTAAAATATCATTGCACAAACTCAAATAATAATTAAATAATGGTTTATTGATAATATTATTTTCTGAAAAATAAAAAAGAGCCAGAGGGAGTTGATTGCATATTTCGTCGAACGTATTCGAGTTCCATTCATTGAACAAATTGTGATTCTCTTGTGATCTGTCTTTTAATTTTAATCTTTCAATTGATTGCGTAATTTTTAGATAATACACATTTACCAGACTTGATACCGTGTGAAATAATATATCATTTATAAATGTAATATTGCTTGATATTTTATTGATATTGTCTAAAAATTCAATTGATGTAACACACTTGGCATTCACAATCGTATTCTGAAATTGTTTAATAATATCACCTTGTCCATTGAAATGTTTTTCAATTTTTTTTTCATCTGTGATCTTTTGCACCGTAGGAACTATCTTTTCTAATGTATATTTATAATATTGGTCTCGCGGCATTATATTATGATGATTATTTATATTTTTTAGAGGCAGTTGTGTTTTAATTATATTTTGTACGAGTTCATGTACGTTCTCTATAAAATTCTTTGCTTTATACATGTCTATATTTATTAGCTTTGAAATCATGGGTATATTGGTCATCATTAAATTAATTTTTGAACGTAATTTAGAAACCTTTTTTTGGCTGTCCGTATTCTGATCGTCCTGTTCACAAGCCTGCTTGGCCAAATCCGGCAACGTCCGACAAAGGCTTACATGATGTAATGCACATGTTAACGAAAGATGTGGCCCGTAAATATTAATAAAATGAATACACGCAGGAAGAAGTGAACATATGATCTGATCTGATTCCGAAAGATTTATCATTTCAATATTTTTTTTTGTTTTGCTGTTTCCTTGTTTAAGATCTTGAATACCTAATTCCGTTTTCTGTAAGTCAGTATCGTAATTAGTGTACATTTGATATAATATTAAAAATAATTCTGCTTCGAAACATTGCACCACATCTTGAGAAATCGTTCCACGCATGTAATCAATACTATTTAATAAATTGTAACATTTATGTTCTTCAGGAAATTGTATGATTTTACCATATTGATACAAAGCGGTTATTATTTGCTTTTCAATATTGTCTTCTTTTATTTGGCATGTAACAAACGCTGGACTGCCATTTAAGATAACACATATTTTTAAAAATAGCAGTGGCATAAAAAAGAACATTTTAGAAAAATTAAATGAGTAGAATTATTGAACAAAATATCATATAAAAGCGTATGAGAATATATATTCAACTGCGCATCAACGGCCGTTTCGTTATCGATCAAATTGTTTGAAACTTGTATACAGAGGTTTTTTTATTTAACCTATTGTTTTACAGTATTTATTAGTTTAATTTATATCGTCCTAATATAATATAATACTTATTCTATACTATAATATTCGCAACAACTATGAATTATCGTCCAATAAGTAATTTAATATTAATTGCAAAAGCTTATAACCAAATACATTGAAATGATTTATTATGTCATTATTCATAACTTATTGCCATATATGTATGCCATTAAACAATAACTGTTTACCATATCACATGTTAAATATTTTCAGCACAAGTGTTTGTATTTTATCTTGATAAAAGCCTAGTTATCCTATGTTTTATCAAGATAATTTTAAATATTTTCATCGTACAATACGGTACACAATTTTCATTTAAATGTTTAGTTTTTACAAATGTGTTAAATTATGGTTAATTAGTACGATTGTGTTGTTTAAATTGTACTTAAATTATTTATTTGTTCCCAAGAATGAGATATTTTATGACAAGGTTGCTATTTTGCATATATCTTATATATTTTATTATATATTTGATATTTGATTGTAGAATATTTTAAAATACTAAAATCAAATTCCATGATATACTTATATTATATACATTATTTAAATGTATATTGATAGCCGCTTCAATACATGATCAAATTATTTTTAATATGATTTAAAAAACTGTATAGGTTTTAACATTTATTATGAATTATAATGTGGTAAACACATTAATAAAAATCAAGAAAAACATGACAAGACTGAAGTGCTATAATTTGTTCTTTTCTTGGGCGTTTGGTATGCAAGTGAAAAGAGCTATAAATAATTTATCTCGACTATTCTCAATATATAACAGTCTGACAATGTGTAAAAGTAACCCGGGAAAAAATAATAGTAAACAAATAATTACAGCAGAAATTTCCTGCTCACTTTGTTTGACTTACATTTGTAATCTCATATTATTATCCTATATATTATAAATAATAAATTATATCAATTGGGATAATTTGAAAAACCAGACGTTTCATGATATCGTTGCAAAACTAATAACAGATAAGTCAACCAGTAGTTCCAAATTTATTTCATTATTCTAATTTTTCAATGATTGTAAAAATATAAATATTTTAAAATATAGATAACCAGCATTTACATCTTTAATACGGGTTTAATTATTATAAATGACTAACAAAATATTAAGGTCGTTCAATTAGGTCTCGTAGTAAACACGAATTGCCGAATATCGTAAAATGATTGAGCGGGCTCAGTACGCAGTACGCGACTGATGATCTGATGACATAAAGATTTCGGTTTCAGTAACTAAAACTAAATCCTTATTCAGAGTATCAATCCAGTTCGTTTCTAGTCATTGATTTGTGTATGTTACTCTGTACATCCTTGACTTGTGTCCCGAATAATATTACCACTGTTGTAGATGATACTATATTAAAACAACCGTGATTATAGATAATAGACATGATATTAATATTTACTTGTATTATCTGGTGAAGGTGGGTCACCCTCTCAGATATATACTCAAAATCCTCTACGGTGTAGAGTCTACAAATATGTAACTTGTTTTCTATTGCTGTTTCTTATGTATTAATTGTGTAGTAGGCTCACTCTATTAGCGCTCCATGATACGTGCTTACTACATGTTCAATTTTAACTTTAATTTCATTAATTGTGATTTATTTAAATTAAGATACATTTATTATATGAAAAATAAAAAAAACCTTTGAATTAAACCCATTTCAAATTTTCATTTCAATTTCATCGTGTTTGTAATAACAAAAGCTGCTGTGTTTTCACCTAAAGACGTTTCTGGATCTAAAACTATACCCCACGCTTTATTTTCTAAACCAAAATCAGCATTATGTCTAGATTTTGTATCTTTATGTTTATCATAAAAACTATCGTGTTCCATTGCAGCTTCATCTAATTTATTTATTGGTTACTTTGAATTAGTTAATGGACCTAAGTTTTTATAACCAGGCCAGTGCATCTTAGATATTAATTTATTATTCAACAGTGTATTAACAAATCCAGATCCAGTAATTACTTTTTTGGGTAAACTTGCTATAAATGAAATTAAATATTCTCTACCTAGAGGTGTATCTATTAATTTTTCCATTTCTTCACTAAAAAAAAGTATAACACCTAATTTTTTGTTATGAATATTATTATTTCCAGCTCCTTCTGCAGCAATAAAACATAACATTTTTAATAATTCATATAAATTAGTTATATATTTATATTTTATAGTGCATTCTGTATAATTTAGTAAACCTGACCCTTCATGTCGAATTGGCTTGTTTTTTAACTTTTATGTTAGACCAAAAAGGTGAGATTAGATTAATCCATTTAACCCCTTCACATGCTTTTGGATTTGTACCTGTATTATCATTGTTTTAATATTAAAATTAATTTCTTGAAAAACCGGATCTTTAAGATTTATTTATTATGCATTCTTAGGAAATTTATCGTTAATTAATGCAATCATTATTCTCTTTGGTAAAACTACATCCTTTGCAATTGATAGAGCAGATCATTTCTTAATATTTAAGATGCAAAATTTAAAATTTATAGTAAAAATTTACAATCAGATGGTACTGACTATCTAGCTTATAGTATCATACAATTATGTGATAATTTTGTATCATTTTTATTTTCTCATATTTAAGTGATAAAAAAAAAATGGAGTACAAGTGGATGAAATCGACAATATAGGTGAAGCAAGAACAATTAAAGGAAGTGTTAGTTGTTCTTTAGCTAATAATGGACCGACAATAAGTTTTGGTTTTCAATTAATATTTGAAGAAGGTGGCAAGTATTAAGCATTTGGAAATTTGTCTAATCTAAGTTTAGGTATCTTTAAATATATTAGTGTTATTTTCAAAGGGGGATTTACGATCATTTTTACAAGAAACTCAGATGTTAATGCTTTTATTAGAAAAACCAATTATAGAACCTATACACTGCCACAAGTGTAAAGAAAAACTAAAAATATAAAGTCAAATTAGGTTCAAACAGTAAATAATAGATTGAGAATTTTATCACAACTTTTCAAATGTAACACTAATAAAAGTAAATTTATCAAAAGTACATAAAAGAACCGAGAAGCAAATCATATTAAATCAGAAAAAAATAATAGAACAAGATAAGTTAACTTTAGCAAAAGAACTTCACAAATCTGTAAGATTGGTAACCTCTAAAGTTTTAAAATTTTAATTTTTTTTTAATATCTTAAATATTAAAATTGTAATGTATTATTTTTTAATTTTTTAATTTTAAACAGAAAATTTTTAATGATAAAAATATATGATAAAGATAAAAAAATTAATTATAAGAAAAATATTATTGAGCCAGAACCGGTATATCTATACAACTATCACCAACCCAATCCATAGTCATTTGTCATATGTGAGTTAAATCTATAAAGGATATTTATACATGTTAGGTTAGTTTGCTTGGGTAGAACCACTCAAAAAGAAAAAATGAAAAAAATGTTACAAAAGGTTTTGAAAATAAATTAGAAAGAGCTTAATTACATAACCATATTCCTCCTTCTATTCTTCATACTGATAAAGGAATAGAATTTGAAAATTATCAATTTATGATCCTATGAAAAAATTAACTAGACTACAAAAACATAAATATCAGAATGCAAAAATTGTGAAAAATTAAAGAAAGAAAATATGGAAAATATAAATAATAATATTATTCATTTTGAGATTTACTTTAATTTATAAAAATGTAATTAAATGCATTATGAAACCAATGATCTTCCTGTCCATTGTAAACTAAATTTAATTTCTTATTCTTTTTTAATTGATATTTTAGTATTTGTTCCTTTGTTATCACATTTTTAAACCTATCTGGTAAAATTACTTTGAATTCATCATTTAAAATAAGACACAATTCTTGTCAATATTTAGTTTTAATGAATTTAAATGATGCTAAAACATATTTTTCACCTTGTATTAAATATTTTAAATGTAGAAACTCATGTTTACTAATGGATTTATTTGAAAGGGTATTAAGATTTTCAATTAATGATTCCATTTTATTAATAGAATAGATTTTTTATACTAGGGCTTCAAAATTTTAATTTATTTTTTTAATATCTTAAATATTAAAATTTAATTTTTTAATTTTAAACAGAAAATATTTAATGACAAAAGTATATGACAAAGAACAGAAAATATTATTTCTATGATAAAAATATATTGTTGATTTGTAATTCAGTGTTATAATACATATTTGAATGAGCTTTATTATCGTTTATAACTTCAACCATTAATGGCACCTATGACTCCTATCACTATAATTATATAGTGTTTTCTGTATAATTTAGTAAACCTGACCCTTCATGTCGAATTGGGTTGTTCTTTAACTTTTTTAATAGACCACAAAGGTGAGATTAGATAAATCAATTTAGCACCATCACATGCTAAATACAAAATACTAGTCCCATTCGAAAAATTTGTTTTACATTGCATAGCCCGGTTCTTGACAAAGGATATAGGCTACGTACAACTTAATATTGTTGTAATATATACAAATATATAAGTCAAATCACATTCATAATTATTTATTTATAAGACGATAAATTAATTAAATACTATAGTGGCTGGTTGATTATATTCTACTTAAAAAGATTATATCAATTATACAGCTGTTCATAGTATAACCTATTTTTTATTGTAGTTATACGCCTAGCTATTATAAAAAAAACACCAAACTTCCATGATTCATAATATAGTAAACACATTTATAAAAATCACAAAAGACATAACAAGGCCAAAACGCCATAAGTTGTTATTTTATTCAACGATTGATATGTATGTGAAAAGAGCCATAAATTAATTTTCACAACTTATTTAAATATATAGGTCAAACAATATGTAAAAATAAAACAGGAAAAATAAATTTTAGACCAAAAATAATAGGCAGAGTAACATTATCTCTGTGGCCCATTATTATCATTAAGTTTTTTTACAATCGTATACAAACATGATGATAATGATTTGTTAATTAATGTGTATTTCAATTCAAAAGCAAAGAGGTTTTTCTATAATTGTTTTTAATTTTCATTAAGTGAATAACTTGTTCACCAGAAGTATTTTACCGATTAAATTTTCAGTGTTGATTTACAGAATCAAATAATGTATAGTTGCAGTTTTTGGGAATTTGTCTATTTAAATTCAATGGTAATTTTTGCCGTTTGAAAAACCAGGAAACCAATTGAGAAAAACGAAATTATTTTCGATATTTCGTTCGATTATGTATGTTTGTGATAATTTAGTGAAAGTTAATTTTAGAGACCTGAATTAGTTCACGAGATCAAACTAATAATATAATTATTTTTTAGATGATCTACGAAATCCAAAATACATTGATGAATTTGGTATAAGTAAAGTAAATATACACAAACTCGTTTATTTTAATAATACATAAACAATAATAAATAAACATAACTTTTAAACTATAAATATCGAATGTAATAATGTATAAAATACATTATATAACTATATTTTAAATGAAAAAAACATAATAGTCTTCTTATCAACATACATAAAAACCACGTTAAAAATTATTTATTATAAAAATATACTGTGTGAAAGAGGTATAAAAGTCATATAAGTACATTAATTACTGGTATAGTAAATATATTATTACAACGAGTTCGTATAAAATATTCAATTTCAACACTTGAATTAAAAATCTATTACATCAGTTGATTTTATACACCGCATCAAATATCATTTATTTAGGTCATCTTGATAGAGAATAAGCAATCCGTTTAATTATTATTTTTTTTTTCTCAAAGATATTATTTACACTAGAATCACAGTATCCTGCATAAATATTTTCATTTTCCTTATAATAATCATTGTGTACATTATAGACATTGCCATCACTATTAGTGGGATTGAATGGCAACGATTTGCACATAATCGACATGACATTATTAACAAATTTCATAGCATCTATACAATTATTCATTAATAAATAATTTAAATTGTCTACGTCATATCTTTTCGAATTTCTGTTAGAAAGAGCATTTACACTCCAATTAGTTAATTCTGCCATCACATCTAACGAAATAAATGTTTTAATACTCTTAGTTTTGCATTTGTAAAAGTTATCGATTACTGACACTAATTCCTGTATATTAATATTGGGACCGTGTGTTATATCAAATAACGGTATATTAAAGAATTTAAAAAACGGTCGTATAACTTTATCATACCATCCAATCGATTTCCTTATTTTGGCGTACATATGACGACTGCATGTTCCAGCATAATCTAAGTAATGAATAATTACCATTGCATGCCGGTAGACGTATAATTCAAATTGCTTTTTCAAGTAGAATAGTATTGTAATTCGAAATTGAAAAAGTAAGTTCACGTCCGAATACAACGGTATAATCGCACGGTATGAATCCCTTACAGACATACCTTCAAGTTGTCCTACTGTTATTTTTGATTCAATAATATTGTCTATTGTTTCGTCATTTCCTACATTCTCAAACAAGTGTTTTCCACTTAACCATTCAAATGATGTCCATACAAAAATATTTTGATTATCATAGTATTTAGTTAAAAAATTATAAACACTATTGATTAATTTCTTGTATAAACATTCGCACTCATCGATGTTTGATTCATTGACAATTAATTTGGTGTCGGTCTTATAAAAAATCCACTGTAATTTGTCTATTATACAAGTCATTTTGTATTCTGGATAGCTACAATTTAAAATATCATTGCACAAGCTCAAATAATAATCAAAAAATAGTTTGTTGATAATATAATTTTCCGAAAAATAAAAAAGAGCCAGAGGAAGTTGATTGCATATATCTTCAATCGAATTCGAGTCCCATTCTTTGAAGAAATTGTGATTGTTTTGAGATCCGTCTTTTAATTTTAACCCGTCAATGGATTTCGTGATTTTAAAAAAATACACATTTACCAGACTTAATACCGAGTAAAATAATATATCATTTACTAATGTAATATTGAAAGATATTTTATTGATACGGTCTAAAAATTCGGTTGATGTAACACATTTGGCAGACAAAATCGTTTGTTGATATTGTATAATAATATCATCAAGTCCATTGTTATGTATTTCAATATTTCCTTCAATATCATTACTATCCGTGCTCATTTGCACCATAGGAACTATTTCCACCAAAGTAAATTTTAAATATTCGTTTTGCGGTATTAATTGATGATGATTATCAATATAATTCAAAGGCAATTGTGTGTTAACTATATGTTGTATGAGTTCATGTACGTTCTCAATAAAATTCGTTGCTTTAGACATGTCTATCTCTATTAACTTTGAAATTTCGGGTATCCTTGTCATCAAATAATTAATTTTTGAACGTAATTTAGAAACCTTTTTTTGGCTGTCCGAATACTGATCGTCCTCTACACAAGCCTGCTTGGCCAAATCCGGTATCGTCTGACAAAGGCTTACATGATGTAATGCACATGTTAACGAAAGATGTGGCCCGTAAATATTAATAAAATGAATACACGCAGGAAGAAGTGAACATATGATCTGATCTGATTCCGAAAGATTTATCATTTCAATATTAATTGCTGTTTTGCTGTTGCTTTTTTTAAGATCTTGAATACCTAATTCCGTTTTCTGTAAGTCAGTATCGTAATTAGTGTACATTTGATATAATATTAAAAATAATTCTGCGTCGAAACATTGCACCACATCTTGAGAAATCGTTCCACGCAGGTAATCAATACTATTTAATAAATTGTAACATTTATGTTCTTCAGGAAATTGTATGATTTTACCATATTGATACAAAGCGGTTATTATTTGCTTTTCAATATTGTCTTCTTTTATTTGGCATGTAACTGACGCTGGACTGCCGTTTAAGATAACACATATTTTTAAAAATAGCAGTGGCATAAAAAAGAACATTTTAGATAATTTAAATGAGTAGAATTATTGAACCAAATATCATATAAAAACGTACGAGAATATATATCCAACTGTGCATTGACAGCCGTCTTATTATTTTTTTCTTTAACCTATTGTATCACAGTGTATATTGGTTTAATTTTTATAGTCCTAATATAAAATAATACTTAACCTACACTTTAATCTTTGTAAGAATTATGAATTATTGTCTAATATATAATTTAATATTAATTACAAAAGCTTTATAACCAAATACATTAAAATGATTTTATATGTCATTATTAATAATTTATTGTCATATATGTAGGGCATAAATCAAATATTGTTTATCATATCACAAGTTAAACATTTTTAAAACAAGAATCTCTATGGTATCTAGACAAGAGCTTAGTGTCCTCTTGTTTTATCAAGATAATTTTAAATATTTTCAATGTACAATATGGTACACAATTTTCAAATAAATGTTTCGTTTTTACAAATGTATTGAGATATGTTTAATTAGTACGATTATGTGGTTTAAATTGTACTTCAATTTTTTATTTTTTCACATTTATGAGGTGTTATATGAAAAGGTTGCTATTTTGTATTTATCTTATATATTATATTTTTTTTTTGGTATTTAATTGTACATTATTTTAAAGTACTAAAAACAAATTCCATGATATTCTTATATTATATACTTTGTTCAAATGTACATTGATAGCCGTCTCAATACATGATAAAATTTTTTAAATATGATTTGAAAAACTGTATAGGTTTTAACATATATTATCAATTATAATGTGGTAAACGCATTAATAAAAAACACGAAAAACCTCACAAGTCTGAAACGCCATAATTTTTTCTTGTCTTTTACGCTTGGTATACAAGTGAAAAAAGTTATAAATAATTCCTCATTTGTAGCATACCTGAAAAACCAACAACTGATAAGCCATGTAGTAGTTCCAAAATTATTTCATTAAACTAATCTTTCAACGATTGTAAAAATAGAATTATTTTATTATTTTTCTAGAATAAAATAAATATTATATATCCGCTGTGTAGTCCGTAACGGGTACATCGATTTCGCGCTGCTCCTGTTCTGTTTATCTTCAGTGCCGTTTTTTGGTGTCTGATTTCATCATATTGTACACCGAAAAATCAGGCTCATCGCCACGATTCCTTAGAGACATCGCGTACGAAAATCGGTGGCTTACAGCTCGAGAAATCGTGATCCAAAATCCGCTAAGTGTAATCGCTTGCTATTTCCAATGCTGCCGCAATAATCGGTGATAAAATTAAAGAGATTGCGATGGGCCAGTGCCGTTTTCTATTCGGCCCGATAAATATAATCAATTACATCGGATTACTAATGCGCACACGGTAAGATTTCATTTATTACCTTCAGTTCAGAGAATATTCATTACGCTGCCGCTGTCGTAATCACGGTCCCTGCCAGTGAGCTAGATGACAGCAACAGTGGTGGGACCAGCGCCAGTCGACTCCTTCCCACCCCCAGGATCACCATACTAACATCTACCCCCCCCCCCGCTCAGAAACTCCAATTGGCTATAATTCTGGTCCCATGGCCGAGGATAGGTCTGTGGATACATCCGGATTTTGCAGGCCCTCCTTCGGCAGACGTGCGCTCGGTAGCAGCAAAGGGGGCAAGGTCCACTAGGACTCCCCCCTGCTGAACCGACCTGATAGAAGCCATGGCGGCCGAAGCGAGGTCGTACGTCCTCATAGTCAAAGAGCTTTACCGGAGCAAGCCAGAGTCGGAGAGTTGGTTCGGGGACCTTGGCAACAGAGCAGCAATAGCCATTGTCAATCCCCGAATCCAGATAGAAGAGGTCGGCCCCGCCGACAACAAAGGCTTAGGTGGGTCCAGCTAGCGGGCGTTCGGATCTACGCGTGGTACTGGTCAACGAACACGTTCGAGGACTTTGATGAATTCCTATGCCGCCTCAAGGCCAGCGTCAGGGGCGCTGACATCCAGGAGATCGTCGCCGGGGACTTCAACGCGAAGTCACCAGGGTGGGGCGGGAACCGAGAGGACCTGAAGGTTAGGATAGGACAGGAAGGGTACCTGGACACCGCGGCATCGTTCTCGTATCGGAGGATCGGCCACCGTGGTCACTCTGGTGGAACAGCTGCACCAGGCAATTCCAGATCGGCACGTTACGGAGACCGGGCATGTCCCAGATTGCGGATAGGGGAACGGCCCTCAAAACTGAGGGTTAGCTTCGAATAAATCAGTACGGAACTGGGCGAATAAGCAGTCGCGGACAGCGCACAAATAGAGTAGGGCGGGCTTTTAAGCCTTGGCTGGCTAAATATTTAAATAAAGATACATTTATTATATAAAAAAGAAAAAAAACCTTGAATTAAACATATTCCAAACTTTCATTTCAATTTCATCGTGTTTGTAGTAACAAAAGATCCTGTAATTTCACCTAAGGACGTTTATGGATCTAAAACTATACCCCACGCTTTAATTTCTAAAATAAAATCAGCTTCATGTATAGATTTTGTATCTTTGTGTTTATCATAAAAAATATCGTGTTCCATTGCAGCTTCACCTAATTTATTTATTAGTTACTTTTAATAAGTTAATGGGCCTAAGTTTTTATAACCAGGCCAGTGCATTTCAGACATTAATTTATAATTCAACAGTGTATTAACATACCAAGATCTATTAATTACTTTCTAAAGTAAACTTACTACAAATGAAATCAAATATTCTCTACCTAGAGGTGTATCTATTCAATTTTCTATTTCTTCACTAAAAAAACGTATAACACATAATTTTTTGTTATGAATATAATTATATCCAGCTCCTTCATCTGCAGCAATAAAATATAACATTTTTAATAATTCATATAAATTAGTTATATATTTAAATTTTCTAGTGTTTTCTGTATAATTTAGTAAACCATCATGTCGAATTTGGTTGTTCTTTAACATTAATAATAGACCACAAAGGTTCTATTTAGCACCACCACATGCTAAATACAAAATACTAGGCCTATTGAAACAATTTGTTTTACATTGCATAGCCAGGTTCTTGAGAAAGGATATGGGCTACGTACAACATAATATTGTTGTTATATATACAAATGAATAACTCAATTCATATTCTTTAATATTTATTTATAAGGCGATAAATTAATTAATTACTCTAGTTATTGGTTGATTATATTCTACTTAAAAATATTATATTAAGTATACAGGTGTTTATAGTTTAACCTATTTTTTATTGTAGTTATTGGCATAGGTATTATAAAAAAAACACAAAACCGACTCATGATTCATAATATGGTAAACACATTAATAAAAATCACTAAAGACATAACAAGGCTAAAGCGCCATAAGTTGTTAATTTGTTCAACGATTAATATCTAGGTGAAAAAAGCCATAAATTAATTAATTTAACTTATTTAAATATATAACAATAATAGGTCCTCAACAATATGTTAAAATGAAACACGAAAAGAAAAACTATAGACGAAAAATAATAGGCAGAATAACGTTATCTCTCTGGCCTATTATTATAATTAAGTTATTTTTACAGTCGTATACAAAAATGATGATTGTGATTTGTTAAATAATGTGTATTTCAATTCAAAAGCAAAGAGGTTTTCCTATAAATGTTTTTAATTTTCAATAAGTAAATAACTTGTTAACCTGAAGTTTTTCACAGATTACAATTTCAGGATTGACTACAGAATCAAATGTTGTATATTTGCAGTTTTTGGGAATTTGTCTTTTTAAATTCAATGATAATTTTTGCTGTTTGAAAAAACCAGGAATACAATTGTGAAAAACGAAAAAATTTTTGCTTTTTCATTGAATTATATATGTTTGTGATAATTTAGTAAAAGTTAATTCGAGAGACCCGGATAAGTTCAAGAGATCAAATTAATAACGTAATCATTTTTTAGATGATCTACGAAATCCAAAATACATAATTGAATTTTGAATATGTGTAGTTATTATACACAAACTCATTTATTTTAATAATACATAAACAATAATAAATAACCATAACC
Source organism: Tuberolachnus salignus (assembly GCA_956483605.1). Taxonomy (NCBI): domain Eukaryota; kingdom Metazoa; phylum Arthropoda; class Insecta; order Hemiptera; family Aphididae; genus Tuberolachnus; species Tuberolachnus salignus. The sequence continues at coordinate 32,954,669 of OY101436.1, read as the reverse complement.
TTTAAACTATACATATCGAATATAATAATGTATAAAGTACATTAATATAACTACATTTTAAAAGAAAAAACATAATAGTCGTCTTATCAACATACATAAAAACCACGTTAAAAATTATTTATTATAAAAAAATACTGTGTGAAGGAGGTATAAAAGTCATATAAGTACATTATTAATAATAATTAATAATGGTAACGTAAAGGTACCTTCATATTTACTGGTATAGTGATAAAACACAATAAATATGTTAATACAAAAGAGTTCAGTACAAAATATTCAATTTCATCACTTGATTTAAAAATCTATTACATAGGTTAATCTTATATACAGCATCAAAAATCATACTTTCTTGATAAACAATAAGCAATCCGTTTCATTAATGTTTTTTTTTTCTCAAGGATATTATTTACACTGGAATCACAGTATCCTGCATAAATATTTTCATTTTCCTTATAATATTCATTGTGTTCATTATAGATATTGCTATAACTATTAGTGGGATTGAATGGCAACGATTTGTGCATAATCGACATGACACTATTAACAAATTTCATAGCATCTATACAATTATTCAATAATAATTTATTTAAATTTTGTACGTAAAATTGTTTAGAAGTTTTGTTAGAAAGTTCACTTTTAGCCCAATTATTTACTTGTTTCGTTGTATGTGCCGAAAATTGTTTAATAATATGACCAGTATCGCTTTCGTCAATGTTACCGATTATATATATTAATTGGTTTACATTTATATAAGGGCCGTTCATTGATTTAAAAGTCGGTATATCAAATAATTTAGAAAACGGTTTTATTACTTTATCATACCAACCGATCGATTTTCTTAATTTGGCGTACATTTGAAGACTGGAACTTCCAACATAATTCAGGTAAAGAATTATTATCTTTGCATGCTGGTAGACGTATAATTCGAATTGGTTTTTCAATTCATATAAAATTGTTCCTCGAAAATCGAAAAGTATGTTCACGTCCGAATACAGCGATATAATTGCACGGTATGAATCTCTCATAGACATACCTTGAAGTTGTTCTTCAGATGTTGTTAAATCTATAATTTGTTCTATTATTTCGTCATTTCCAACATTCTCAAAAAAGTGTTTTCCACTTAACCATTCAAATGATGTCCACACATAAATATATTGATTTTCATAGTATTTAGTTAATAAATTATAAACACTATTAATAAATTGTTTGTATGAAGATTCGCACTCATTGATGTTTAATTCATTGACAATTAATTTGGTGTTGGTTTTATAAAAAATCCACTGTAATTTGTCTATTATAAAAGTCATATTGTATTCTGGATAGCTACATTTTAAAATATCATTGCACAAACTCAAATAATAATCAAAAAATGGTTTATTGATAATATTATTTTCTAAAAAATAAAAAAGAGCCAGAGGGAGTTGATTGCATATTTCTTTGATTAAATTGTGTTTGTTTTCAGATCTGTCTTTAAGTATGTCAATTGATTGCGTAATTTTAAGATAATACACATTTACCAGACTTGATACTGTGTGAAATAATATATCATTTATAAATGTAATATTGCTAGATTTTTTATTGATATTGTCTAAAAATTCAATTGATGTAACACACTTGGCATTTACAATCGTATTCTGAAATTGTTTAATAATATCACCATGTCCATTGAATTGTTTTTTAATTTTTTTTTCATCTGTGTACATTTGCACCGTAGGAACTATTTTAACTATCTTATCTAATGTATATTTATAATATTGGTCTTGCGGCATTATATTATGATGATTATTTATATTTTTTAGAGGCAGTTGTGTTTTAATTATATTTTGTACGAGTTCATGTACGTTCTCTATAAAATTCTTTGCTTTATACATGTCTATAATTATTAGCTTTGAAAATACGGGTATATTGGTCATCATAAAATTAATTTTTGAACGTAATTTAGAAACCTTTTTTTGGCTGTCCGAATACTGATCGTCCTCTACACAAGCCTGCTTGGCCAAATCCGGCAACGTCTGACAAAGGCTTACATGATGTAATGCACATGTTAACGAAAGATGTGGCCCGTAAATATTAATAAAATGAACACACGCAGGAAGAAGTGAACAAATGATCTGATCTGATTCCGAAAGATTTATCATTTCAATATTTTTTTTTATTTTGCTGTTTCCTTGTTTAAGATCTTGAATACCTAATTCCGTTTTCTGTAAGTCAGTATCGTAATTAGTGTACATTTGATATAATATTAAAAATATTTCTTCTTCGAAACATTGCACCACATCTTGAGAAATCGTTCCACGCAGGTAATCAATACTATTTAATAAATTGTAACATTTATGTTCTTCAGGAAATTGTATGATTTTACCATATTGATACAAAGCGGTTATTATTTGCTTTTCAATATTGTCTTCTTTTATTTGGCATGTAACAAACGCTGGACTGCCATTTAAGATAACACATATTTTTAAAAATAGCAGTGGTATAAAAAAGAACATTTTAGAAAAATTAAATGAGTAGAATTATTGAACAAAATATCATATAAAAACGCACGAGAATATATATTTAACTGTGCATCAACGGCCGTTTCGGTATCGATCAAATTGTTTGAAACAAGTATACAGAGGTTTTTTTATTTAACCTATTGTTTCATAGTATATATTAGTTTAATTTATATGGTCCTTATATAATATAATACTTATTCTATACTATAATATTCGCAACAACTATGAATTATCGTCCAATTAGTAATTTAATATTAATTGCAAAAGCTTTATAACCAAATACATTGAAATGATTTAATATGTCATTATTCATAACTTGATGTCATATATGTATGACATAAAACAATAATTGTTTACCATATCACATGTTAAATTTTTTCAGCACAAGTTTCTGTATGTTTTCTAGGCAAAAGCCTAGTTATCTTATGTATTATCAAGACAATTTAAATGTTTTCTATTGTACAATTCGGTACACAATTTTCAAATAAATGTTTAGTTTTTACATATTTATTAAATTATGTTTAAATAGTACGATTTTGTAGTTTAAATTGTACTTAAATTATTTATCTGTTCCCAAGAATGTGAAATTTTATTATAAGGTTGCTATTTTGTAAATATCTTAAATATTATTTTGTATTTTAGATATTTGTTTGTACATTATTTTCATGTACTAAAAACAAATTCTATGATATTTTTATTTTGAATACATTATTCAAATGTACATTGATAGTCAATACATGATCAAATTATGTTGAATATTATTTGAAATACTGTATAGGTTTAAAATGTACTATGATTTATAATGTGGCAAACACATTAATAAAAATCACGAAAGAAACGACAAGACTAAAACACTATAAGTTGTTCTTTTCTTGGGCGCTTGGTAAATCAAGTGAAAAAAGCTCTAAATCATGTTTCTTGGCTAACCTCAAAAAATAACAGTACGACAATGTCGAACCTTAAAATATTTTAAACAATGCAATTTGCTATATTTGATTGATTACAAGTTTTGAATTTTCATGTTATACTGTTAATAATAATTCAATTAGAAAAAACATCTAAATTTGACACTAAAATTTGGGGTGTTTGATTCTTGCTGATTAAAATTTTGATAAAAAAATAAAATTTTTAATAGAATTTGTTCTATTAAAAAAAAAAAAAAAATAAATAAATTAACCCTAATATAAAATGAATAATGAAGTATGTACCTATACACTGTTTCGTGTGTAATGAGAAACTAAAAATATTTATACAATTAAGGTTCAAACAATAAACAATAGATTATGAATTTCATCACAATATTTAAAATGTAACACTTACAGAAGTAACTTTATTAAAACACCTTCAGGGATCCGATAAGCAAAGCATATTAAATCAGAAAAAAGAATATAATAATATAAGTTAATTTTAGCAAAAGAACTTCACAAACCTATAAGATCACGATTTTTAAATAGGAGAATTAAAACTTTAGGTATTAATGTTTTGTGGGCTGCAATTTAGGTGTAATGTGAATTTTTGAAGATTAATATGAAGGATAATTATACATGTTAGGTAAATTTGCTTGGGTTGAACCACTCTAAAAGAACGATGGATAAAATGTTAAAAAGGGTTTTGGAAAAATATAAGAACGAGCTAAATTACATAATCATACTTCTTCTTCTTTTCTTCATACTGATAATGGAAAAGAATTTGAAATTTATCAATTTTTGATCCTATGAAAGAATTATGTAAACAGCAAAAACATGAATATTAAAATGCAATAATTGTGAAAAATTAAACAAAGATCATATGGAAAATATTAATAATAATATTATTCATTTTGAGATTTACTGTAATTTATAAAATGGGAATAAATGCATATTGAAACTTTTAATAAATCACCCTGTCCATTCTAAACTAATTTTAATATCTTACAGTTTACTAATTGATATATTTTTATTTGTTCCTTGGTTATCACATGATCAAACCTATCTGGTAATGTTACATTGAATTCATCATATAAAATATGAATTTTAAGGAATTTAAAAAATGTTACAACATATATTACACCCTGAATCAAATCGTTTAAATGTTCAATCTCATGTTAACTAGTGGATTTATTTGAAAGGGTTTGAAAATATTCATTAAATGATTCCATTTTATTAAAAGAATAGACTTTTTAACTAAGGTTTCAAAATTAAAATTTCTTTTTTTAATATCTTTAAAATGAAAATTGTAATTTTTAAATTTTTAAATTTTAACAGAATTTTATCATGTTCTATGATAAAAATATAAAGCAAAGTTCAGGAAATGTATTATGAGAAAAAGATTTATGAGCCAGAACCGGCATATCTATATTACTATCACCAATTCTTAGTCATTTATTGTGTGTGAGTTAAATCTATAAAAATAAAAATGTTTATTTCTAATTCAGTGTTATGCTTCATATTTGTATGCTTAATTTTAATTTATAACGTTAACCATAAATGGCATCTATGGCATAGTTACATTAAATATTTCTGATATTATTTTACGTTTTGATCGTAGTAATATACAAACCTTAGGAATTTGTGTTTGAACACGCTAATCTCACAAAATACTGGTACCATTTGAATAATTTGATTTACATTGCATAGACTAGTATTGAGAAAGGATATAAGCTACGTACAACTTATTATTGTTGTGATTTGAACAATTATATAACTCAATTCATATTCATAAATATTTATTTATATGACGATAAATTAATTAATTACTCTAGTGGTTAGTTGATTATATTCTATATAAAAAGATTATATCAAGTATACAGGTGTTCATAGTTTAACCTATTTTTTATTGTAATTATTGGCCTAGGTATTATGAATAAAACACCAAACTACCATGATTCATAATATGGTAAACACATTAATAAAAATCACAAAAGACATAACAAGGCTAAAGCGCCATAACATGTTAATTTGTTCATCGATTAATATCTAGGTGAAAAAAGCTATAAATTAATTTCTCCAACTTACTTAAATACATAAAAATAATAAGTCCAAAAATATGTAAAAATGAAACGGGTAAGGATAAACTATAGACAAAAAATAATCTGCAGAGTAGTAACTTTATCTCTCTGCCCCATTATTATCATTAAGTTTTTTACAATCGTATACAAACATGATGATAATGATTTGTTAATTAATGTGTATTTAAATTCAAAAGCAAAAAGGTTTTCCTATAAATGTTTTTAATTTTCAATAAGTAAATAACTTGTTAACCTGAAGTTTTTCACTGATTACAATTTCAGGATTGACTACAGAATCAAATGTTGTATAGTTGCAGTTTTTGGGAATATGTCTTTTTAAATTCAATGATAATTTTTGCTGTTTGAAAAAACCAGGAAAACAGTTGTGAAAAACGAAAAAATTTTTGCTTTTTCGTTCGATTATATATGTTTGTGCTAATTTAGTAAAAGTTAATTCTAGAGACCCGGATAAGTTCAAGAGATCAAATTAATAACGTAATCATTTTTTAGATGATCTACGAAATCCAAAATACATTAATGAATTTTGAATAAGTGTAGTTATTATACACAAACTCATTTATTTTAATAATACATAAACAATAATAAATAACCATAACTTTTAAACTATAGATATCGAATGTAATAATGTATAATGTACTTTAATATAACTATATTTTTAAAAAAAAAATATAATAGTCGTCTTATCAACATAGATAAAAACCATGTTAAAAATTAAATATTATAAAAATAAATTGTATGAAAGGCGAATAAAAATCATATAAATTCATTAATTTTTGGTATAGTTAAAAAGCACAATAAAATATGTTATTACAAAAGGGATCAATACTTGATTTGACAATCTATTACATCAGTTGATTTTTTACACAGCATCAAAATTCATTTATTAAGGTCCTCTTGATAAACAATAAGCAATCCGAACAAGTATTTTTTTTTTGTATTCAAAGATATTATTTACACTGGAATCACAGTATCCTGCATAAATATTTTCATTTTCCTTATAATAAATATTGTTTTCGTTATAGACATTGCTATAACTTTTATTGGGATTTAATAGCAACGATTTGTGCATAATAGACATGACATGATTAACAAATTTCATAGCATCTAAACAATTATTCATTAATAAATAATTTAAATTGCTTACATCATATACTTTCGAATATCTATTAGAAAGGGCACTTACAGCCCAGTTTTCTAAATCATTTACTCTTTGTTTCGAAAAAGATTTTAAAATATTCTCAGTCTTGCATGAGTTCATGTTACGGATCCATGATAATATTTGGAGTACATAAATATGGGGGCCAGTTGAATTATTTAATAACGGTAAATTAAAGAATTTAGTAATCGGTTCTAATATATTTTCATACCATCCTAATGATTTCCTTATTTTGTCGTACATTTCAAAACGGCAACTTCCAGCATAATCAAAGTAAAGAATTATTACCTTTGCATGCCTGTAGACGTATAATTCGTATAGCTTATCCAAGTGGAATAAAACTGTTTCTCGAAAATCAAAGATTAAGTTCAGGTCCGAATACAGTGGTATAATCGCACGGAATGAATCCCTTATAGACATACCTTCAAGTTGTGCTACCGTTATTTTTGATTCAATAAGATTGTCAATTGTTTCGTCATTCCCTACATTCTCAAAAAAGGGTTTTCCACTTAACCATTCAAATGATGTCCATACAAAAATATTTTGATTTTCATAGTATTTAGTTAAGAAATTATAAACACTATTGATGAATTGCTTGTATAAACATTTGCACTCATCGATGTTTAATTCATTGACAATTAATTTTGTGTTGGTCTTATAAAAAATCCACTGTAATTTGTCTATTATAAAAGTCATATTGTATTCTGGATAGCTACATTTTAAAATATCATTGCACAAACTCAAATAATAATCAAAAAATGGTTTATTGATAATATTATTTTCTGAAAAATAAAATAGAGCCAGAGGAAGTTGATTGCATAATCCGTCGAACGTATTCGAGTCCCATTCATTGAACAAATTATGATTGTTTTGAGATCCGTCTTTTAATTTTAACTTGTCAATGGATTGCGTGATTTTAAAATAATACAAATTTACCAAACTTAATACAGTGTGAAACAATAAATTATTAACTATTGTAATATCGCTTGAAAATTTATTGGTCAGTTTTAAAAAATCGGTTGATGTAACACACTTGCCATTCGCAATCGTTTGCTGATATTGTTGAATAATACTTCTAAGTCCATTTTTATGGTTTTCAATTTCCATTTCATCCGTGCTCTTTGGAACCATAGGCAATAAGTCCTTTAAAGAAAATTCCAAATACTCGTCTTGGGGTATTATTTTATGATGATTTCCAATATTTTTTAGAGGTAACCGAGTTTTAACTAAATGTTGTATGAGTTCATGTACGTTCTCAATAAAATTTTTTGCTTTAGTCATGTCTATATCTATTAGCTTTGAAATCATGGGTACCCTTTTCATCAAAAAATCAATTTTTGAACGTAATTTAGAAAGCTTTTTTAGGCTGTCCGAATACTGATCGTCCTCTACACAAGCCTGCTTGGCCAAATCCGGTATCGTCCGACAAAGGCTTGCATGATGTAATGCACATGTTAACGAAAAATGTGGCCCGTAAATATTAATAAAATGAACACACGCAGGAAGAAGTGAACATATGATCTGATCTGTTTCCGAAAGAATTATCATTTCAATATTGTTTTTTGTTTTGCTGTTTCCTTGTTTAAGACCTTGAATACCTAATTGCTTTTTCCGTAATTTACTATCGTAATTATTGTACATTTGATATAATATTAAAAATATTTCAGCTTCGAAACAGTGCAACACATCTATAGAAATAATTTTATGCACGTAATCATAATTATTTAATAAATTGTTACATTTATATTCTTTAGGGAGTTGTATGTTTTGCCCATATTGATACAAAGCATTAACTAATCGGTTTTCAATATTGTCTTCTTTTATTTGGCATGTAACAAACGCTGGACTGCCGTTTAAGATAACACATATTTTTAAAAATAGCAGTGGCATAAAAAAGAACATTTTAGAAAAATTAAATGAGTAGAATTATTGAACAAAATATCATAGAAAAACGTACGAGAATATATATTCAACTGCGCATCGACGGCCGTCTCGGATCGATCAAATTGTGTGAAATAAGTATACAGAAGTTTTTTTATTTATACTATTGTTTCATAGTATTTATTAGTTTAATTTATATGGTCCTAATATAATATAATACGTATTCTATACTATAATAGTCGTAACAACTATGAATTATCGTCAAATAAGTAATTTATTATTAATTGCAAAAGCTATAACACCAAATACATTAAAATTATTAAATATGACATTATACATAATTTATTGGCATATATGTAGGGCATTAAACAATTATTGTTTACCATATCACAAGTTAAATTTTTTCAGAACAAATATTTGTATTTCATCTTGACAAAAGCCTAGTTATCCTATGTTTTATCAAGATAATTTTAAATATTTTCATTCTATAATACGGTACACAATTTTCAAATAAATGTTTAGTTTTAATGTCTAGTTCCCAAGAATGAGATGTTATATGACCAGGTTGCTATTTTGTATATATCTTAAATATTAAATTATATTTTTGAGATTTGATTTTACATTATTTAAATGTACTAAAAACAAATTCTTTTGTAATCTTATATTATATAATTTCTTCATATGTACACAGATAGCCGCCTCAAAAGTTGATTAAATTTTTTTGAAAAATTATATAGGAATTAACATGTATTATGATTTATAATGTGGCTAACACATTAATACAAATCACGAAATTTATTTACACAAATCACATTACAAGCCTAAAGCGCCATAAGTTGTTAATTTGTTCAACGATTAATATCTAGGTGAAAAGAGCTATGAATTACTTTTTCTACTTAGTTAAATATACTACAATAATAGGTCCAATAATATGTAAAAATGGAAGGGGAAAAGAAAAACTATAGACGAAAAATAATAGGCAGAGTAACGTTATCTCTCTGGCCCATTATTATCATTAAATTTTTTTTCAGTCGTCTATAAACATGATGATAGTGATTTGTTAAATTATGTATGTTTAAATTCAAATGATAAGAAGTTTCCCCTATAATTGTTTTTAATTTTTAATATGTTAATAACTTGTTATCCTGAAGTATTTCACTGATTACAATTTTAGGTTTAATTTACAATATCAAATGTTGTATATTTGCTGTTTTAGGGAATTTGTTTTTTTAAATTGTATGATATTTTTTGCCGGTTGAAAAAAAAAAAAGAAAACATTTGAAACAAACGAAAATATTTTCGCTTTTTCGTTCGATTATGTATGTGTGTGATAATATAGTGAATGTTTATTCTAGAGACCTGCATAAGTTCAAGAGATCAAATTAATAACATTATCATTTTTCAGATGATCTACGAAATCCAAAATACATTAATGAATTTTGAATAAGTGTAGTTATTATACACAAACTCATTTATTTTAATAATACATAAACAATAATAAATAACCATAACTTTTAAACTATAGATATCGAATGTAATAATTTATAATGTACATTAATATAACTATCTTTAAAAAAAAAAAATAACAGTCGTCTTATCAACATACATAAAAACCACGTTAAAAATTATATATTATAAAAATAAATTGTATGAAAGGCGAATAAAAATCATATAAATTCATTAATTTTTGGTATAGTAATAAAGCACAATAAAATATGTTATTACAAAAGAGATCAATACTTGATTTGACAATCTATTACATCAGTTGATTTTTTACACAGCATCAAAATTCAATTATTAAGGTCCTCTTGATAAACAATAAGCAATCCGTATAATTAGATTTTTTTTTTTCTCAAAGATATTATTTACACTGGAATCACAGTATCCTGCATAAATATTTTCATTTTCCTTATAATAATAATTGTGTACATTATAGACATTGCCATCACTATTAGTGGGATTGAATGGCAACGATTTGCGCATAATCGACATGACATTATTAACAAATTTCATAGCATCTATACAATTATTCATTAATAAATAATTTAAATTGTCTTCATCATATAATTTAGAATTTCTATTAGAAAGTTCATTTACTGCCCAATTAGTTACTTTTGCCATCATATAAACCGAAAAATTTTTTTCCAATCCCATAGTATTGGGTTTGTACATGTTACCGATTTTCGATAGTAATTCGTGTACATGAATTTTGAGGTCGTGTGATATATTTAATAACGGTATATTTAAGAATTTAGAAAACGGTTGTATTACTTTATTGTACCATCCGATCGATTTTCTTATTTTTGTGTACATTTGATGACTGCAATTTCCAACATAATACAAGTAAAGAATTATTACCTTAGCATGCCGGTAGACATATAATTCCAATTGTTTTTTCAAGTAGAATAATATTGTATCTCGACATTTAAAAAGTATGTTCACGTCCGAATACAATGGTATAATCGCGCGGTATGAATCCCTTATTGACATACGTTCAAGTTGTTCTATAGTTATATTTATTTCCATAAGTTCTTCTATTGATTCGTCAATTCCTACATTCTCAAAAAAGTGTTTTCCACTTAACCATTCAAATGAAGTCCACACATAAATATTTTGATTTTCATAGTATTTAGTTAAAAAATTATAAACACTATTAATGATTTTCTTGTATGAACATTCGCATTCATCGATGTTTGATTCATTGACAATTAATTTGGTGTCGGTCTTATAAAATATCCACTGTAATTTGTCTATTATACAAGTCATATTGTATTCTCGATAATTACATTTTATAATATCATTGCACAAACTCAAATAATAATCAAATAATGGTTTGTTGATAATATAATTTTCCGAAAAATAAAAAAGAGCCAGAGGAAGTTGATTGCATATTTCTTTGATAAAATTGTGTTTGTTTTCAGATCGGTCTTTAAGTATGTCAATGGATTGCGTAATTTTAAGAAAATACACATTTACCAGACTTGATACCGTGTGAAATAATATATCATTTATTAATGAAATATTGCAAGATATTTTATTGATATTGTCTAAAAATTCTAATGATGTTACACACTTGGCATTCACAATCGTATTCTGAAATTGTTTAATAATTTCATCTAGTCCATTGTTATGTTTTTCAATTTCTTTTTCATCCGTGCTCTTTTGCACCATAGGAACTATCTTCTCTAATGTATATTTATTATATTGGTCTCGCTTTATTATATTATGATGATTTTTTATATTTTTCAGAGGCAATTGTGTTTTAACTATATGTTGTATTAGTTCATGTACGTTCTCAATAAAATTCTTTGCTGTAGACATGTCTATCTCTATTATCTGCGAAATTACTGGTATGCTTTTCATCATATAATTAATTTTTGTACGTAATTTAAAAATTTTTTTTTGGCTGTCCGAATACTGATCGTCCTGTACACATGCCTGATTGGCCAAATCCGGTATCGTCCGACAAAGGCATCCATGATGTAATGCACATGTTAACGAACTATTTGGCCCGTAAATATTAATAAAATGAACACACGCAGGAAGAAGTGAACAAATGATCTGATCTGATTCCGAAAGATTTATCATTTCAATATTTTTTTTTATTTTGCTGTTTCCTTGTTTAAGATCTTGAATACCTAATTCCGTTTTCTGTAAGTCAGTATCGTAATTAGTGTACATTTGATATAATATTAAAAATATTTCTTCTTCGAAACATTGCACCACATTTTGAGAAATCGTTTCATACAGGTAATAAGAACTATTTAATAAATTGTTACATTTATGTTCTTTAGGGAGTTGTATGGTTTGGCCATATTGATACAAAGCATTAATTAATCGCTTTTCAATATTGTCTTCTTCTATTTGGCATGCCACTGATTCCGGATTGCCGTTTAATATAATACATAGTTTCAAAAATAACAGTGGCATATAATTTAACATTTTAGAAAAATTAAATGAGTAGAATTATTGAACAAAATATCATATAAAAATGTACGAGAATATATATCCAACTGTGCATTGACAGCCATCTTATTATTTTTTTATTTAACCTATTGTTTTACAGTATTTATTAGTTTAATGTATATGGTCCTAATATAATATAATATTTATCCTACACTATAATATTTGTAAGAATTATGAATTATCGTCTAATATGGAATTTAATATTAATTGCAAAAGCTTTACAACCAAATACATTAATATGATTTTATAAGTCATTATTCATAATTTATAGTCATTTATGTAGGGCATATAACAAATATTGTTTATCATATCACAGGTTATCCATTTTCTAAACAAGTATCTGTATGTTTTCTAGACAAAAGCCTAGTTATCTTATGTATTATCAAGACAATTTAAATGATTTCCATTGTACAATTCGGTACACAATTTTCAAATAAATGTTTAGTTTTTACATATGTATTAAATTATGTTTAAATAGTACGATTTTGTGGTTTAAATTGTACGTAAATTATATATTTGTTCCCAAGAATGAGATATTTTATGACAAGGTTGCTATTTTGTATATATCTTAAATAATATATATTATTTTTGATATTTGATTGTACATTATTTTCATGTACTAAAAACAAATTCTATGATTTTCTTATATTAAATACATTATTCAAATGTACATTGATAGTCTATACATGATCAAATTATGTTGAATATGATTTGAAATACTGTATAGGTTTAATTTATATTATGAATTATAATGTGTCAAACACATTAATAAAAATCACGAAAGAGACAACATTACTAATACACTATAAGTTGTTATTTTGTTGTTCGCTTGGTATGCAAGTGTAAAAAGCTATAAATCATTTTTCTTGGCTAATCTAAAAAAATAACAGGGCAACATTGTGAAAAAATTAACCGGAAAAAAATTACAGTTAACGAATTATAAGCAGAAATTTCCTGCTCTCTTTGTTGAGCTAACATTTATAATCTCTTATTATTAACCTATATATTACAAATTATAAAATATATCTATTAGGATAAATTGAAAAACCAGACTCTTCATGATATCATTGCAAACCTGAATAACTAACAACTAATATGCCAACTAGTAGTTCCAAAATTATTTATTTAAACTAATCTTTCCACGATTGTATAAATATAAATATATTTATTTTTTTCTTAGAATAAAATAAATAAAATTCAAAAATGTATTCTCTATAATACATTTATAATACTTGTTTATTTATTATACATTGCTAACCAAATATAAATTTCGTTCAATTATGTTTCGTGGTAATCGCGAATTCCTTAATATCCTGAAACGATTAGGTACAGTACGCAAGTACGCGACTATTAATCTGATGATTTATTGATCTGATCGATTTCGGGTTCAGAATCTAAAACTAAATCCTTAATCAGATTATCAAACCAGTTCGTTTCTAGACATGGAGCGTCGGTGTTAAAAATAAAATCAAATGAATATCCTCAACACATATGTAACCCGTTTGGTATTAACGGGTACCGATAATTCTCATAATTTTTATCCGATTATTTTTTGTTGCGAATTCGTGTTTAGAGTCTTAGATGTACCTTATTATCCCGAGTGTGTGTAATGGTGAAAATGTTTAGGTATTGTATTAACACCCACCTATTGGCTATCCATAGTAATTTGTCGTTAGTGAATTAAAACTATCTAAATAACAATTTTTTTATGTAATTCAGTGGTTTGCTGAATATTTGAATGATCTTTAGTTTCACTAATGATTATTATTTGCTCCAATGACATATTTACCCATTGAAAATTTACGGTACTAACCCCCAACTCCCGGTCTTATGTAGAAGGTCTTACACATATACTGTATTTACAAATTGTACACATTATTTTTAGTGATTTTCTCAGATATTAATTCGAGGGTTGAGATAAAAAAATAACAATTAAAAATTAAAAATAACAGTCGTCCAAAAAATATTCTAACTTTTATTTAATCTTTGAATAATTTATGTGACAAACAATAATAATGAACGCCTAAAAATAAACAGTGTCTGTACCTACGAGAAAATGAATGTAAATTATGTCTTACATTATGTTAAATTGAAACAGCCAAAAAACCTGGGAGCAAACAAATTGTTTAGACTGATTAATCTTTTTCCTTGCTTGCCCACTTTCATTATTACGTATTATTTCGGTAGTATACACACCAGATGACGGTGATATGATAGATTTTGTTTTAAAATTCTAAACTAAGTGGTTTTATTTTTCCTTATAAATTGTTTTCTTCAAATTTTTTTTTTTTTTTATAAATATCCGAGGTATTTAGAATCTGTGAAATTATTTTCCGAATAGTTATAGCATATATTTGCATATATGCAGTAGAAAGTGTATGTATTCACTATTGTATTTATCTGAGTTACAACTTAAAGGACTTATTATGATGTCATTGTCTGTAAATCTGTGTAGATTGCTCTGTGTAGATGGACTTATGATGCTTCATCACTATTAACGGCAACCACATGAGCGGAGCTGCTGTTCCAGTGAATGGGTCCGTACCTAAAATTTGACCATATGAATGAATGGTTGGACAAATACCCTTCCCCTCTCCCCCGAAATGACCCCATACGTTTTACAATGAACATATTATAATTTATAATATAGTAATCGCATTAATTAAAAACATGCTTTACACGGCGTGACTGAAACACCGTGAACTTTTCTATTATAATCGTGAAACGTAGTAGGTGAAAAAAGCCATTGATTATTATCCTCAACCAACATCAATACAACAACTGTGCCTACTATGCAAATGTACAATAACGATAATCACAAAACGTTTGCGATTTGTTAAGGAACGGTGGGGGATTAAAATCAAATAAAAGATTTCGAAAATAATCCATATGACTATGGAATTGTTGCATTTGCATGTGTTCCGTGAGCTATTTAATTTATTGCTAAACAAGCTAGAAAAGTATATTTCACAACACTATAAGATAAATATTAAAAGTTTACAGTGCATATATATTTGCATATTACACAATTTTTTGAATTTACAATCATATTTTTTTTGGCTATTTATTGTGGCGCTATCTAGGTGTCCAATATAAGAGCAACTGATATGTATTACTATTAGTATTTTTTTTTTTTTTGAATTTTTCACAAATATTGAAATACATTAAAAACGCCACTTACACCAAAAGGAAAGATATTTTTTATTGTAATGGTATTTTAAAAACGAAACGATAACTTATTAAAACAATTGAAATATATACGTACATGGCATAGTTATCGGTCCGTTTAAATGTTTTCATAGTGAAATCAATTACAATTTGAATCGAGATACTTGTCAAAAACTGATTTGTATCATAATCTAGCGTGGAACTTCTGAGAAGACAGCCAGTTAGAAATGATTTAAATGAATTACAAAGAAAATGCGTACACACTTCACACCATTGGTGTGGGGAAGTTGGGAATGTAGTATCTATGTTAGGAATTTAATTTATATTTGTATGCAACAGTAAATTGTAAACGAAAAACGATTCTCAGCGAAGTAATATTATTAGCCGTGTTTTTTCACTGTTGCCACGGTAACCAAGAAAACCACGTTAATTAAAAGAAATAATAAAACTCTAGTTTGACGAAATCGTGTTTTTTTTTTTTTGCCGTTTACTCGTCATTACTTTGTAGTTTTTTCCGCCGCATTAAAAAACTAATAGGTATATTGAAAGATTATTTGTCTAAAATAACAAGTAGACAAAATTTTCTACCGGAAACACTATAGGTGTTTAATAGTTCGGATGAAGTCTTCTGGTAGAAAGTCTATACAGAAAATAAAAAAAAATTCATTGCAAAACCAAAAGACCCCCGCTCCGCTCAGAATCTAAAATATAGTATAAGACATATTTAAAACAAGTAAATTATAAATAACTCCAAAAACAGAAGATATTCTGAAAACTGGAATTTGCCGTATTCTCTTTTATATTATGTTTTAAAATATATTATGTTTTTTTACACTAATCGTTCATGACAAATTGGAGAATGTGATCAACATTTGGAGCAAGTGGTGTAATTAATAATGTTCAAAACAAAAATTGTACATTTAACGGCCAGTAAACAATTTTCTTTTTTCCTGATACTTCACATCTACTGAAAAACGTAAGAAACAAGCTTCAGGTTATGTAAATTATATTGTACAGATCCAAACAAAACTATTGATCTATATGTTCTTGAGGGACATTGTGATTTATTGTCGTTTTCATATAGTGATCGTCAAACAGAAATTATGACAAATATCATCAAACACTATATCTCTATGAGAATAAAACAATTTACATTGTCACATAATAGGGAATTGAAATAGAAGTTATAATAAAAATAAAAAAAACTATCTAAACTTACAACCACATAATAATAGTACCTATGGTTTCATTTATACATATTAATTCATATTGTTTATTAATACTTTATAAGTTTTATTAACATATTATATTACAAATTAAGTTTAGTGAATAATACTATTTTTAAATCATTGTTCATTATTATTTTACAACAAAAATAATATTAAAAATGAGTTAACTCAAAGGCTGCAACAAGCGCCAGTGTTGATAAGAACTTTCCTCAATGGTACGATTGTTAAGAGTATAAAATATTTTAATGCAATATTGAAATATCGCATTAATTTAACACGTGTTCGCAGTGCAAAAGGTGTTTGATTTTTACAGTACTAACCAAGAATAATTAAATTACATTTAATAGTATTGTTTAGAAGTCGCCCATAAAAGTTGTACAACACAGAGAATTATTATTCATAGACCAAAAACATAAATTAATATTGCTATATATTTCTTCTTCAAATATATCATAAAAACACAAAAATAATAATAGTAATAAACATATATTTAGCGTATAATATAATTAAAATTTGTTATTCATAGGTACTTACTAACAACCTAAGAGTTTTGTTTTTCATACAAAGTAAAAATAACTACTAAATCTAATATTCAGTATTATTCAAAGAGTATTTTAATGTTTTTAAATCTGACAGCCACAATAGAATAAATTCAAATAATTTATTTGTTTCGCTGAGTTTTGAAAGATTAAAATAACAATTTAAATTTTCGTAAAACGGGGACAAGTGAAAACAATAAGAAGCATTTCATTAAAAAATATAAAGTATTGACAAAGGTAATATTTACAAAAAATTAATTTGTTCATGACCCAATAAATCCACTAATACATGTAAAATAAATTATAATTTAAATTTATTCATAAATTAAAAGCCAAGACTAATTTAAAAATTTTTTAGAGAAGAATATTTTATAAAATAATCTACAAATATAATCAGATGTTTATACATTAGAATCATCATCATCATCATCGCTTATGTGCTTCTTTTTTTTTCGTCTGTTAGATGTTCTTACTTCAGAACCTTTACCACGAGACTTCACTTTCAATTTTAATTTAACTGAAGATGAAGTAGTATCAGCATCTGATACTTCATCTTCACCTAAAATATTTAGAATACATTTTAGTCAGATTGAACAGTAATTAATATAAATCATTCCTCAAAGTTTAATAGAACAATACATGAAATTTCAATAGTGCTTAAATCTGTTACAAATGCTTTAATTAATTTTCTTTTAAGGTTAAATATTATTATATTATTTTTACTTTTAGTAGTTCCTTCTTCTGGTCCCGATTCTGGTACATCAGTTGTTTCTAACCGTAGGCGGGAATTTGTGAAAACAGATTGTAAAACTATAGAATCTTCATGAATTAGTGAAGCTTCTTCATTGTATATTTGTGCATTTTTACAAAGCTGCAGAAAATCAACTTCTAGTTCATTTAAATCTGCGTACTAAAAAATTTAAATTAATACATTATAGACTATAATTTTTTTTAAGACAATTATAAAAATATATTACAATACCTTTCCGTCGTCAATTTTTGTCATTATTTTTTTTATGTCCATTGGTTTCTTTATTACTTCATAATAGTCTGGGAGTTTGTGCCTTGAAGGTAATTTCATAAATGGCTCACTCAGTATTCTAGAATCTGCATCTGTATATTTTACTACAATGTTCATAATTGTTTTCATTTTTTTCCTAAGTTTTAGTTCTTCTGGTCCAATAGTTTTACGTTTTCTTATTGGTGGATCATCATCATCATCAAGACTTCTTTTACCCCTCTTTTTGCCACGGTTTCCTTTACGGTTAGATTTGACTTCTTCTTCTTCATCATCTTCAAAGTCATCGACATTTTCATCTATTGCCTTTAACCATTCTTTTTCTGTCAAACTATCAGTGTAATCTACTTCTTTACGAGCACGAGAACCCCGTCCCATTATCTCTTCAGAATCTTCTTCGAATGTCCATCTCTCCACCTTTAAAATTATTATTTTTTTTTTTTACACAGTTATTACAAATATAATTTTATTTTAGTTTTTTACGCTTGATGCCAATTTTACAAAGAGAAATATAATTTATAATATAAATAAAAGCACACCTCATCTTCATCTTTAACAAGCCATTCAGGTAATTCCGATATCTCAATTAATCTCGATTTTCTGTTTGGACCAAGCTTTGCATCTTCTCTACGCCGCTCAAGATCCATCTTTTGGAATGACTCAAATTCATCCACTGATCGAGCTATCATTTGGTTGACTACTTCATCATCAGGTACTTCGTTTTCTTCCTAAAAATATAAAAATTATATTATCTATACAGTTAAGATAAAATAATTATTTCACAAAAAAATACTTCATCATCTCCATCATCCTGATGTAGAATTGATTGTAAAAACTGTTGACGCTCTGATCCAGTAGACTTTTGATCAAACATACCAGCTTGGATTACTTTTTCATCCATATTTAACTTGTATCTCGCAGCAGCTAATATACGTTCTTCAACTGAATTGACAGTCATTAAACGAAGCACTCTTACTTCATTTTGTTGACCTATACGATGGGCACGGTCTTGAGCTTGCAAATCCTAAACATAAACCATATTATAAGTTCAGTGTAACAAATTTTTATATCAGTTATTAAATAATTACTTGGTGTGGGTTCCAATCAGAATCAAATATAACCACAGTGTCAGCTGCTTGTAAATTTAATCCAAGACCTCCAGCTCTTGTACTTAATAAAAATAAGAAATATTCACTGCCTTTACTATTAAATTTCTTCAATAGATCTCCTCTGTCTTCAGCTTTAGTAGTACCATCTAAACGTAAATAAGCAAAACCACGCCAACCCAAATAATCTTCCATAATAGTCATGAGCTGAGTCATTTGACAAAACAGTAATACTCTATGGTTGGTAGCTTTCAATTTCGGTAAAATTCGATCAAGTAACTCAAATTTGCCAGATACTCTGTACAAATCTGGTCTATATATACACATAAAAAAAAAAAAAAACAATATTCAATAATAAACAATAGTCTCTATGTATTTAGAAATGTTATTTGATATTAGTTATTGTTTACCCTTGAACAACGTTGCCAGCAGTTCCAATATGTTCGCAATATTTTTCTTCGATACTTTGGAACATAAATGGATGATTGCATAGCTTGCGCAATTGAACGATAGTATTCATCAGAGCTTTGGCACCTCCTTTGCCTTGTTTGCCTTTTTCTGCACCATCAGTAAGTAACACACCTTTGCTTTGCATGTGTTTGTATAAAACTCGTTGCAAGCCAGACATATCGCATTTAACAATATATTCAACTTTATCGGGTAATTGAGACTCCACTTCTTTTTTCAGGCGTCTTAACAAGAATGGACGCAAAACTTTATGAAGACGACGAATAATCAAAATGGTTTCTTCTTCATTCAACTCCACCTATACATACACACACAAAGTATGAATTCAATTTTCTCTATAAGTAATTAAAACATTTGTTTATAATTTATTACATAATAAATGTACCTTTTCTCCGGTAGTAGCGAAAGGAGCATTAAACCACTGTTCGAATGTTGAACAAGATTTAAATATTGACGGTAGTAAAAAGTTAAGCAGAGCCCAAAGTTCTGGCAGTTTATTTTGTAATGGTGTACCGGTTAACAATAATCTATGTGGAGCGTTATAATGTGTGTTTAAAACTTGTGTCAATTTACAATGGTGATTTTTCATTCGATGACCTTCATCAATGATCATGTATTTCCAATGAAGCTGAAAATCAATTTAATTAATAATATTTTTTTTTTCTTACTATTTAGCACCATTAAAAATTCAAATATTATTGATCACTCACTTTAGCTAGAACTGATTTATCCTTAATTACATATTCATATGTAGTTAGCAAGACGTTAAATTTAGTTGATCGCATTTGTGCCTGTAATGTTCGACGCATAATTGGAGATCCTTTATAGGCTACAACAAAAACTGAAGGAGACCATTTCTCAAATTCCAAAACCCAATTTGACAGTGTACTAAAACATAATAACATTAAATAAATAAATATATATGAATATAAAAAAAAAAATGATTATATATATATATATATATAAATAATCATTTTTTAAATTGTTCACATCCTTTAACTATAATAAGTTAAATCAAATTGTTTACACTTACGACAATGGTACAATAATCAAAAAAGGTCCATTTACTTTCTTTTTTTCCATGAGATAAGTAATTAGACCTATAGTTTGAATGGTTTTTCCTAAACCCATTTCATCAGCGAGTATTCCATTCAAATTATTGTTAAATAATGAAACTAACCATTCAAGACCCTAAAATAAAAGTTATTTTCAAATAATTTTGTTCAATTTCGAATAACTTCAATTGCATACCTTTATTTGATATTCTTTCAGATTACCATTAACTAAAATGGACGCTTGTTCTGTAACACTTTCATGAATTGTATGGGCAATACTAAAACAAAAATACCAACACATAAATATTTTTGTTTGTAATACTCATTTTTATACAAATATCTAACCTATAATAAGTGTGTTCCTCAGATGCAGTTTTATATTCATCATCTTCCATTTTTGTTTTTTTAATCGGTGGGTCTTTTTCTTCAATTGGTTTTTCTTGGAAACTAATTGTTTTGCTTTTTTGATTGCTTCCTTCATCATCTTCTTGCTCTTCATCATCTTCATCATCAGATTCTTCTATTACTTCCCAACCAGGATGAGCATCCAACCAACTGTTTAATTGCGATGCAAGTGGAGCTTCTTCTCCTTTTAACATTCTTCCTATAATACAAATTAAATTAATTTTTATTAATATTTTATACACAAGATATTTTTATGTAATAAAAAAAACTAATAAATAAGCACTTACCCGTAGAAGGTTCAATTAATGAAATGTGAATGTCTGATTGCTGTGAGCTTTCATCAAGATCTTCAGGTCCGTCTTTCTTCTTTCGCAAAGTTAAATATGTAATTAGATAACATAAATTTAATAACACACTAATTATTAACCTACCTTCTTTTTCTTTAACATCTCTTGTTGTTTACGTTTCTGTTCCAATTTATGTTCTTTGACCATCTCTGTCAAGTTACCAATATACTCATCAGTCTGCGAGAGCAAGAAAGCCAAACGTTTGTCTTTCTTTTGATCAATCAATTTCCTATAAGAAATAAATAATAAAAAAAAATTCCATAACTTTGAATTTTATATAAAAGTACCTATATCCTTCTTCATCTTCAGCCATCAACCTTCGCATACGTTCTTTTTCAATTCTTTCCTGTTCTTTCTTTTGTTCACGTTCAGCATTGGCATGATAATTAAGCACCGCTTTATTGAGTCGTCCAATTTTAGCAATATTATTTCTATGATACTCTTTCAGATCCTTGCAATGTTGCAGTATAGTACTAAGGTATTCTTGATGTTTTTGACGTTTCTTCCTTTCAGCTTCTAACTTTTGTTGTTTCTCTAATTTTTCTGTTGCTCTGGCTTCTCTTAAACCTTGCCGTTTTGTTCGTTTATACGCTTTGACATTAACAGCAGTTTCCAAGGTAGTGTCACGACGAGTACAAGCAACTACTTCTGCTCTTAGTTGCCTTTGAAAATTTAATACCCTCAAGGCTCTAAGTTCAATTTCAACTTTGATTCGTAAATCATCACTCATCGTTGTCGGCAAATTGCTTAATTGTTGTACACGATGAGCAATACGGGCAGCCAAACGGTTTTCACGTTCTTGTAATATAATCAAAGGATCCAAACCTACCGGTTTTGGACACGAAGTTGTTCTATTTTGTTTAATTTGAGGTGGAGGACCTTGTACTTGTTGCTGCTGTTGAGGAGGTTGTTGTTGTTGTTGTTGTTGTTGATGTTGTTGTTGTTGTGGTTGCTGCTGTTGTTGTTGTTGCTGTTGGTGGGGTAAAGGTTGCTGTTGGGATACAGGTTGTTGCTGAGATGGGCCATTTGTTGTGGGCATGTTTTGCAAGTGAGGTGGTATGCCGGACATCTGTTGTGGACCACTTATCATAGGTTGAGGGACTCCTCCCATAGGTGGTTGACCGACAGGCTGAGTTGCACTTATTTGCTGCTGAGATTGAGGTATTCCCGGTGGTGTGGGTGCCATATTAGTAGGTGGTTGAGGTCCATTGATTGATACAGGTGGAGCTTGATTTGGTGGTGGACCTTGAGGATGTTGTGCACTTGAAGGCAATTGAATTTGAGATTGTGGAGTTGAACCCGGTTGAGGCATTCGGACAGAAGACTGTTGTTGCATTAGGGCTGGAGGGTTAGGCTGTCTAGGAGAATTTTGCATTGGCATTCTCATTGGACCTCCTGATGTCATGGGCATATCTATTTCTCCTGGTTCTAATTGACGATGGTGTGCTGAAGGCACTAGTGGATATCCTTGAGGTGAAGTTTTTCCTTGAACAGCCATAGCTAATTGTGGAGTTAAAGGTTGTTGCCGAGCTAATAGTCTATATGCCATTATCTGAACTCTGAGTTGCTGCATTTGGGAAGGAGTTAAATTATTTTGTGCACTTGGACCATTGGGCCCATTAGGATTAGGTGGGTTTTGCTGTGGCGAAGGTGGTTTATCCGGATGTTGTGGGGGATAATTGCCCTGAAATTAAATTATAATAGTTTACAAGTACATATTAAGACACAAATTAATACTGATATGGAACTCACTTGCATTGAGGATGGTGGTCTTTGATTTGGTTCCATATTACCTTGTCTTGCTCTTAACGCTAACAATTGAGAATACCTTGGGTCTTCTTGCAAACCCTTTTCTTCCATCGAATCTATTGCCCTTTGTAACGCATTTAGATTTTCTTGAGGAGGTCCACTTGGCTGTAAAATATTATAGAAAAGGTTACAACTAACACAATATATATATATACACATTATTTAATATCAACACGAAAAAAGTATTGGATACTTATTTGTAACATTTATGTTTAGTTTTTCTTATTTTCGTTACAGGACAATATTGTATAAATATTTTATTTTTTAATTAGATGTCATCATCGCATGTAACAATTATCCAGGAAATTAATTAAAGTTAAGCAAAACATTTATTTTTTTTAAATCTAATGAAGGTAGTTAAAAAAAAAATCATACAACACAAGTTTCTTTTAAAGAAATTTAAATTATTGTCATTCGTTCAGACCTCCAAAGAATAGAGTGGAAAACAATATGTAACAGAGGGGGGGGGGGTTAATTAATTTCACAATTGGCAAGAAAATATTTAAAATAGAATTAGTTTAAATTTAATGTAATAACCAGGGCTTATAAGCTCCATTTGCATGTTGTTTATTTTCTACATCAGAAATATGGGGAGTGATGTATAAATCTGTTTTATAATAATAGTAATAAAAATACATAATTTAACAGAAGATTTATAGGAGTTGCTTGGTATTTGTTATTTTTTTTAAAAAAAATCAAGATTGCTAAAGACAAGACAACCATTTAATTATAATACAAATCAAAAGAAATATAGAAATTATATAATTTTTCAACAAACTGATTTTTGTTTTTGCGCATGAACTTATAAGCCCTGATAATAATATGGTATTATTAGTTTCATTTTATTGTTTTGGTAACACTGTATTATTTTTTATACCCAATTACATGATTTACATAACTTTTTATTGTTAATAAAAAAAAAAAAAATCCTTTAATTTAGGTATACATTATCTAAAAGATAAAGTTACAATTAAGATTATTCATTTTTTTAGAATTAATTATTATCAAGTACGTATGCTTAATGAGTAACTAGTCATATGTGAATATGTGGTTATAGTATTACACTTTTTATAATTTGTTCATAAAAACAAAAAGTAACATACATAATTTAAAATCATGAGCGAAACTGATAAATATTTTAATGATGCACTTAAAATAGTTATGGAGGCAGGTGAAGTAAGAATAAATAGCTTTAAAACTTAACATTAAAAAAGAGAAATGTATTTTTTTAAAATATAATATTTTCTAGATTTTGGCAACAGGATTTAAAAGCCCAAAAGACGTATCAACAAAACGAGCTGATTATGACTTAGTAACACAATACGATAAACTTGTCGAAAAAACCATAATTGACAAACTACTACAATTATACCCAAACCATAAGTAATTAAAAAAAAAAAAACCATATAAGTATATGTTCTACATATTCAATAAAAACAACCGTGTAAAGATTTATTGCAGAGGAAAGTAAAGCAGATCAAATTTTAACAAATGAACCTACATGGATAATAGATCCGATTGATGGAACCACTAATTTTGTACAAGGGTTTCCATTTTGTTGCATTTCATTAGCACTAGTAGTAAAAAATAATATTATAATAGGTATAGTTTATAATCCTATTGTGAATCAGTTATTCACAGCACAGCTAGGAAAAGGAGCTTATTTGAATAATGAAAAAATACACGTGTCTGATACTGAAGGTAATTGAGACTTAATATTAATTATTCTATTTAATTTTGAATTAGGTTTTTTTTAAAAAAAAGGTAGAAGTAATTAGCTAGTCTAAAGAGTTTATTGTTTTTAGTAGATCATAGATGCAAGAACTGTATGTATTTACGAGATAAGGGTAACAGTAAAGTTATTGAAAATTGAATAAAACTAGTTAGAATAAAGAACCTTTAAATGACCTTGAATTGAAATAAATAATTATAAAATAAATATATTTTAAGGTAATTAGAATTTAAAAATGATTCATAAGTCATTTTGCATCAATATTTTCCAAAAAATACAATTGTACAATTTTCTCATGAAATTATACACAATTTAAATCAATTTAAAAAAAAAAAATGATATAATGTATTTATGTACATTGTACAATTAGTACAATGCTTTTTACACTATCGTTTATGTTTAATATATTTTTTATAATTTTGTTTTAAGATCTTAAAAATGCAATGTTTGGATTTGATGTTATATGTATAAAAAATAAAAGCAAATATTTTACAAAATATATTGAACTTATAATACATAATTGTCGTGGGTAAGTACAATGTCTGCATAGTGAACTATTTAATTGTAATTTCCTAGCAAGAACATGTTTATATTGAAAAATGTAAAATGTTTTTAATTATTTTAAAACCATATTCATTTAATAAAATTGTATTATCAAAATATTCCAACATATTTGTATATATATAGATTAAACTAAACATAATATATTATTATAAATCAAATTTGAAAATGCATTTTATAGAACAAGATCTTTAGGATCTGCGGCAATACATTTGTGTTATTTAGCAATGGGAGCCACGGATATATGTAGTTTTGAATATTTGAAATGTTGGGATGTGGCAGCAGGAATTCTAATTATTCAAGAAGCCGGAGGCATTGTACTAGACTCAAAAGGTAAAAATAAACATGTATGAATTATGAATAAAATGTTTTAGTATATCTAAAAAAAATAACATGTTTAGGAGGCGAGTATAAAGATATAATGAACGCGGACATAATCGCTGTTAGTAAAAGAAAATTGGCAGAAGATTTTTTGAAATTAAAAAAAGATTATTTATAATTTCAATGTGAAAGTAACAAATTGAATATATTAAAAATTAACTTGTAGTAATTTTTATTCATATTGGTAAATCTACATAAAGATTGCTGATAAAGTGATAACCCATGTATCCAATACATTACAAAAAGCAATTATTTAGTATACTATATGTTTATATTAAAGTAGCAACTTTGTAAATCCTAAAGTAAAATATATAGAATAATAAAGAATATTATGAAAAAACTTTGTAATTTTTAAATTAATAAACAAACTATTGAGTTTTGTTAATTTATAAACAAATATTTTATATGACTATTAATTTATTATGTGTATTATTGTATTTTGAATTCTGAGTGTAGCCAATTCTATTAGTTTTACTTATTAGGTGCATTTTTCTTGAAAGAAGCCTATAACTCTAAAATAAAAAGTGATAAAATCACAAAAAACAAACTAAAAATTATCAATTTTAAAATATAATTTGCCAGGTAACTGCTCACTTGAATTTATTTTATATTAACAAAAAAATAATAATACTATAAGCAACACAAACAATATTTTTTGGCAAATGTAACTCTTTTCAATATATTTTTCCATGATAAAGCTATAAAATATTGTCTGAAACCAAAGACAAATAGTCATGATTATAACATTACACAGATGAAGGCTATATTGTTATCACTATTGTGATCATTGTCGTAGTTTATAAAGTTAAATAGTTGTATATAAAACCATAATCAATGATCCATGGCTGTTTTCACTCTTTGTCTCCATTTATCATTAGTATTTATGAATATTGATAGCCAAAATAAAATTAATATTAAAACAATTTTGATTAATTAAAAATATATATATAGAAAGGAGCGCAAGGTTGGTCCATTACAAATTATTTCTTAATATATATATATATATATGTATAAAGTGACAGATTTTCAGAAAATATTTTCCAGTTAGTAAAAATGTTCCAAAACATTCACACCGTACCTTAAAAATGCGGATATTTTGTCCGGTTATTCGAACAATTTTTCTCA
Source organism: Tuberolachnus salignus (assembly GCA_956483605.1). Lineage (NCBI taxonomy): Eukaryota > Metazoa > Arthropoda > Insecta > Hemiptera > Aphididae > Tuberolachnus > Tuberolachnus salignus. The sequence continues at coordinate 32,927,218 of OY101436.1, read as the reverse complement.
AAAATTAAACATGATTTATTGGTTTTATTTTTTTCCGGGTTACCCTTTGGTAGAAGAGAAAAACATCACGACTAATAGAAATTGAATCTTTTCCACTCAGAAGTGTTTTGCTTCGATGCTATTAGTATATTAACTAAATTGCCCTATGTCATACACAATATGTTTCTAAATTCATAACACCAGAGTGGAATCGACATTGTGTATTTTTGATAACTAGAAGCCCCATGTTTAAAAGGTGGTTCGGGTGACGTGGTGGATTTATTATCATTTTATACTATTACTATCTGTAGGAAATCCACTGCAAATGATGTCTTAAATCTAGGAATAGAAATCGTTATTAAACGGAAAAAATGTATAACAGATATAAAAATTATAATGTAAAGACATAAAAACCAAACAAAATTTGTTGGCTATCAAAGTATGTTGTTTACATGAATATTTATGGATATTTCTTATGAATTATTTTTTTTTGTTTTTAAGTAATTTCGAAATATATGGTTATTATTTTAAGAAAAACGATAGATTATAATTTATAATATATGAACATAAATGAAAACAAAAGAAAAAAAAAACCATTTTCCAACCCAGTCTTATTCTTTAATGGTACCCCAACTGACGTTATTACAAAACAATTAGGTAGGGTACCTGAGTGGTTGAAAAAAAAAAAATATTTCCCTCGATATGATTTAATTAATTATTTTATTACCCGATTGTATTTGCAATACAAAAAATAAAACACAACATTACGTATGTACTAAAATGATGTAATACGTATTAAAGTAAAAGCATGGGAAGGCGGCACAATAATATTGCGCAGCGTTATATTACTGTTTAGTCTGTTATTAATTTACTTAAAAGTTGTGTTAATTTCTTATCAAAAGGCAGAGTTATGCACGTCTGCAAAGAATTTTGAACGTAGGTGACTGGGTTGTTACGCAAAACCCATTTTCGTTACTAATACCGCCCGGGTCTTGCGTATAATTAAGAACCGTACATATTTATAACGAATTTCGATTTACTTGAATGCCGCCCGGGGTCGGAAAAGTCTGAGTTCCCTGTTGCATGTTCGGAGACGCGGGCGGGCCTGGCTGGTTCGGCGAATAGTTTTGCGGTGGCAACGGCTGAGGTGCGGTAGGTTGCTGCTGCTGCTGCTGCTGCTGCTGTTGTTGTTGTTGTTGTTGTACTTGTGGCGGCTGCTGCTGCTGCTGCTGCTGTTGTTGTTGTTGTTGTTGTTGTTGTTGTTGTTGCGGTTGCTGTTGAGTCGGAGGTTGCGGTTGATGATTAGGGCCCGGAGGTCCCATCGGATTCGGCGATGGGCTGGCCATTTCCCAAAGCGCCTGTAAACCGAATTACAAGAAATAATAACTTTGGAACCAATGTGACGACGCGCCAATTATCCGGAGTTGGCGGGCGTACGAAACGCGAAACACCGCCTTTGCGGCACGCGATAATAATAATTGAACTGAACGTTTACCCGAAGCCTTTGTGGAAAGCGCACGAAGATGACCGCGGAAAGCCGACGAAATCAATAAAATACAAAAAAAAAACTTATTCGAAGTAGATAAAAAAAAAAAAAAAAAAAAAAAAACAAAAAAAAAGTCGATCATGAGAAACACCGTGAACCGCAAACGGACCGACTGCCGGAGTGACTCGATAAACAAAACACAACACGCCAGTGCGGCCAATCGAATACGCAAAAACGTAATTATTTCAGTACGCGCCGATCACACTGTTAACGCTATCGCTTTTATATTATTATGCGAACGGGTGCTATACGTATATAAATTTGCCTAATTCGAATTCGGCAAGGCGCTGTACATATACAATTGGTTTTTTTTTTTTTTTAATCTTCTAAATAGTATTACCAATTTTAGTAGTCCGCCCCCCACCGCTTCGCCTAATTTATTCAAAGGGCTTTTCACATAGGTTTTTTTCTAGTGCAGTGTCGAGTTTACGATTTTAGACGATCAATACAATACGATAATCACCCGTCGCAAATGATAAAATAACCAAATCTATCATCCTATTTACTTCCGACAATACGAACAAGTCAATAATATGGCGGAGACGAATAACGAATAAAACACGAGCCCGCATACTGCGCTTACATAAAAAATTTTTGGGAAATGGCGTTATCCACAAGTTTTTTTATCGATTTATTTATTACCGACTTACGCATAACGTCGAGCAGTGGCGCGACCATCAAGACGGATGTTTTGGGTGTCTGGGACAACCCCCGCCGAACAGTATTTATGGAAATTTAATTTTTTTTTAAGCATACGATATTCAAGAATAATCATTCTTTACTATATTATGATAAACGTTTATCAGCCTGTCGAACGCCGGACAGTGCGGATACCGTTTACAAATAAGTAACGGTGAGGCAATAAGAGTCACGGTCGTAGTGCGCGGACATCACCCTCGAATAAATCCTAATTGCGCCACTGACGTAGAGGTGTATAGACGCAGTTTACAGTAAATTTTTCGACATTATCCGAGTATTGCTTATCTAGCCCAGTGCCGGAACAGGACATTTTTAAACCAGGAGACCAGTGTGTCTTGTATACTATTTCTCCCCTAGTCCACTGAAAAACAAAATTAAACATGTATATATATATACATAACAAAAATACATGAATACATGCTCATGAAAATCGTATGCCCGAAGACAGTTTTTAAAATTTAAGATGCTGAGCGAAGCGAGGACCAATACATTTATTGGTTTTACTATGATGTGTGTTTTTATTTCGGTCTGTTAGCAACATTTCTACCAGAAATCTTGCTCCGATTTTCAAGTGTAGCACCTTTTCTGAAAGCATATTGTATCTAGTTAGTGGAGACCCTGAGTAGGTCGATTTTTGATTTTCGTTATAGTTTTCGTAATAATTGAAAGAACCGGGAAAAAAACGTAGGAAAAGCGTAAAAGTTAACGTGTAATTTTGAAAATCCAAAAGCCCTAGGCTGCAAGGAAACTATGTTCATTAAAAGAAAAATATGCCTTTAAAGTGCCAATTTATGAATAAATGTGTAATAATCACTTAAATATTGCGTACCTATTTTACTACTACTGATCGTACGTTTTACACTTATGTTGATATTATTTTCTTGGCTCTATAAAAATGCTCAACAATTTGGTACATGGTTCATCACAAGTTTTGCTTATTGATAAAAACAATCAAACAACAAATAACAAAGTCACATCTGATTATTTCCGTGTATAAAACGAGGTGCAAATACGATATTTTTAAACAGCTAGGGAAACAAGTGATTATAGCAAATAAATTTTCAATATAAATTGATGAATATGTTGATATTTAAGTTGTCAAAGTAAGTAGTACTCTATTGCCAAAACTAGATTATTATATTAGCCTAAACATTTCTTAAATACTTTTTGTGTTTTTCCATGTCTTGTGTGTTTTTTTAATTTTTTTTAATGATTTTAATAAATTGTTGTTTGTATGGTTTTTAATTTCCTACCTTAGGTTTAACGATAATATTGATAGCTGAAATATTGTAAATAAAGCTATACCACTACACGTTGCTATAACAGATTCATACTAATTGTTCTAGAAATAGTTGACATACATGCAGATGTTTGGAATGAAATTGCATCCAATTTTAGTTTGGACCTTATAGACAACGTTACTTAGGTCTATAGGGATGCACGTTGCTCGCGATGATGGGAAACTATTACAAACATTAGGCTTGGTACCGTTATCAAAACCGTTTACAAGTAAAAATCAATCGAATGTATGTTGTATTTGGTAAGTTAAAAATTATATACATTTTGTAGGTAATCTATATATTTTATAACCGACAGATCTGTTTTCATAAATACTGTTCTACAGATAAGTTTCATACCAAATTAAAAAAAAAATAAATTTATAAAATAATAATATGGAACTTAGTTATTTATTTATAAAAAAATTTACTGAATAGTAAGGAATTATAATATAGAACATGCACAGAACAGTTAAGTATAATATTAGACATTTTTATTTTAATGTGATATTTGCTTCTGCTATTTTTGAATAAGTTTGTGTATTTTCTGCTCCAATAAAGTTACTGCAGAGCTCTACTTATTTCAAGCCTAGACCGGTACCAAGTTCTAATAGCTGTGACAGATGAACATATTTGTTCGTATAAAAACGTTGTTGAAAATTGAATTAAAATTTTCATTGTAATTCTGTAATAAGTAAAATAAAATAAATGGGGAGTTAATGAGTCAGTAAATTTGATAATGAAAACAAAGATGGTGAAATACGTAAACCCCACTGACTATATAAATAACTTATTACCTTCTACACCTGTAGGAATAGATTTGCATGAAATATATGAATTAAAATTACCTTTTCTATGTGTGACTTCCTCAACTGTGGAGTTAAAGTGGAAGGGAAGTATGAATTCATTAAATATTGTAGGTATTGTAGAATTAATAAACAATGCACATTTATATTTATACTTGAACATAAATAGAATAGACGCGAAACGAGAACACACACGAGGAATATGATAAAATCGACGAGAGAGCCAGTTACCGACGTGTTTGTCAGAATAATAGTGGATATCCGTGAAGGAGAATGAGTGAGTAAGCGACGAGAGGGAAATCGGAAGTGTATATATAGGGGAAAAATGGATGATAGTGTGTGCTGTCGTCTGGTCGATCGACATCAAATTTAATGTATGACAGAAACATCTAAATTATTTAAATGGCTTAATGACTAATAAAACTTAACAATGCGTTACAAAATACAATGTAGATATTATAAAAATAATATAATGTAATAAAATATAATACTAAAAAATGATATGATAATATGATTACAATTTATTTACCAAACTAAATCTACATACAGCGACATAACACAATTATTTTACACATAATGATTATACAACACACGCCCACTGGAAGGTTAATTAAATAAAATTGTAAATAATTTGTCTGCGGACCGTCAAAATTGTTTCACAACCCACCAGTGGTTCACAGGCTGGCGACAGCTACTGTATATGATACCTTCTCGACTTTCCACCTAAACCAGTAGCACACCCGTGATCAGTATCAGTTTTTTTTTGATTTTGTTAATTACTTAAGTTAGATATATTGTACAGTATTATCAAACTATAATATTTTAGACAAAATTTTAACTACAATTTTCAAATTCTTACCTATTGTTTTAACACCAGTTTTTTTTTCACATATTGCCTAATAGTTATATGAAGAAAATACATAGTTAATATTTTATTAAATAGTGATACGCAAATTATAGTAGGCATGTTCATTGTACAAAAATTGGGGTGCTGGTGTAACATTACATTAGCACCACCGAAGTAAAAATCGATTTTGACGTGATCTGAGAGGTTTACGAATTTGGAATTTACGATAACAAATGTGTACAAACATTAGTAAAATTTATTTTATGAAATTTCATGTTGGAAGAGCTAATGTACGAACCTCACGATTTAACAAAAATTGTTTGATTTTTGTAGCGGTGTTTTTTTTTTTTTAAACTAGTTTTTAAAAAGGTTATAATCATTTAAATATGTCATTATTTCAATACAATGTACAGAGTGTTACATTTAAAATAATGGAAAAACAAAGAGAGGCGCACTCCAGAATATTGTCCTCTTTAAGTTTGATAATATGTACTTTTACTATAAAATAAAAATTAAGCTGGTTCTACTCAGTCTACGTTACCATGTTTTTACCACTGAAAATCACAGGTAAGACTTCCTTTTTATATTTATACCTAATATCCGTATATACATTAATTTAAAAAAAAAAAAAGTGTCATTCACTTTAGAAATGTTAAATATATGACAATAACAATTGATAGTAATAATGCATAATACGAAATAATGAAATAATAATATTAAACAACGAAAATAAATAAATATTTGTTAATTTAAAAAAAAATAAAAACCAATTAAATGAAATAGGTAAAAATTAAGTTAAAATAAATATTATAGCGTGAGGGTCGATGTGTGTATTACATTGGTTTATATGGTTTTTTATTATTTTATTTTGTAAATCATCATTGGTTTCTCATATTAACCATGTCCATCATAGGCTTCTGCTCTTTATACGATATGGTTATAATTTAATTTATATATTGTTCTATATCGTCAACAACACATAAAACTACGTCGAATAATATCAATGGTTAAATTAAAATTATACAAATAATAGAATCACAAACAACACACTGAAGCAGCTGAACATCAGCGGCGATAAAAGAAACTAGTTTACTTATTCTATATTATCTAAAAGTAATTCCGTACATAAACGTTTTAAAAAATTAGATTTTATACTTTAACTAAAATATTATAACGCGGTTGTCAAAAAAGACACATTTAAAAAAATCATTAACTGAACTATGCTCCGAAACGTTTAGTACGGAAGGTAATAATTTATCGTTACGTCCAGGTCTAAATTAAATTCCCATTTTTATCCTACTTTCCCAACTTCTCACCTACAACAGTAGCCCACCCATGATTTTAAAATTCAAACCTTCGTTTTCTTATCGGAAATATCTGAAATATCTATGAAGATATATAAACCTAGATGATACATTTAATTATTTCAATCAAATAGTCGAGTACAAGAATAATGTCATTCATTTTACGCGTACCAAGTCGAGTCAATTCAAATATTCGACTTGACTAAATCTAGACAATTTCGGGTAGAAATATTATCTGTGTACCATATGATTATGATTTATGTATGAGTTATTAATATATGTAGAATATGTATGATATTTTTTTTAAAAAATAAGTCTCTTTTTTTATTTTTATTGGATGCGTAATTTAATATAAGTTAGTTTCCTTTGAACTTTGAGCTTCGTAACATAATTATTATAGTAATTGACCAAGGTCAAATAATTGAAGACGATACTGTAACACTTACCGGATATCTATTTTTAACAGGAAATATAGAAGAAATATGTTTTCGAAATCATAAAACAAAAATGATTTCACTAAATTATAAAAGAAATAACTAATTACTTTTAGTTTTATATCAATTTGTGTAAAAATATAATAATAAAAGTAATATTGAAAATAAAATATTATAAAATCAGACCATTTTTTTATACATGTTATCAAAACACACTGGATATATTTCTAATAGATCAGTAGTTCCCAACTGATGATCCGCGGACTACCAGTAGTAAAAAAATGAGAAAAATCTTATTTCATATTATTTACCGGTAGTTTACCGGCCAATATTACACTGCCAATTTAACGGAAGTGGTATATTGTTTGTGGTGACGTTTTCATACAAATTTGCCTACGCATTATTCATTGATCGATTGATTATTTTAGTAAAATGTTAATTGTAAAAATTATAAAGTAAATTTAAATTTCATGTTTTATTAATTAGTTAGATGACAGTATTAATAACGTAAACATTTTTATTTGTTTATTTATTAATTGTTAGTACGGATTTAGTGCTTGTCGGTACTTAGTGTTAAAAATTTATTTTTTTTTATTTTAGTACAGTCATGTCAGAACAACAAGCTACCGAGCTTAAAATTATAAAAGACAGAGGGACTGCATTAAAAGCCGCTCGCCGTCTTGTAAAATGCGATCCTGGTGACGAAATCGTTATATCAGGGTTCTCTGGATCGTTTCCGAATTCAGATGGACTCCCAGATTTTGCTGAAAAGCTTTTTAATAAAGTCGACTTAATATCTGACGATGATAGAAGATGGACAAATGGTAATTTAAAATGTTTTACTATGTTAATTTATTTATTATAAGTTTTCTTATATTTTAGATCACCCAGAAATTCCTCAGCGAACAGGCAAACTGAATCAAATAGATAGATTCGACGCAGCTTTTTTTGGAGTTAATTACAATCAAGCACATACTATGGACCCAATGGGTCGCATTATTTTGGAAAAATCGTATGAAGCAATTGTAGACTCAGGTACCTTACCGGGACATTTACGGTTACATTTATATTTTTGTATGCATCAAGTTATTAGTAAGCCTAGGGATTTCATATTTTCACTATTAATTATGCATGCATTTATGCCCGAAAAACCGCGTACACAGAGTGTACACGATACACGGGCCACGGGCTTTGATTATTAAAATTGAGGCCTTCGAATTTTATATAATGATTTAAGGGCGATGCGCTCGATAAATCATGAGAAGACATGTTATTTTTAAAATTTAGTCGACGTCCAATGTAAAAATGGTGAGAACCCGACGTTAAGAATTTCGCTAGCTACAGATTTTAATGTTTTTTGTTATGATATAGTTGGTGCGGCCAACTGGTACGGTATTTTATTAGATTTTCACTGAAATCGTTTACAAGGCATTCCATATATAAAAATCCGGATAAAAAGGGATATTTGATTACATCATTTTTTTTATTGTTAATTAATATAACCTAACTCTAATATACGCAATCACGTCTAAAGTACAATTATGACATGCTGATGTAACAATACAATATTAACACAACAAAAAAGCGTGTTCAAGCTATATAAGCATAAATAAATAAAAACATATTAACTTAAGAATTATTAACTAATTAGGTGGATAAATAAAATTATAATCAAAATTAAAAGAAAAATATTTTTGTACTAAATATTGTATTTTTAATATTGAATTAAATAAATTGTACAATTGAATATGACACTATACCGATTAGATATACGAGTATAGTTATTTAATACCATGAAACTAAATATTCTGTGCATACCTAATTCTTTAAATATTGCATATTAAATAAATCGTAATATTTAATCTTTAGGCAATGCACCAAAAGCACTAAAAGGATCAAAAACAGGTGTGTTCGTAGGAGCTTGCTTCAGCGAATCAGAAATTACTTGGTTTTATGAGAAACTTCAAGTGAATGGATTTGGACTTACTGGATGTGCTCGTTCCATGCTTGCCAATAGGATATCTGATTGGTTATGTGTAAATGGTGAGCAGTTTTTTTTTATTCTTTATAACTGTTAAATTACGTAATTCTTTAAATAATATAATTTTTTATGTACAATTTTAATTGCAAATAAAAAAAATAATATTTATATACATAGGTCCTAGTTGTATAGTGGATTCTGGTTGTTCTTCAAGTTTGAATGCATTGGAAACTGCATATAAATCGATTCGTGATGGGCATTGTGATTCTGCATTGGTTGGAGGTTGTAATTTGTGTCTTCATCCAAATGTATCTCTAGAGTTTGCACGATTAGGTCTACTTTCCATGGATGGTCGATGTAAATCTTTTGACGAATCTGCTAATGGATATGTTCGATCAGAAGCAGTTTGCGTTGTTTACTTACAAAAAGCTAAAAATGCTAAACGCGTATATGCAAAAGTTATATATGGAAAAACAAATTGTGATGGATATAAAGAACGAGGAATATCGTATCCTTCAGGACAAATGCAACAAATACTATTCGAAGAATTTTACGAAGAATGTGAAATTAATCCTTGTGATGTAGCTTGGATAGAAGCTCACGGAACAGGGACAAAAGTAAATATTAATTATATATATATTTAAATAAATGTATTATAAATAAATATAAGTAAATACGTTGTATCATCAAGTAACATATGCAATTATAAAAATAACGGAACAGGGACAAAAGTATATATCAGTCTTAAGATGTACATATTAGACATATGATTTTATTAGATATACATAGAAGTATATAAGTTTTATATTATAAATATATGTAGTAACGTCTTTATTTCATTATAAATAGGTCGGTGGTCCGGAAGAAATAAAGGCATTAAGTAATGTATTTTGTCCAGGGCGCACACAATCATTATTTATAGGTTCTGTAAAATCAAACGTTGGTCACACGGAACCTGTCTCGGGTCTATGTTCTGTAGCCAAAGTGATCATAGCTATGGAAAATGGTTATATACCCCCAAACTTACATTTTTGCAGGCCAATAGAAGGCATATCGGTAATGCCCAATGGCTGTATAAATGTAGTTGTTGAGAAAACAACTTGGAACGGTGGTATGGTTGGTGTTAATTCGTTTGGTTATGGTGGAGTTAATTGTCACGTATTACTTAATTGGAATGAAAAAAATAAAATAAATAACGGACTACCTGAAGATGATTTGCCTAGATTAGTTGTAGCATCAGGGAGAACTGAAGAAGCTGTAACTATTATACTAAACGATGCAAGTTTTAGAAATACATAAGTATAATGAATTTATATTTATAAATATTCATTTTAATTTCAGTTTTTGTCAAGACCATTAGACAAAGAGTTTGTACGTTTATTACATGATGTTCAAACAGATGAAATACCTGGACATCATTATAGAGGATACACTATTATAACAAAAGATGCAAAACTAAATCATTCATTAGATTTCCAAGTATTTCATACTTTATATTCATAATATTGTAAATATTAGGATTAAGTTAGGTTTGTCCACAAAAAAGTATATTTTTCTGCAACATGTTGAATATAGTCACACAGTTTTAGTTAATAATTTATTAATTGTGAATTAGAACATTACATTTATAATTATTTAATAAAATAATTTTAAAACACATTTATATTTGTGCTGTTACAATTTGCTGAATAAGAAATAATCATTAAAACTTACATACCTATATAAGTAAATAAAGATAGAATTACGTATAATTTTAGGCTAAATTTCAACACTAAGTGCATAAATTTAAAACAAATGGGCAGAAGAAAAATTGTGCGTATTTGAGGATTTAAATATATTTATGTGGTTCCCCTATTATCCACCACTTTTCAAACACTGCAAATATTTTATTAGAATAATTATTTTATTTATATATTTAGTATTATTCCGGCGAATCACGTCCTGTATGTTTTGTGTTCACCGGAATGGGTTCTCAGTGGACTGGAATGGGCACTTCTCTGATGGATCTACCTATTTTCAAAGAATCGATCCAAAAGTGTAATATAATTATAAGGGAATTTGGAATTGATATAATAGAAATAATAACAAATACGGACTATCAAACCTTAAATAATACTGTAAATTCATTTGTGGGAATCACCGCAATGGAAGTAAATATTCCTTTTTACATTATTTAAACAAAAAAATTGAAGTTTTCTATGCTATAAGTTAATAAAAACGAATTATGCTTATATTCGTTATTAACTTTAGATCGCATTATTTGATTTATTGATTGCCATTGGAATTACTCCAGACCTCGTCATTGGGCATTCTATCGGAGAATTTGTATGTGCATATGCCGATGGTTGTTTAACAACTGAACAAACTTTAAAAGCGGCTTATTATTATGGATTAGCCATGGTGAATTCAAAATTACCATTAGGGGCAATGGCATTTGTTAATATTGGACATAACGACATCAAAACCATACTTCCAGAAAATGTTGAAGTAGCATGGCATAACTCACGAGACAGTTGTACTATATCTGGTTTAAAAGAATCTGTTGAAAAATTTGTCTTAGAATTAAAAACTAATGGTATTTCAACTAAGACTATAAATGTATTAAACACGCCATGTCATTCAAGATTTATTGAAAAAGCAATGCCATCACTGTTGGAAAATTTGAAAAAACTTGTGCCATATCCTAAATTACGAACTAAAAAGTGGATAAGTACATCAGTACCAGAAAAACAATGGGGAACAGATAAAGCAAATTACTGTTCAGCCGAATATTTACTAAATAATATATTTACTTGTGTATTGTTTGAAGAATCATATGATCATGTACCAATGGAATCTGTAGTAATAGAATTAGCTCCGGATGGGATTCTTTGTGACATAATAAATCAAAAATCGAAAAAAAATATTTCAAATATTGACTTAGCCTCTAAGGATTACCAGGACGGACTATTATATCTATTGTCGGCTTTTGGGAAGTATGAATATTTATTTATTTTTTAATAAATTACGCATACTATTTTTAAATAAGGGTTTCTCGTATACTTTGCGAAGACATTTGATTTGATTAATTATCAGGGCTTTATTTTACTGTAGAAAGCAACAGTAATACTATACGCATTAAACCCTATTATGGCGATCCAGATATAGCTTGACAATGGTGATCTGTCGTTCTTTCTTATATATGTAAAATAAATATTATATACTTTAATAGAGATTTACCATACATTATATCCTATTATCTCTTACTGTTATGTTATACTTTGTTATTGGCGTAACTAGACTTTGGTTCCGTAGTCAAAAAAACCAACACCTAAAAATAATGATGTGTGAGGGGGAAGGGAATGAAGAATTATAAAAAAACCAAGAGCTTAAGTGTCACCTTGTCCAAATGTCTAGTTGTGCATATGTGTTTCACAACCATTTCACTTTTGTGTCCCCCCGAATGATTTTTTTATTAAATTTATTTATTTTATTGCATATAGAATATTTGAAGCTGGTATCAATCCAAAAATCAGTAAACTTTATCCGGACATTGAATTTCCAGTAAGTCGAGGTACTCCAATGATTGCACCTTTAGTACGATGGGACCATTCCGAAGAGTGGTACGTCACAAAGTATGGCGTTTGTGACACAATGAAATCAGGCGAGCGAAATATTACAATTTCATTAAACGAAAATAAATTTGAATACTTAAGGGATCATGTTATTGATGGAGAAAATTTACTCCCAGAAACAGTATACCTGGTAAATCTTAATGTTTGTACTTAATATACGTACATTATACACAATGTAAATGAAAATGTTGCATAATTTGTTTCATAAAAGAATTATGGTTTAAGAATTTACATAATTATTTTTAAAGGTGTAGAATGTTAACCATACAAAAGTATATAATTATAAGCTTTACGTTTATAACTATATTTAATTTTAATTTCATCGTTTTTATCATCAGAAATTAGATTTTGATGAGTATTTTAAATCTGTTTTAATAAGCTTTTATAATTTTTTCAACCATAATGTAATAACAGTAGGTGACTAATTATCTATAATGATATGAATAATTGTAATTTGTGTAATTAGACTAATACCTACATATGTTTCATAATAAATTCTGAATTATTTATGTTGTATCATATATTTTAATGTCTAGGTATTGACGAAATTACGAATGTATTAACAGGCCATAATATATAAAAGTACAAATGTACCTAACTAACAAATAATACAAATTATCTTAATTTAATTAGGTACTGGCATGGGAAACGCTGGCTTTAATGCGAGGAGCACTATATTACGATTTACCTGTTGTATTTGAAAATGTTCGTTTCCAACATGCGACTACTATCCCTAAAGACGGTATAGTAAAATGTACTGTTATAGTACAAAAAGTTAGTGGTTCGTTTGAGGTTATTGAAAATGGATTACAAGTTGTCACTGGTCGTTTGAACATTACTAGTAATATAAATAAAGAGATGATAAATATGCCTCCACATCCAAACGAACATAGTGATGCAGATTTAACCAATAAAGATGTATATAAAGAGTTAAGAATACGAGGATATAATTATAAAGGGTTGTTCAGAAGTTTGAATCGTGTAAATTTAGATGGTAATATTAAATATTAACCTAGTAAAATAATAATAATAAAAAACGCAATATCATTAATTTTTAATATTTGGTTTTATTTTGTTCAGCTACTGTCGGTACAATTGGATGGTTCAATAATTGGGCTGCATTTTTGAATAACATGTTCCAAATACGAATATTAAGTAAAGATACGCGCTCGCTATTTCTTCCTACATCATTAGAACGTCTTGTGATCGACGTGAAAAAACATAAATTTATTTTAAAAACAATCTCATTTGAGAACCCAGGTGATTAATGTTTAAAAAGTTTTAAATATTCTTATTTATGATTTAAATTTTCAGAGGTCCCAGTATATGTGTACCCTGAGATAGAACTTATACAATCTGGTGGTATAGAAATTAGAGGACTACATGTAAATACTATTTATAAAAGAATACCATTAGCCGATCCGGTTGTTGAAAAATTCATGTTTATACCATACGTTATTGAAATGGTAAATTCTAGTGAACAGTGAAATATATTTGTAAATATTTATAAAATATAAAAATTCTAGGGCCATACTCTTGAAGATATAGTGCGAATTTGTTTGCAAATAGCTCTTGAAAATTGCTTAGACATAAAAATGAAAACTGTTGAATATTTAAACAGGACGTTTAATCCTGACGTACAAATTATTAGTCCTATTATTCTTGATGTCATCAATAATTTACCAGTTACACAAGTATGATATAAAAAATGTCCAAGCAATTGTAAAACCCATAACATTTATAATTTTCTCAATAATTTACATATTTGTATATTTAATTAGCCTGAAATATCGATTCTATCTTATGAAAACCATTCTCAACTAAATGAATTGTCGAATAATATATCAGTTACAAATAAGGAATTGTCTACAGAACATTCAGTATTATTTTTTGTTGGATCAAGAGTTTTAGAAGATTCTAAACTACTAGAAAACATATTTTCCACCCTCAAACCAGGAGGCTTTCTATTAACACGTGAACAATTGAATGTGGAATCGTCTCTAAATCTTTTCGAGGTTTGTCTAGATGCTTCACTCGAACAAGAAAGATTATTGCTTGTAAGAAAGGTATGAACAAAAATCAAAATTTCATTAATGACATGAAATAAAATTTTATCTAATATCAAACGCAATTTAGCCTTTAAAACAAAATGTAGTTCCAATCGTTATTAAAATCTCAAGTACAGAGTATTCATGGTTACCTGTTTTACAAAACATACTAGCAGATGAGGCTTCCACTAAACAAACAGTAATTCTTGTTGCTGAAAAAGATTTCACGAATGGAATCATGGGCCTATTTACTTGTATTAGAAGAGAACATGGTGGTCAAAGAATTAGGTATGTACAAATAAAATATGACAAATTAGTTTAATAGGTACTTAAAAAAAAAGTTCAATACAATTTTTTTAAAAAAAAAAAATTATGTTTTGAATTTTTCCTAAAAACACAAATTTGAGTATATATGCAATAATAAAACCTGTCAAAATATCGCATAATAAAAAAAATCATTTATGTTTTTCTATATGGAATGTTTTGTTTGTATTGTTTTAAACTTCATTTGACTGAAATTACAAATTGCATGTTGTTCGAAATTTAATTTAATATCCATTAATTATGCGTATAGATTATTATTTAATTAGTACATACTCGTATTTGAAATGTTACTTTTAGATGTGTGTTTATAATGGATGAATGGGCGCCAACATTTTCCTTAGACGATCCATTATATAAGAATCAATTAAAAAAAGATTTAGCATTGAATGTATACAAAAATAATGTTTGGGGATCATACAGACATTTATTACTCGAACCTCCATCATTAGTGGAAGCACATCATTGCACGGTTAATTCTACTGTTCGTGGAGATTTACAATGGTTTTCTGGTCATATTGTTCCGTACACAGAAAAACCAGAAGAATCAAAAATAGTACATGTTTATTATAGTGCATTGAATTACAGAGATATTTTGTTGACTACAGCGAAACTTGCGCCTGAAGTTGTTGTAAAGGGCCGTATTAATCAATCAAGCGCAATTGGTTTTGAGTATTCAGGTCGCTGCGAAAATGGAGAACGGGTTATGGGAATGATAGCCTCACAAGCTTTAACAACGTTACTTGAATTTGATCCCTTTTTGTCATGGAAAGTACCTGACCATTGGTCACTAGAAGAAGCAGCAACCGTACCAGTTGTTTATGGAATAGTATGAAAAATACTTTCATGATAAGGTACTTTCAATATTAAATTTTTGTTTTTTAAGGCCATATACGCATTGGTTGTCAGAGGTCGAATAAAACGTGGTGAATCAGTACTTATCCACACTGGAACTGGTGGAGTTGGTCAAGCAGCTATAAATTTAGCACTTTTTTACGGATGTGAAGTTTTTACAACAGTTGGAACGCCTGAAAAAAGGGAGTTTATTAAAACCCATTTTCCACAGGTATAAATATAATTATTATGTTTTTCAAATTATCTAAAAATGATTTTATTACCTTCAGATTGCCGAAAGTCATATAGGAAACTCGAGAGATACATCATTTGAGCATATTGTCATGATGGAAACTGATGGAAAAGGAGTAGATTTGGTGTTGAATTCGTTAACAGAAGAAAAGTTTTTAGCTTCAATTAGGTGTTTAGCGACCGGTGGACGATTTTTAGAAATTAGCAAATTTGATTTAGCGAATAACACTATGTTAGGTAGTGTATTTTCTAAAACAATTTATATTTTATTTATTGTTTTATCAAATCCTCTATTTATTTTTAGACATGGATTTGTTTAGAAAA
This sequence comes from Tuberolachnus salignus, assembly GCA_956483605.1. NCBI lineage: Eukaryota > Metazoa > Arthropoda > Insecta > Hemiptera > Aphididae > Tuberolachnus > Tuberolachnus salignus. Next base: position 32,910,952 of record OY101436.1, on the reverse strand, counting down.
GAAATTAGTTTTCATGGTGTTATGTTGGACATAGTATTTACTAGTTCAGATAAATTTAAGCAATCATTACAATGTCTTTTACAAGAACACATTGATTTAGAAGCTATAAAACCATTAGTGCGTACAGTTTTTGAACGCGATCAAATAGAACAAGCTTTTAGGTTCATGGATACGGGTAAACATATAGGTAAAGTACTCATAAAAGTTCGACCTGAAGAGCAAGAACTTAATGTCAAAGCAGTGCCTTTAACTCAAATGGTTTATCCTAAAGTAGTGTTTGGTTCTAATTCATCGTGTATTATTTGTGGTAATTATATTGAGAAAATAAATATGGATGTGTTTATGATTGTGTTTACTATGAATGTGATTTATTTAAAGGTGGTCTTGGTGGTTTCGGCCTTGAACTGGCTGATTGGATGACTATACGAAATGCAAGAAACATTGTACTTTCTACTAGATCAGGTATCCGTAATGGATATCAAGCTTTTAGAAAACGTATATGGGAATCATACGGAGTCAAAGTAGTAATTTCAACAGCTGATATTACTACTAAAGGTGGAGTAAAACAATTACTTAAAGAAGCAAATAATTTAGGACCAGTTTCTTCAATTTTCAATCTCGCTTTAGTAAGTATACACGATTATAATATAAAATACTTAGGTTCGTTTGTCACTTTCCATTATTTTAATCAATCCTAAGATATGAAACAACTAAAAATTTACGTGTACACCATTTTAATAATTGAGTGATTAAATCTCTACTTATGTGGATTAAAAAATAACCCTATTGCCTTGCTCAGCTTTTGAAAAAATATAATTAAATAAATCACGGAATTTCGGTTTCTTTTTTTCGATATATGATGTCAAAAATATTTGACTCTACATAAATGTTCAAATATTTGAGACGAAAAAACATTCATAGTTGAAGTTTTTTATTTTAGTAACAAATTAAAATCATTTTTATAATTATTACATTATTATTAATGTTTTATTATTTATTGAACTTGTATTACCGAACAAAAATATTATTTAGAACTGTTATTCGTATGCAAAGATTTGTCGTCGAGTAGGAATATTTTAACACTATATTATGCTATAAAAACTTCGTTTCTTACTTTTCACCTGCATTAGTGGCCCACCTATTGTAAGATGAATGTTTCTTTTTTTTTAATATTAATGTAATAAAAAATGTGGCTAAATTATTGTTAGTAATTATGTATGGGATTGCAAAATTTATGTTTGACTGTAGTTTATTAATAATATGGTTGTTTGTGATGTTTCACTTAAGTATCATCGGAAGTTTTTATTTTTTAAAATATTCTTATTAAGTATTGTTTGAACAAAGAAAAAAATTAAATTATTATTAAAAAGAATGTTGGAAAATAATATTGTCCGTGATACTTATCTTTAAAACTGAAGAGACGAGTTAATTTGTCAATATTAGCTATATAATACACGGATAACCAAACCAATGTTTATATTATTGAAATAACACTTTTACACAAAAGTATTTAACTAAGTTAATTACATGATTACTTATTTAGTGTACTATTTGCTTAGGTGATAAAAGATGCCTTATTTGAAAATCAAACGGTTGACGACTTTATAGCATCAAGTAAGCCGAAAGCTATATCTACGTCATTATTGGACAAATATTCTAGAACAATGTGTCCACAGTTAAAACATTTTGTAATATTTTCGAGTGTAACCTGTGGACGTGGGAACACAGGTCAAACTAATTATGGCATGTCCAATTCAGTGATGGAGAGAATATGCGAAAAGCGAAAATCGGAGGGTTTACCAGCTTTAGCAATTGAATGGGGAGCTATTGATGATGTAGGTGTTACAGTCGACATGGCTAAAGACTATCAAAAAGTTATCATCCGTGGTACTTCACAACAAAAAATTGCTAATTGTTTAGAGTTGATGGATCATTTATTAACGCAGACAAATTACCCAGTAGTTACCAGCATGGTAATTGCTGACAAACGTGTCTCTAGTAGTATTACTATTGTTGACACAGTGTTTAACATATTGGGTCACAATGATTTAAAAAATATTAATTTTAATTCAACACTAGTAGAATTGGGTATGGATTCAATGATGTGTGTAGAAATAAATCAAATATTAGAAAGAAAATTTGAATTATTTTTATCAACACGGGACACGGGACGATTAACAATAGCAACATTGCAAGAGATTGAGACTTCACATGAGATAGAAAAGAAAAAATGAACTTTAAGAACCTAAGGCAATTAATAATTCATGTAACATAGGTTTTATTTATCTAATAAAAGCTCCTAAATTATTGCAATCGAAATAAAAATAGAGAAGCAAGATACTAAGGGCAAGGAGATGAAAGATAAGTAATTAGAAAGTTTACTAGAGAGATTGTGTTATAAACAAGTTTAATATGTATTTATATTATTGTTTTCTGTACTTATATACATAATTTTATCTTATCTAGCTATATAATTTCATGTTATCTAAATATTTAACTTGGTTAAATATTGTACTTATCCAGACAAATTAGTATAGATAATAATTTTTTATCTGTGAAAAATATTTGATATTTTTTGTTGTTAATCCTTTTTTATAATTCACGGGATAGTTGTTTAAAGAAAATATTATTTGCATCAATACCTAACCTGCACCGTCTTTCGTACTATAAGGGAAGGACTGCAGTTACACACATTTCATCTAATGTGTTATAATTTGTATGTATTTTAAAATTTAGTTTTTAATGATCATTTGTATTTAGATAATTACTAATATACATGTATTTAATTAAAGTGTTATCTGTCTTAACAATTGTTTGTTGATATTTATATACATTTACCTATCTTCAGTGTAGTAACTTATTAGGCGGTGGGGATTTGACCCTTTCGCGAAATGTTTTTTAAAAGTCAAATTTTATGTGTTTTAGATTTACAGTACACTGATATGTTATTGTACACTGGACATTTGTTCATATTATTTATATAATAACGAAAAAACGAATACCGTCAGTGGTTGTATATTGTTCGTAACTTTAAACTTCACATCAGTAGAAATTTGGTTTCGGATGATATATGTTGGCGATGCGTTCTCAAAAAAAAATGTAGTGCGTATGTCAAAACTTACTATTTATAATCTACTTTAATCTACATCCACAATCATGAACATTAAACTGGAGATTATTCAAATTTAAAACTTGCTGTTAAAGGTAAGGGTAAAAACGAAGCATTTAAATATTTCTACCAAATAAATCAATACGTACATCCACATTTTCTGATATAAATTATATTAAAAAACCACCGTGAACTACGAAAATCAATGCCTTACTTTGCAATTGTACACATATCTAATTTAGTAGTCTTAAAAAATAAAAACGATCAATTCATATTTGTCGATCGTGTAAACAGTATTGTATAGAGTACATACAAATAGAATTAAATCTTTTTTGCAATTATAATACACACATTTTTGATGATAGTACATTTACTTTCCTCAAATACTTTGAGCGTGCTGTGTAATTAGTATTTTATTATCAAATAAGAGTGTTTTAAAACAAAATGTTTAAACAGTCTTTTAGCATTTATACCCCTTATATCCGGATCATAGATTGTTTTAACTTCTGCTCCGCACCAATATGAACATGTTTTTTTTTTTTTTATTGATATAGCATACTATATAATCGAATCCAAAAAATCGGAATTATCTTTTTTTTAGTTTTGCACCAAACGATTATAGTCATGGGGAATTATATTGAATATATTTGCATGCCGTCGATGCAACGGAAACAAACAAGCGTCAGAACTGTCTGCTCACGCACCAGCATTGTCGACAACGCAGACACCACTGGCACCGATGCGGAGGCAGACAAATGCCATGACGTTGACATCTGCGCTGATATCGGCACTGCTATCGATGCAGCCGACGTATAAGCTGGAAAAGTATAAGGCGCTACATCCGCCGAAGGCCATGATGTCTCTTATGTCGCCAACACTGTCGTCACAGGAACGGTCACCGGCAACTGTGCCGACACAATCAATGGCACCTACTCCGCTGAAGGGACAGACACTGTCCACATCGGTAACGGCCTCGACACCATCAAAGGCGTCGTCACCAACAACAACATCGAAAACGCCCGAATCAGTTGCATTGGCATTTTTCGATACAAATATTTCTATAACATCGAATAGAAACGTGATTATTAATTTAAATAACGAAACAAATTCAAACGATTAAATTGAAATGAATCAGAAATTCTGGAATTTGTGAAAAATGAAATTGAATTTTTCATTTCAAACGAACCTCTATCTTTTTTCAAAATATTTTACTTGGACACAGAATTTCTTATGGATGACCCATCAAAAATGTCTCACAACTCACCAGTGGTCCACAGGCCGGCGACTGTTACTGTATATGCTACCTTCTCGACTTTCCACCTAAAACAGTGGCACATCCGTGATCAGTATCAGTTTTTTTTTGTTTTTGTTAATAACTTATGTTAGATATATTGTACAGTAGTATCAAACTATAATATTTTAGACAACATTTTAACTACAATTTTCAAATTTTTACCTATTGTTTTAACACTCAGTTTTTTTTTCACATATTGCGTAATAGTTATATGAAAAAAATACATAGTTAATATTTTATTAAATAGTGTTACACAAATTATAGTAGGCATGGTCATTGTACAAAAATTGGGGTGCTGGTATAACATTAAATTAGCACCACCGAAGTAAAAATCGATTTTGACGTCTTCTGAGAGGTTTACGAATTTGGAATTTATGATTACAAATGTGTATAAACTTTAGTAAAATTTGTTTTATGAAATTTCATGTTGGAAGTGCTAATGTACGAACCTCACGATTTAACAAAAATTGTTTAATTTTTGTATGCATCAAGGACAAAACAAGCTTACCCAGATTAAGTCGACCTCGTTTTATTTTGGTTTTAGAGAAATACTACCTATTATACAATTTGAAGAAGACAATATTATATAGGGCTCCACGCGGTGTTTTTTTTTTTTAAACTAGTTTTTAAAAAGGTTATAATCATTTAAATATGTCATTATTTCAATACAATGTACAGAGTGTTACATTTAAAATAATGGAAAAACAAAGAGAGGCGCACTCCAGAATATTGTCCTCTTTAAGTTTGATAATAGGTACTTTTACTATAAAATAAAAATTAAGCTGGTTCTACTCAGTCTACGTTACCATGTTTTTACCACTGAAAATCACAGGTAAGACTTCCTTTTTATATTTATATCTAATATCCGTACATACATTAATTAAAAAAAAAAAAAAAGTGTCATTCACTTTAAAAATGTTAAACATATGACAATAACAATTGATAGTAATAATGCATAATACGAAATAATGAAATAATAATATTAAACAACGAAAATAAATAAATATTTGTTAATTTCCAAAAAAATAAAAACCAATTCAATGAATTAGGTAAAAATTAAGTTAAAATAAATATTATAGCGTGAAGGTCGGTTTGTGTATTACATTGGTTTATATGGTTTTTATTATTTCTTATTTATAGTCATCATTGGTTTCTCACATAAACCATGTCCATCATAGGCTTCTGCTCTTTATACGATATGGTTATAATTAATTTATATATTGCACTATATTGTTAACAACACATAAAACTACGTCGAATAATATCAATGGTTATGTTATAATTATACGAATTATAGAATCACAAACAACACACTGAAGCAGCTGAATATCAGAGGCGATAAAAGAAACTAGTTTACTTATTCAATATTATCTAAAAGTAATTCCGTATATAAACGTTTTAAAAAATTAGATTTTATACTTTAACTAAAATATTATAACGCGGTTGTCAAAAAAGACACATTTAAAAAAATCATTAACTGAACTATGCTCCAAAACGTTTAGTACGGATAGTAATGGTTTATCATTGCGTCCAGGTCTAAATTAAATTCCCATTTTTATCCTACGGTCCCAACTTCTCCCCTACAAACAGTGGCCCACCCATGTTTTTAAAATTCAAACCATTGTTTTCTTATCGGAAGTATCTGAAATATTTATGAAGATATATAAACCTAGATGATATATTTATTTATTTTCAATCAAATAGTCAAGTACAAGAATAATGTCATTCATTTTACGCGTAACAAGTAGAGTCAATTCGAATATTCGACTTGAAAAAATCTAGACAATTTTGGATAGTAATATTATTTGTTTACCATCTGATTATGAATTATGTATAAGTTATTAATATATGTAGAATATGTATGATATTTTTTTTAAAAAATACGTCACTTTTTTTTTTTTTATTGGATGCGTAATTTAATATAAGTTAGTTTCCTTTGAACTTTGAGCTCCGTAACATAATTCTTATAGTAATTGACCAAGGCCAAATATTGTAGACGTCACTGTAACACTTACCGTATATCTATTTTTAACAGGAAATATAGGAGAAATATGTTTTCGAAATCATAAAACAAAAATTATTCACTAAATTATAAAAGAAATAACTAATTACTTTTAGTTTTATATCAATTTGTGTAAAAATATAATAATAAAAGTAATATTGTAAATAAAATATTATAAAATCAGACCATTTTTTTATACATGTTATCAAGACACTCTGTATATAATTCTAATAGATCAGTAGTTACCAACTGATGATCTGCGGACTACCAGTAGTCTGTGAACTCATCTCAAGTGGTCCGCGGTGCTAAATAATTTTTATTATGATATTTTAAAATTCAAATAAAAAAAAAAAATTTTAAAAAATGAGGGAAATCGTATTTCATAATATTAACTGGTAGTTTAACGGCCAATATTACACCGCCAATTTAACGGATGTGACAAATTGTATGTTGTGACGTTTTCATATAAATTTTTCATTATTCATTGATCGATTGATTATTTTAGTAAAATGTTAATTGTACTAATTATAATGTAAATTTAAATTTCATGTTTTATTAATTAGTTAAATCACAGTATTAATAACGTAAACATTTTCATTTGTTTATTTATTAATTTTTAGTACGGATTTAGTGCTTGTCGGTACTTAGTGTTAAACATTTATTTTTTTATTTAGTACACTCATGTCAGAACAACAAGCTACCGAGCTTAAAATTATAAAAGACAGAGAGACTGCATTAAAAGCCGCCCGCCGTCTTGTAAAATGCAATCCTGGCGACGAAATCGTTATATCTGGGATCTCTGGATCGTTTCCGAATTCAGATGGACTCCCAGATTTTGCTGAAAAGCTTTTTAATAAAGTCGACTTAATATCTGACGATGATAGAAGATGGACAAATGGTAACTTAAAATGTTTTACTATGTTAATTTATTTATTATGAGTTTTCTTATATTTTAGATCACCCAGAAATTCCTCAGCGAACTGGCAAACTGAATCAAATAGATAGATTCGACGCAGCTTTTTTTGGAGTTAATTACAATCAAGCACATTCTATGGACCCAATAGGTCGCATTATTTTGGAAAAATCGTATGAAGCAATTGTAGACTCAGGTACTTTACCGGGACATTTACTGTTACATTTATATTTTTGTATGCCTAAAGTAATTAGTAAGCCTAGGGATTTCATACTTCCACTTTTAAATATGCATGCATTTATGCCCGAAAAACCGCGTACACAGAGTGTACACGATACACGGGCCTCGGGCTTTGATTATTAAAATTGAGGCCTCCAAATTTCATATAATGATTTAAGGGCGAAGCGCTCGAGAAATCATGAGAAGACATGTTATTTTTAAAATTTAGTCGACATTGGGTGAATGGTCAGATGTAAAAATGGTGAGAACCCGACTTTAAGAATTTCGCTAGCTACAGATTTTAATGTTTTTTGTTATGATATGGTTGGTGCGGAAAACTGGTACGGTATTTTATTAGATTTTCACTGAAATCGTTTACAAGGCTTTCCATAAAGATCCGGATAAAAAGGGATATTTGATTACATCATTTTTTTTATTGTTAATTAATATAACCTAACTCTAATATACGCAATCACGTCTAAAGTACAATTATGACATGCTGATGTAACAATACAATATTAACACAACAAATAAGCGTGTTCAAGCTATATAAGCATTAATAAATAAAAACATATTAACTTAATAGTTATTAACTAATTAGGTGGATAAATAAAATTATAATCAAAATTAAAAGAAAAATATTTTTGTACTGAAATATTGTATTTTTAATATTGAATTAAATAAATTGTACAATTAAATATGGGACTATACCGATTAGATATACAAGTATAGTTATTTAATACCATGAAACTAAATATTCTGTGCATACCTAATTCTTTAAATATTGCATATTAAATAAATCGTAATATTTAATCTTTAGGCAATGCACCAAAAGCACTCAGAGGATCAAAAACAGGTGTGTTCGTAGGAGCTTGCTTCAGCGAATCAGCAATTACTTGGTTTTATGAGAAACTTCAAGTGAATGGATTTGGACTTACTGGATGTGCTCGTTCCATGCTTGCCAATAGGATATCTGATTGGTTGTGTGTAAATGGTGAGCAGTTTATTTTTATTCTTTATAACTGTTAAATTACGTAATTCTTTAAATAATATAATCTTTTATGTACAATTTTAATTGCAAATAAAAAAAATAATATTTATATTCATAGGTCCTAGTTGTATAGTGGATACTGCTTGTTCTTCAAGTTTGAATGCATTGGAAACTGCATATAAATCGATTCGTGATGGGCATTGTGATTCTGCATTGGTTGGAGGTTGTAATTTGTGTCTTCATCCAAATGTATCTCTAGATTTTGCACGATTAGGTCTACTTTCCATGGATGGTCGATGTAAATCTTTTGACGAATCTGCTAATGGATATGTTCGATCAGAAGCAGTTTGCGTTGTTTACTTACAAAAAGCTAAAAATGCTAAACGTGTATATGCAAAAGTTATATATGGAAAAACAAATTGTGATGGATATAAAGAACGAGGAATATCGTATTCTTCAGGACAAATGCAACAAATACTATTCGAAGAATTTTACGAAGAATGTGAAATTAATCCTTGTGATGTAGCTTGGATAGAAACCCACGGAACGGGGACAAAAGTAAATATTAGTGATATATATATATATATATATATTATGATAAATGTATTATAAATAAATATAAGTTAATAAGTTGTATCATCAAGTAACATATGTTATTATACAAATAACGGAACAAGGACAAAAGTATATATCAGTCTTAAGATGTACATATTAGACATATGATTTTATTAGATATACATAGAAGTATATATGTTCTATATTATAAATATGTATGTAGTAACGTTTTTATTACATTAAAAAATAGGTTGGTGGTCCGGAAGAAATAAAGGCATTAAGGAATGTATTTTGTCCAGGGCGCACACAATCATTACCGATAGGTGCTGTAAAATCGAACGTTGGTCACACGGAACCTGTCTCGGGTCTATGCTCTATAGCCAAAGTGATCATAGCTATGGAAAATGGTTATATACCCCCAAACTTACATTTTTGCAGGCCAATAGAAGGCACATCGGTAATGCCCAATGGCTGTATAAATGTAGTTGTTGAGAAAACAACTTGGAACGGTGGTATGGTTGGTGTTAATTCGTTTGGTTATGGTGGAGTTAATTGTCACGTATTACTTAATTGGAATGAAAAAAATAAAATAAATAACGGACTACCTGAAGATGATTTGCCTAGATTAGTTGTAGCATCAGGGAGAACTGAAGAAGCTGTAACTATTATACTAAACGATGCAAGTTTTAGAAATACATAAGTATAATGAATTTATATTTATAAATATTCATTTTAATTTCAGTTTTTGTCAAGACCATTAGACAAAGAGTTTGTACGTTTATTACATGATGTTCAAACAGATGAAATACCTGGACATCATTATAGAGGATACACTATTATAACAAAAGATGCAAAACTAAATCATTCGTTAGATTTCCAAGTATTTCATACTTTATATTCATAATATTGTAAATATTAGGATTAAGTTATGTTTGTCCACAAAAAAGTATATTTTTCTGCAACATGTTGAATATAGTCACACAGTTTTAGTTAATAATTTATTAATTGTGAATTAGAACATTACATTTATAATTATTTAATAAAATAATTTTAAAACACATTTATATTTGTGCTGTTACAATTTGCTGAATAAGAAATAATCATTAAAACTTACATACCTATATAAGTAAATATAGATAGAATTACGTATAATTTTAGGCTAAATTTCAACACTAAGTGCATAAATTTAAAACAAATGGGCAGAAGAAAAATTGTGCGTATTTGAGGATTTAAATATATTTATGTGGTTCCCCTATTATCCACCACATTTCAAACACTGCAAATATTTTATTAGAATAATTATTTTATTTATATATTTAGTATTATTCCGGCGAATCACGTCCTGTATGTTTTGTGTTCACCGGAATGGGTTCTCAGTGGACTGGAATGGGCACTTCTCTGATGGATCTACCTATTTTCAAAGAATCGATCCAAAAGTGTAATATAATTATAAGGGAATTTGGAATTGATATAATAGAAATAATAACAAATACGGACTATCAAACCTTAAATAATACTGTAAATTCATTTGTGGGAATCACCGCAATGGAAGTAAATATTCCTTTTTACATTATTTAAACAAAAAAATTGAAGTTTTCTATGCTATAAGTTAATAAAAACGAATTATGCTTATATTCGTTATTAACTTTAGATCGCATTATTTGATTTATTGATTGCCATTGGAATTACTCCAGACCTCGTCATTGGGCATTCTATCGGAGAATTTGTATGTGCATATGCCGATGGTTGTTTAACAACTGAACAAACTTTAAAAGCGGCTTATTATTATGGATTAGCCATGGTGAATTCAAAATTACCATTAGGGGCAATGGCATTTGTTAATATTGGACATAACGACATCAAAACCATACTTCCAGAAAATGTTGAAGTAGCATGGCATAACTCACGAGACAGTTGTACTATATCTGGTTTAAAAGAATCTGTTGAAAAATTTGTCTTAGAATTAAAAACTAATGGTATTTCAACTAAGACTATAAATGTATTAAACACGCCATGTCATTCAAGATTTATTGAAAAAGCAATGCCATCACTGTTGGAAAATTTGAAAAAACTTGTGCCATATCCTAAATTACGAACTAAAAAGTGGATAAGTACATCAGTACCAGAAAAACAATGGGGAACAGATAAAGCAAATTACTGTTCAGCCGAATATTTACTAAATAATATATTTACTTGTGTATTGTTTGAAGAATCATATGATCATGTACCAATGGAATCTGTAGTAATAGAATTAGCTCCGGATGGGATTCTTTGTGACATAATAAATCAAAAATCGAAAAAAAATATTTCAAATATTGACTTAGCCTCTAAGGATTACCAGGACGGACTATTATATCTATTGTCGGCTTTTGGGAAGTATGAATATTTATTTATTTTTTAATAAATTACGCATACTATTTTTAAATAAGGGTTTCTCGTATACTTTGCGAAGACATTTGATTTGATTAATTATCAGGGCTTTATTTTACTGTAGAAAGCAACAGTAATACTATACGCATTAAACCCTATTATGGCGATCCAGATATAGCTTGACAATGGTGATCTGTCGTTCTTTCTTATATATGTAAAATAAATATTATATACTTTAATAGAGATTTACCATACATTATATCCTATTATCTCTTACTGTTATGTTATACTTTGTTATTGGCGTAACTAGACTTTGGTTCCGTAGTCAAAAAAACCAACACCTAAAAATAATGATGTGTGAGGGGGAAGGGAATGAAGAATTATAAAAAAACCAAGAGCTTAAGTGTCACCTTGTCCAAATGTCTAGTTGTGCATATGTGTTTCACAACCATTTCACTTTTGTGTCCCCCCGAATGATTTTTTTATTAAATTTATTTATTTTATTGCATATAGAATATTTGAAGCTGGTATCAATCCAAAAATCAGTAAACTTTATCCGGACATTGAATTTCCAGTAAGTCGAGGTACTCCAATGATTGCACCTTTAGTACGATGGGACCATTCCGAAGAGTGGTACGTCACAAAGTATGGCGTTTGTGACACAATGAAATCAGGCGAGCGAAATATTACAATTTCATTAAACGAAAATAAATTTGAATACTTAAGGGATCATGTTATTGATGGAGAAAATTTACTCCCAGAAACAGTATACCTGGTAAATCTTAATGTTTGTACTTAATATACGTACATTATACACAATGTAAATGAAAATGTTGCATAATTTGTTTCATAAAAGAATTATGGTTTAAGAATTTACATAATTATTTTTAAAGGTGTAGAATGTTAACCATACAAAAGTATATAATTATAAGCTTTACGTTTATAACTATATTTAATTTTAATTTCATCGTTTTTATCATCAGAAATTAGATTTTGATGAGTATTTTAAATCTGTTTTAATAAGCTTTTATAATTTTTTCAACCATAATGTAATAACAGTAGGTGACTAATTATCTATAATGATATGAATAATTGTAATTTGTGTAATTAGACTAATACCTACATATGTTTCATAATAAATTCTGAATTATTTATGTTGTATCATATATTTTAATGTCTAGGTATTGACGAAATTACGAATGTATTAACAGGCCATAATATATAAAAGTACAAATGTACCTAACTAACAAATAATACAAATTATCTTAATTTAATTAGGTACTGGCATGGGAAACGCTGGCTTTAATGCGAGGAGCACTATATTACGATTTACCTGTTGTATTTGAAAATGTTCGTTTCCAACATGCGACTACTATCCCTAAAGACGGTATAGTAAAATGTACTGTTATAGTACAAAAAGTTAGTGGTTCGTTTGAGGTTATTGAAAATGGATTACAAGTTGTCACTGGTCGTTTGAACATTACTAGTAATATAAATAAAGAGATGATAAATATGCCTCCACATCCAAACGAACATAGTGATGCAGATTTAACCAATAAAGATGTATATAAAGAGTTAAGAATACGAGGATATAATTATAAAGGGTTGTTCAGAAGTTTGAATCGTGTAAATTTAGATGGTAATATTAAATATTAACCTAGTAAAATAATAATAAAAAACGCAATATCATTAATTTTTAATATTTGGTTTTATTTTGTTCAGCTACTGTCGGTACAATTGGATGGTTCAATAATTGGGCTGCATTTTTGAATAACATGTTCCAAATACGAATATTAAGTAAAGATACGCGCTCGCTATTTCTTCCTACATCATTAGAACGTCTTGTGATCGACGTGAAAAAACATAAATTTATTTTAAAAACAATCTCATTTGAGAACCCAGGTGATTAATGTTTAAAAAGTTTTAAATATTCTTATTTATGATTTAAATTTTCAGAGGTCCCAGTATATGTGTACCCTGAGATAGAACTTATACAATCTGGTGGTATAGAAATTAGAGGACTACATGTAAATACTATTTATAAAAGAATACCATTAGCCGATCCGGTTGTTGAAAAATTCATGTTTATACCATACGTTATTGAAATGGTAAATTCTAGTGAACAGTGAAATATATTTGTAAATATTTATAAAATATAAAAATTCTAGGGCCATACTCTTGAAGATATAGTGCGAATTTGTTTGCAAATAGCTCTTGAAAATTGCTTAGACATAAAAATGAAAACTGTTGAATATTTAAACAGGACGTTTAATCCTGACGTACAAATTATTAGTCCTATTATTCTTGATGTCATCAATAATTTACCAGTTACACAAGTATGATATAAAAAATGTCCAAGCAATTGTAAAACCCATAACATTTATAATTTTCTCAATAATTTACATATTTGTATATTTAATTAGCCTGAAATATCGATTCTATCTTATGAAAACCATTCTCAACTAAATGAATTGTCGAATAATATATCAGTTACAAATAAGGAATTGTCTACAGAACATTCAGTATTATTTTTTGTTGGATCAAGAGTTTTAGAAGATTCTAAACTACTAGAAAACATATTTTCCACCCTTAAACCAGGAGGCTTTCTATTAACACGTGAAAAATTGAATGTGGAATCGTCTCTAAATCTTTTCGAGGTTTGTCTAGATGCTTCACTCGAACAAGAAAGATTATTGCTTGTAAGAAAGGTATGAACAAAAATCAAAATTTCATTAATGACATGAAATAAAATTTTATCTAATATCAAACGCAATTTAGCCTTTAAAACAAAATGTAGTTCCAATCGTTATTAAAATCTCAAGTACAGAGTATTCATGGTTACCTGTTTTACAAAACATACTAGCAGATGAGGCTTCCACTAAACAAACAGTAATTCTTGTTGCTGAAAAAGATTTCACGAATGGAATCATGGGCCTATTTACTTGTATTAGAAGAGAACATGGTGGTCAAAGAATTAGGTATGTACAAATAAAATATGACAAATTAGTTTAATAGGTACTTTAAAAAAAAGTTCAATACAATTTTTTAAAAAAAAAAAAATTATGTTTTGAATTTTACCTAAAAACACAAATTTGAGTATATATGCAATAATAAAACCTGTCAAAATATCGCATAACAAAAAAAATCATTTATGTTTTTCTATATGGAATGTTTTGTTTATATTGTTTTAAACTTCATTTGACTGAAATTACAAATTGGCTTTTGTTCAAAATTTAATTTAATATCCATTAATTATGCGTATAGATTATTATTTAATTAGTACATACTCGTATTTGAAATGTTACTTTTAGATGTGTGTTTATAATGGATGAATGGGCGCCAACATTTTCCTTAGACGATCCATTATATAAGAATCAATTAAAAAAAGATTTAGCATTGAATGTATACAAAAATAATGTTTGGGGATCATACAGACATTTATTACTCGAACCTCCATCATTAGTGGAAGCACATCATTGCACGGTTAATTCTACTGTTCGTGGAGATTTACAATGGTTTTCTGGTCATATTGTTCCGTACACAGAAAAACCAGAAGAATCAAAAATAGTACATGTTTATTATAGTGCATTGAATCACAGAGATATTTTGTTGACTACAGCGAAACTTGCGCCTGAAGTTGTTGTAAAGGGCCGTATTAATCAATCAAGCGCAATTGGTTTTGAGTATTCAGGTCGCTGCGAAAATGGAGAACGGGTTATGGGAATGATAGCCTCACAAGCTTTAACAACGTTACTTGAATTTGATCCCTTTTTGTCATGGAAAGTACCTGACCATTGGTCACTAGAAGAAGCAGCAACCGTACCAGTTGTTTATGGAATAGTATGAAAAATACTTTCATGATAAGGTACTTTCAATATTAAATTTTTGTTTTTTAAGGCCATATACGCATTGGTTGTCAGAGGTCGAATAAAACGTGGTGAATCAGTACTTATCCACACTGGAACTGGTGGAGTTGGTCAAGCAGCTATAAATTTAGCACTTTTTTACGGATGTGAAGTTTTTACAACAGTTGGAACGCCTGAAAAAAGGGAGTTTATTAAAACCCATTTTCCACAGGTATAAATATAATTATTATGTTTTTCAAATTATCTAAAAATGATTTTATTACCTTCAGATTGCCGAAAGTCATATAGGAAACTCGAGAGATACATCATTTGAGCATATTGTCATGATGGAAACTGATGGAAAAGGAGTAGATTTGGTGTTGAATTCGTTAACAGAAGAAAAGTTTTTAGCTTCAATTAGGTGTTTAGCGACCGGTGGACGATTTTTAGAAATTAGCAAATTTGATTTAGCGAATAACACTATGTTAGGTAGTGTATTTTCTAAAACAATTTATATTTTATTTATTGTTTTATCAAATCCTCTATTTATTTTTAGACATGGATTTGTTTAGAAAAGAAATTAGTTTTCATGGTGTTATGTTGGACATAGTATTTACTAGTTCAGATAAATTTAAGCAATCATTACAATGTCTTTTACAAGAACACATTGATTTAGAAGCTATAAAACCATTAGTGCGTACAGTTTTTGAACGCGATCAAATAGAACAAGCTTTTAGGTTCATGGATACGGGTAAACATATAGGTAAAGTACTCATAAAAGTTCGACCTGAAGAGCAAGAACTTAATGTCAAAGCAGTGCCTTTAACTCAAATGGTTTATCCTAAAGTAGTGTTTGGTTCTAATTCATCGTGTATTATTTGTGGTAAATATATTGAGAAAATAATTATGGATGTGTTTATGATTGTGTTTACTATGAATGTGATTTATTTAAAGGTGGTCTTGGTGGTTTCGGCCTTGAACTGGCTGATTGGATGACTTTACGAAATGCAAGAAACATTGTACTTTCTACTAGATCAGGTATCCGTAATGGATATCAAGCTTTTAGAAAACGTATATGGGAATCATACGGAGTCAAAGTAGTAATTTCAACAGCCGATATTACTACTAAAGGTGGAGTAAAACAATTACTTAAAGAAGCAAATAATTTAGGACCAGTTTCTTCAATTTTCAATCTCGCTTTAGTAAGTATAAACGATTATAATATAAAATACCTAGGTTCGTTTGTCACTTTCCATTATTTTAATCATTCCTAAGATATGAAACAACTAAAAATTTACGTGTACACCATTTTTATAATTGAGTGATTAAATCTCTACTTATGTGGATTAAAAAATAACCCTATTGCCTTGCTCAGCTTTTGAAAAAATATAATTAAATAAATCACGGAATTTCGGTTTCTTTTTTTCGATATATGATGTCAAAAATATTTGACTCTACATAAATGTTCAAATATTTGAGACGAAAAAACATTCATAGTTGAAGTTTTTTATTTTAGTAACAAATTAAAATCATTTTTATAATTATTATATTATTATTAATGTTTTATTATTTATTGAACTTGTATTACCGAACAAAAATATTATTTAGAACTGTTATTCGTATGCAAAGATTTGTCGTCGAGTAGGAATATTTTAACACTATATTATGCTATAAAAACTTCGTTTCTTACTTTTCACCTGCATTAGTGGCCCACCTATTGTAAGATGAATGTTTCTTTTTTTTTAATATTAATGTAATAAAAAATGTGGCTAAATTATTGTTAGTAATTATGTATGGGATTGCAAAATTTATGTTTGACTGTAGTTTATTAATAATATGGTTGTTTGTGATGTTTCACTTAAGTATCATCGGAAGTTTTTATTTTTTAAAATATTCTTATTAAGTATTGTTTGAACAAAGAAAAAAATTAAATTATTATTAAAAAGAATGTTGGAAAATAATATTGTCCGTGATACTTATCTTTAAAACTGAAGAGACGAGTTAATTTTTTAATATTAGCTATATAATACACGGATAACCAAACCAATGTTTATATTATTGAAATAACACTTTTACACAATAGTATTTAACTAAGTTAATTACATGATTACTTATTTAGTGTACTATTTGCTTAGGTGATAAAAGATGCCTTATTTGAAAATCAAACGGTTGACGACTTTATAGCATCAAGTAAGCCGAAAGCTATATCTACGTCATTATTGGACAAATATTCTAGAACAATGTGTCCACAGTTAAAACATTTTGTAATATTTTCGAGTGTAACCTGTGGACGTGGGAACACAGGTCAAACTAATTATGGCATGTCCAATTCAGTGATGGAGAGAATATGCGAAAAGCGAAAATCGGAGGGTTTACCAGCTTTAGCAATTGAATGGGGAGCTATTGATGATGTAGGTGTTACAGTCGACATGGCTAAAGACTATCAAAAAGTTATCATCCGTGGTACTTCACAACAAAAAATTGCTAATTGTTTAGAGTTGATGGATCATTTATTAACGCAGACAAATTACCCAGTAGTTACCAGCATGGTAATTGCTGACAAACGTGTCTCTAGTAGTATTACTATTGTTGACACAGTGTTTAACATATTGGGTCACAATGATTTAAAAAATATTAATTTTAATTCAACACTAGCAGAATTGGGTATGGATTCAATGATGTGTGTAGAAATAAATCAAATATTAGAGAGAGAATTTGAATTATTTTTATCACAACGGGACACGGGAAGATTAACAAGAGCAAAATTGCAAGAAATTGAGACTTCACATGAAATAGAAAAGTAAAAATGAACTTTAAGAACCTAAGGAAATTAATAAAACATGTGACAAAGATTTTGTTTATCTTATAAAAGCTCCTAAATTATTGCAATCGAAATAAAAATAGAGAAGCAAGATACTAAGGGCAAGGAGATGAAAGATAAGTAATTAGAAAGTTTACTAGAGAGATTGTGTTATAAACAAGTTTAATATGTATTTATATTATTGTTTTCTGTACTTATATACATAATTTTATCTTATCTAGCTATATAATTTCATGTTATCTAAATATTTAACTTGGTTAAATATTGTACTTATCCAGACAAATTAGTATAGATAATAATTTTTTATTTGTGAAAAATATTTGATATTATTGTTTTCAAACCGTTTTTATAATTCACGGGATAGTAGTTCAAAATATTATTGATGCAGGCTTTCGCACTACAAGGGAAGGCCTGCAGTTACACACATTTCATCTAAAGTGTTATAATTTGTATGTATTTTAAAATTTAGTTTTTAATGATCATTTGTATTTAGATAATTACTATTAGAAAATATACATGCATTTAATTAAAGTGTTATCTGTCTTATTAATAGTTTGTTGAAATTTGTATACATTTACCTATCTTCAGTGTAGTAACTTATGAGGGGGTGGGGAGTTGACCCTTTCGCGAAATGTTTTTTAAAAGTCAAATTTTATGTGTTTAAGATTTACAGTACACTGATATGTTATTGTACACTGGACATTTGTTCATATTATTTATATAATAACGAAAAAACCAATACCGTCAGTGGTTGTATATTGTTCGTAACTTTAAACTTCACATCAGTAGAAATTTGGTTTCGGAAGATATATGTTGGCTATGCGTTCTCAAAAAAAAATGTAGTGCGTATGTCAAAACTTACTATTCATAATCTACTTTAATCTACATCCACAATCATGAACATTAAACTGGAGATTATTCAAATTTAAAACTTGCTGTTAAAGGTAAGGGTAAAAACGAACCATTTAAATATTTCTACCAAATAAATCAATACGTACATCCACATTTTCTGATATAAATTATATTAAAAAACCACCGTGAACTACGAAAATCAATGCCTTACCTTGCAATTGTACACATATCCAATTTAGTAGTCTTAAAAAATAAAAACGATCAATTTAAATTTGTCGATCGTGTAAACAGTTTTGTATAGAGTACATACAAATAGAATTAAATCTTTTTATGCAATTATAATACACACATTTTTGATGATAGTACATTTACTTTACTCAAATACTTTGAGCGTGCTGTGTAATTAGTATTTTATTATCAAATAAGAGTGTTTAAAAACAAAATTGTATTTTAGAAATTTTCTACAATTAAAGGAGATTTTTCAAAATGAGAAAATCCAATATTAAAGAACTACATAAGAACTGAAGAATACAAAAATCGTTTTTTGTGTTTTTCCGACCTTAACGAAGAATCACCATAATATAAAACACAGTAAATAATTAACTAAAACTAAACAATATTGAGTAATATAATAATCTTTAAACAGTCTTTTAGCATTTATACCCCTTATATCCGGATCCTAGATTGTTTTAACTTCTGCTCCGCACCAATATGAACATGTTTTTTTTTTTTTTATTGATATAGCATACTATATAATCGAATCCAAAAAATCGGAATTATCTTTTTTTTAGTTTTGCACCAAACGATTATAGTCATGGGGAATTATATTGAATATATTTGCATGCCGTCGATGCAACGGAATTAAACAAGCGTCAGAACTGTCTGCTCACGCACCGGCATTGTCGACAACGCAGACCCCACTGGCACCGATGCGGAGGCAGACAAATGCCATGACGTTGACACCTGCCCTGATACCGGCACTGCCATCGATGCAGCCGACCCAAAAGCTGGAAAAGTATAAGGCGCTACATCCGCCGAAGGCCTGTCACAGGAACGGGCACCGGCAACTGTGCCGACACAATCAATGGCACCTACTCCGCTGAAGGGACAGACACTGTCCACATCGGTAACGGCCTCGACACCATCAAAGGTGTCGTCACCACCGACAACATCGAAAACGCCTGAATTAGTTGCATTGTTATTTTTCGATACAAATATTTCTCTAACATCAAAAAGAAACATGATTATTAATTTAAATAACAAAACTAATTCAAACGATTAAATTGATAATAATCAGAAATTCTAGAATTTATGACAAATGAAATTGAATTTTTCATTTCAAACGAACCTCTATCTTTTTTCACAATATTTAACTTGGACACAGATTTTCTTATGGATGGCCCATCAACTTGGAGTTAAAACGCATAATATCAACGTCCATATCAAATGTTCTCTAAACCTCTAAAATAATTTTTCTCAACGATACGGCCGAGAGGGAAATAATGTTGATTGAGGTCTACAGTTCGATACTTATTATCATTGAGGAACAAAAACAATTAGTGTTACAAAATGTGAGTGATTACAGAAAAATATTTCCTGGTTGTAAAAAAGAAACTATTATAAATAATAAAACAAAAATACCATTTTTCCTGATATTTTGATCTTCTACTTTTTTTTTTATATAAAATTATTAATATAATGGTAATAAACGACGTAATAGTGTCAAAAATGACATAGACATAATCGTCTAGTTGCCCATATGTGTTCACAATTATATACACTTTTGTGCATCCACCCTAGAATGTTTCATTATTAAATTAATTGATTCTGTGTCATAAAGAATATTCGAAGGTGGTATCAATTTAATAATCAGTAAACTTTTGAATTGAATTTCCAGTAATTCGCTGTACACCAATGATCACACCTTTATTACAATAGGACCATTCAGAAGAGTGGTAAGTCGCAGAGTATTCCGTTCGTAACACAATTAACTTAAGCGAGTGAAATATTAGACTTTAATTATATGAAAATTAATTCGTATACTTAACGTAAATTTATTCTCAGCAACAGTATACCTCGTAAATCTTAATGTTTTTACTTACTTTACACACATTATACACAATGTAAATGTAAATGTTGCATAATTTGTAGATTATAGAATTATGGTTTAAGAATTTACATATCAATTTCTAAAGGTATAAAATATTATACTTTACGAGAATGTATATTATATATCTTATAGTTAATAATAGTGAGGATAATATTAATAATAATAATATGAAACGTTGAGGATATATTACTTTTATGAATATTTATAAAGTGGGTGGTGTAAATGAACTAATTCTAGATTTTTCATTCTTATTTATAAATATTTACTGACAAATTGCAACATTTAGAGTATATTTATACATCTTAAGCTTTACGTTTATAATTGTATTTAATTTGGATTTCATTGTTTTTATCATCAGAAATAAGTTAAACCAGAATAACCAGTAACGGCAGAATAATAATAATATTTAATGATATAAATAAATGTAGTTTATGTAGTAACACCCGTACCTAACCTGCATATGTTTCACAATAAATTCAGAATTATATATATAGTAACATATATTTTAATGTCTGTTATAATGTACTGACGAAATAACGAATGTAATAACAGGCTATAATATATAAAAGTAAAAATGTACTTACTTAACAAACAATGAAATTTGTCTAACCGTAATTTGGTACTTGCATGGGAAACCGAATTTAAAGTATGGTTTATTTTAAGTATTATTTAAAATTTCAAAATATAATTATTTTATACAAAACGGCTAGTACACAAAACGAGAAACGCATATTAAAAAAAAAAATTTTTTCCAAAATATGTTGGCCACAACAGAGCTATTTATGTAATTTGAAACCAACAGAGCGTTACTCAGATACCACGCCGATAACAACATTTATGTTTCCCCGACGAAAAAATAAAACTTATTAAAAATCGGTTCGCGTTTAATTTAGTAGCAATAACTGAAGAAAACAAAAATCAATTTTTGTATTTATCCGACTTCAACGAAGAATCACCTTAATACAAAAAGGTAAGAAATTTAACAAAAACTAAATAATTTTGAGTAATACAATAATATTTTAAACAACCTTTTAGCATTTAGATCCCTTGTGTTTGGATTACGGATAGTTTAAACTATTGCTCCACACTAATATCAACGTTTTAAATTTTTTATTAATGAGGCATATTATATAATTGCTTTCTAATAATTTGTATTATTATTTATTTTAGATTTGCTCCGAACAATTTTAGTGATGGGCAATTATATGAATATACTTGCGTGTGGCTGCCGTCGACACAACAGGAACAAAAAGGTGTCCAAACAATCAGCGCATAAGCAGGAACCGGCATCACCACAGAAGATGCCGACACCACCGATACCGTCGCGACCAATGCAAAGACGAAAAAAGGACATGGCACTGATATCAGCGCTGAAACCGGCAACTGTGCGGATACAGATACCTACCCCGCTAAAGGCGCAGACATTGCACACATCAGTTACAGCTCCATCACCACCGATACAACCGAAAGTGCAGAGACCGCCCACATTAGTAACGGCCCCGACAACACCGATTATATCATCACCACTGTTAGTACAAAAGGCGCGAACATTGCAGACATCGTTAACTGTCCCGAAAAGACAGGAAGCGTTGTCACTACCAACACTACCGAAAACGCAGGGAGCGCCCACACCGGTAATGGCCCCGACACCAATAAAGGCGTTGTCACCACCGACAATACCAAAAATGCCGTCAGCAACATCGCTGTCGTTGAAGAAGTCGACACAAAAGCCAAAGAAGAAAAAGGCGCTGACACCGTCGAAGGTTCAGGAACCGGTTACAGCGCAAAGACCACCGAAGTCGCGGACAACGCCGAATCCACCGCAGGTGTTATCACAAACGAAGTCATCTAAACCGCCCCTATCAGTTATAGCCCCGACACAACCAAAGGTGCAGTCACAACCGATTACACCGATGGCAACGTCATCACCCCCAGCGCAAACTTTGCCAACATTGGTATCGGCCCAGACACCATCAACTGTTTCTACATTATTGATGGCGCATATGTTTCCGGAGTTGCCGACACCGGTTATGGTGCAAAGACCACCGAAGGCGCGGATAACGCCGATACCACCGAAGGTGCCATCAACATCGAAGGCGTCTTCATCGCCTCCATCGGTTGTAGCTCCGACACCACCAAAGGCTCCGTCACAACCGATTACACCAAAGGCGATGTTATCACCGCCAGTGCAAACGCCGCCCACATTGGTATCGGCCCTGACACCAGCAACTGCTTCTACACTGCTGATGGCACATATGTTTCCGGAGTTGCCGAAACCAGTTATAGTGCAACGACCACTGATGGCGCGGACAACGCCGATAACACCAAAGGTGCCATCAACGTCGAAGACGTCTACATCTCCCCCATCGGTTGTAGCCCCGACACTACCAAAGGCGTCGTCAATACCGACAATAACTAAAATGCCGTCTTCAACGGCGCTGACGTCGACGAGGTCGATACAAAAGCCAAAGAAAAAGGCGCTGACACCGTCGAAGGTTCAGGAACCGGTTACAGCGCAAAGACCACCGAAGTCGCCAACAACGCCGAATCCACCGCAGGTGTTATCACAAACGAAGTCATCTAAACCGCCCCTATCAGTTATAGCCCCGACACAACCAAAGGTGCAGTCACAACCGATTACACCGATGGCAACGTCATCACCCCCAGCGCAAACTCTGCCAACATTGGTATCGGCCCAGACACCATCAACTGTTTCTACATTATTGATGGCGCATATGTTTCCGGAGTTGCCGACACCGGTTATGGTGCAAAGACCACCGAAGGCGCGGATAACGCCGATACCACCGAAGGTGCCATCAACATCGAAGACGTCTACATCTCCCCCATCGGTTGTTGCCCCGACACCACCAAAGGCTCCGTCACAACCGATTACACCAAAGGCGACGTTATCACCGCCAGTGCAAACGCCGCCCACATTGGTATCGGCCCTGACACCAGCAACTGCTTCTACACTGCTGATGGCACATATGTTTCCGGAGTTGCCGAAACCAGTTATAGTGCAAAGACCACTGATGGCGCGGACAACGCCGATAACACCAAAGGTGCCATCAACGTCGAAGACGTCTACATCTCCCCCATCGGTTGTAGCCCCGACACTACCAAAGGCGTCATCAATACCGACAATAACTAAAATGCCGTATTCAACGGCGCTGACGTCGACGAGGTCGATACAAAAGCCAAAGAAAAAGGCGCTGACACCGTCGAAGGTTCAGGAACCGGTTACAGCGCAAAGACCACCGAAGTCGCGGACAACGCCGAATCCACCGCAGGTGTTATCACAAACGAAGTCATCTAAACCGCCCCTATCAGTTATAGCCCCGACACAACCAAAGGTGCAGTCACAACCGATTACACCGATGGCAACGTCATCACCCCCAGCGCAAACTTTGCCAACATTGGTATCGGCCCAGACACCATCAACTGTTTCTACATTATTGATGGCGCATATGTTTCCGGAGTTGCCGACACCGGTTATGGTGCAAAGACCACCGAAGGCGCGGATAACGCCGATACCACCGAAGGTGCCATCAACATCGAAGGCGTCTTCATCGCCTCCATCGGTTGTAGCTCCGACACCACCAAAGGCTCCGTCACAACCGATTACACCAAAGGCGATGTTATCACCGCCAGTGCAAACGCCGCCCACATTGGTATCGGCCCTGACACCAGCAACTGCTTCTACACTGCTGATGGCACATATGTTTCCGGAGTTGCCGAAACCAGTTATAGTGCAAAGACCACTGATGGCGCGGACAACGCCGATAACACCAAAGGTGCCATCAACGTCGAAGACGTCTACATCTCCCCCATCGGTTGTTGCCCCGGCACTACCAAAGGCGTCGTCAATACCGACAATAACTAAAATGCCGTCTTCAACGGCACTGACGTCGACGAGGTCGATACAAAAGCCAAAGAAGAAAAAGGCGCTGACACCGTCTAAGGTTCAGAAACCGGTTACAGCGCAAAGACTACCAAAGTCGCCAACAACGCCGAATCCACCGCAGGTGTTATCACAAACGAAGTCATCTAAACCGCCCTTATCAGTTATAGCCCCAACACTATCAAAGGCGACGTCATCACCGCCGGTGCAAACGTCGCCCACATTGGTATCGGCCCTGACACAAGCAACTGATTCTACACTACTGATGGCGCATATGTTTCCGGAGTTGCCGACACCAGTAACAGCGCAAAGACCACTGAAAGCGCGGACAACGCCGATACTATTGAAGAAGGCATCACTATCGAAGGCGATTACACTGCCCCCATCGGTAATAGCCCTAAAACCACAAATGACGTCGTCACAACCGATAACACTAAAAGCGTTGTCACAATTGAAAGCGCCGTCACCACCGCCAGCGCCGTCTCCACCACCGGCGCCGTCACTATCGAAGGCACAAACACCGCCCACATTGGTAATGGTCCCATCACTAGGAAACGCTCCTTTATTGCTGATGCCACATATGTTTCCGAAGTTGCCAACATCATCTATAGCGCCAAGACCTCTGAAGGCGCGGAAACCGCCAACACCACCGAAGGTGCCATCATTGTCGAAGGCATTTTCACCGCTCTCATCAGTAATGGCCCCGACACTTCCAAAGGCGTCTTTACCATCTACAACACCGAAAACGCCGTCATCACTGGCGCTTACATCGGCGCTCACACCGGCACTTACACAGGCGCTGACAGTTGTGTTCTCACCGCCGACACCACCGACAATACCCTCAACGGCGCTGACCTTGTCTAGACTGGCAACAGTGCAGTCACTGCCGACACCGGCAATTGTGTCGTCATCGTCGACACCACCAAAGGAGCGGACCAAGACCGGAAACAACGCTGACATTTTCAGCGCAGAAGCGAACTGAGGAAATGAGTGTCCTGTCTAGAATGGCCTCTATGGCAATATTAAGAGTTTAAATAATGATAATTGTAGCAATTTGGACCTGCATCAGGCCTGCCATCTGTTTGTAGTAGGCTAATTTACTTTCATGTATGTTACCGAAAACTACGCAAAACTGATAATGCTGCAAAATAAAAATATTGATTGATCATTATAATAATATTGTTGATTTCATAATATTATTACCATTCATTATAGACGGGTTTAGTCGTTTTGTGGAATATAGCTTGTACGATTTATAGCCATTGTACGTTTAGATGGGAAAAACCGAAAAACATTTCAATTAAAAGACGATCGAAGATAAAAGAGTTCTAAAAAAAATGGCAACGTAATTTTTTTCTGGTTGGAAAGGAGGATAGCCAAGTCCAAATGTATAAAACTCCTCATGCGTAAAAAAAAAAATTAGGCTGATAATGATATTTTGATACGGTACCGATGATAAAGTGATAATAATATACAATAATTAAAATAATATGTATTTAATTTACATCTGTGTTATTAACGTTAAATCATTTACAACCAAATCGAATCTGAGTGTACGATTAATCTGTGTTTTGATTTTTACGATTTACGTAAATGATTATAAAAAGGAAATACAGGCAGTTGCTCTAGGCACCAAATTGTAAGTCCCTTAAACGGGCGCCAGTGTTGGAGAGGTATTTTAAAGAGTATTATATTTATAATTTTTAATTTTTCATAATCTCTCTAGTCTGTATACATATGTTGAAATTTCAATTCATATTAAATATTTATGCTGCCCAGTATCGAATTGCTCTGCTGTACGTTATTTTAGTACGCAGAAGAAAATAAAATCTTTATTGATGAATTATTATTTTTACTATACAATACAATTATTTAATCATTTAATTACAAATAAATGTATACAAATATATAAAATGAGTGACATGAATAAAATCGGAGAGGCTTAGTTTTACGATATGACTCTTTTGTGGCGTTAAGATTTGAATAATTATTGGGGGGAGTCATATATGGTATTGTGTCCTGTTGGCTGTCTTTTGGATTTTTCACTGTGCAAAATGATTTAGACGATAAAAAATACAAGTTAAAAAAAAAAAAAAAATTGAGGTATATTAATTTTAGTTTTATACATAACGCTAAACATTGCAAATTAGTTTTTTATTCTAATAATTTATTCTATTAATATATTAATTCTAATATAGTGAATTAATTACCGTACGTACAAATATTTGAATAATAAGAACTCTATACATGTTTGAAAAATCGTAGAATCGAGTGCCGAATTTCGTTTAGATTAACGGTTTCTATACATCTTGTTTGCAGTGTACCTATGAGGCGTGGTGGGTTAGGTTAGGTTAGGTACCTACCTACGCGCGTCAAGTTAAAAATTTGTTTGATACTTCACAAAAATCGTGTTTGAAACAATTATTCAATTTATAGTATGTATTGTTAGCCGTATTGACTTATATTATTTCCTTGTGATTAAATTATGAATGTAATTGTGACAGAGCAAGTCGATACGACAAGACAAACCTTAAATTAAAGACAAAAATTCAAAAAGATCTTCTATTTTCATATACTCTGTCAAATATTCTGGATGGCACGGTGTTTTTTTTTTTTTTTTTTTTTTTTTTTAAACTATTCTTTAAAAATGTTATAATCATCGAAATATGTTATTAGTTCAAAAACATGTACATATGGTTATATTTAGAACAACACAACGTGTTACTCTTCAGAATATTGTCCTCTTTATGTTTGATAATAGGTACTTTTACTCCAAAATCAATATTCACAATGAAATTCACCGGTATGACATCCTATTAATATTTATATCTAATAACCATATGTACATTAATTAAAAAAAAGAAAAAAACAAACCATTTGATGAATTAAATAGTTTAAATATATATTATAACGTGAGAGAAGTAATTAATTTAATTTTTAACACCGTGTTGATTAAATACCAACATTTCGCTACCACCTTTTATTTACTAAATTAGTCTGCTGGCAATAAATAAATTAATATAAACTGGATTTCTGATTTCATTATATTCATATAAATTATTAACTATACAAATACACTTGGCGTCATAAAAATCGCACCTATTGCAAATTATTTTTCAAAGTAATTTTAACTATACTTAATCATATATAAGGGTACTGTTATGATATATCATTTGAAAGGTGATGAAATAAACTTGAAAAATAAATAAATGGTATGTGTTTTTGTTTATCAGTGTTTTAAAAAATAAGTTAATCGTGGAAGAAGAAAACAAATTGTATTGAGGATATACAGTTTTACAAACAGAAACAGACAATAGACTTCATTTAAAAATAAAAAACTGTTACTAAATGTTATTTAAAATCTAGTGCTACTTCCTCTTGTCTTAATTACTGATTCCATACGATCTTTCATTGTTTGTATTGTTTTAAACTTCATTTGACTGAAATTACAAATTGCATGTTGTTCGAAATTTAATTTAATATCCATTAATTATGCGTATAGATTATTATTTAATTAGTACATACTCGTATTTGAAATGTTACCTTTAGATGTGTGTTTATAATGGATGAATGGGCGCCAACATTTTCCTTAGACGATCCATTATATAAGAATCAATTAAAAAAAGATTTAGCATTGAATGTATACAAAAATAATGTTTGGGGATCATACAGACATTTATTACTCGAACCTCCATCATTAGTGGAAGCACATCATTGCACGGTTAATGTTACTGTTCGTGGAGATTTACAATGGTTTTCTGGTCATATTGTTCCGTACACAGAAAAACCAGAAGAATCAAAAATAGTACATGTTTATTATAGTGCATTGAATCACAGAGATATTTTGTTGACTACAGCGAAACTTGCGCCTGAAGTTGTTGTAAAGGGCCGTATTAATCAATCAAGTGCAATTGGTTTTGAGTATTCAGGTCGCTGCGAAAATGGAGAACGGGTTATGGGAATGATAGCCTCACAAGCTTTAACAACGTTACTTGAATTTGATCCCTATTTGTCATGGAAAGTACCTGACCATTGGTCACTAGAAGAAGCAGCAACCGTACCAGTTGTTTATGGAATAGTATGAAAAATACTTTCATGATAAGGTACTTTCAATATTAAATTTTTGTTTTTAAGGCCATATACGCATTGGTTGTCAGAGGTCGAATAAAACGTGGTGAATCAGTACTTATCCACACTGGAACTGGTGGAGTTGGTCAAGCTGCTATAAATTTAGCCCTCTTTTACGGATGTGAAGTTTTTACAACAGTTGGAACGCCAGAAAAAAGAGAGTTTATTAAAACCCATTTTCCACAGGTATAAATATAATTATTATGTTTTTCAAATTATCTAAAAATGATTTTATTATCTTCAGATTGCCGAAAGTCATATAGGAAACTCGAGAGATACATCATTTGAGCATATTGTCATGATGGAAACTAATGGAAAAGGAGTAAATTTGGTGTTGAATTCGTTAACAGAAGAAAAGTTTTTAGCTTCAATTAGGTGTTTAGCGACCAGTGGACGATTTTTAGAAATTAGCAAATTTGATTTAGCGAATAACACTATGTTAGGTAGTGTATTTTCTAAAACAATTTATATTTTATTTATTGCGGACTGTGAATTTGTGTTTTGATTTTTTCGATTTACGTAAAAATGTACACTTTAAATGATTATAAAAAGAAAATAAATATTATAAAAATTGAAAAATTACCTAATAATCCTAGACAACTAGATAGAGGAACAAAAAAGCTCATTTGTCGTTTCTTGTTTGGAGCACAATTTCTGTTAGTATAGTTGATTAAAAAAAGGCAAAAAAAAAAAAAAAAAACATTCCGGTAGCGGTTACCTGTTGCGCGATCTTCGAAATCCCCGGTCTGTCCGCAGGTGGTACAACTCAGTGCAGTGACACAACCAAAACTTTTCCAAGGGGGTGGTCTATACTTTAAATATAGGCTTTTTAACTACAGAAAAAAATCTGTTACATATGTATTATAAATTACTATATAATATTTAGTATATATACGGTCCAAAGGGTAGGGGAGTTGTGGACTTGGGATACCTCCTCCCTCCGGTTGTACTACTGGCTCAATGGTTCTCAATCTTTTTGCAGTCGCGGACTTAATGTTTATTACTACGGACAATTATGGTTTTTGGTTCTAAAAATCACAAAATTTTAGTTTTATTTAGTATTGACTGTAGATTAATTTATTTAATGGAATAAAATATTTATTATATATTTATATATAAACAAATTAATTTATTACCTATATATCAATTACGAAATAAAATAAGTTTAATTAAATTAACAACCAATGAGACCGTTGTGCATGTTTCTTTTGACAATATCAACCAATCTTGGTTCCATTGATGTAGTCAAAGCTACGCGTAGACTATATGTGACATCAAGATTATTTATGGTGTTGGTTTTTATGTGAGTGATTCCAGTTTATTGTAAACCACAAGAACTGGACCATAACCGAAACCTTTATTGGATCCCACATTTTACAATTTAAGAAACCTGAACCGGAAACGGAATCTTTTGAATTAAATTCAAATATTTCTCGGTTCTTTTAAATTCTTGTCTGTTTCAAGGAATAACCGAACATTTTTTTTTGAATTGGATTTTGTTTTAGTTAAATAATTACAAGTGTCTATTTATCATAGAAATGTTTTGCAATGTTATATTTACAATTTACATATCCAGTTATGGGTTCAATGATGTTTGCAGAAATCAAACACCCGTCGAAAATAACATTTGAAGTATTTTTAGTCCCTTAAGAAATAGGAAGCATAGCATTGCAAGAGATTAGTGCTTTAGGCTATAAAGAAAAGAAAAAATAATTTAATGAACCTAAGCAAATGAATAAAATAACCGATGTTGGATTGAATAATTAACTAAATTTGTATCGTGCACATTGTGATATCATGCACAAGATTTTTTGCGTTTTCTAGACTTAATTTGTACTTGTACTTAGTTAAATTTTAAATGTTTTTATGTGTTTGTATTGTTATATGTTTTAAGATATATAAAAATAATTTTTTTAAACTCATAAAGTTTAAGTGGTTAAATATTAGATTACATAAATCTCACTACATGCACTGTTCATTATTTAACATTTACTCATACACTGTGCGTATAATATAATTTTGGATTTGAGCTTTTTTTTTTCTTCGAGCATATTGTGTCATTTGTATCAATGAAAATGTAAATGTATATGTGTTCTATTAACTTTTTATGATAACGTTTATAATAGTTGATAAAACTCATTTTTCATCTAGTACTTACTGTTCTATTTATTTTCCACCAAACCTAATTTTACTCGATCTATTCGAAACCTTATTTGTTTTCATTTTTTATTTTTGAAATAAGCTGAATTTCGGAATGAAAAGTAAGTTTATTATTTTTGGTTTTTATATATTATAAATATTATAATAAATTGCTGATTAATGTATCATTTTATTCGAATATTTATTTAGGTAAGTACTTCAAAACTGCAACCACGGTATTGATGTATCTCTGATTATTGTTATGTATTACATATTATTAGTGTGCATTATATATTATTTTTATCATACATAGTCAATACGACAGTTAATCTGATGTTTTCAAGGATATTTTATATAATACCCATTTATGCTTAATAGGTTATTCACATTAGTGGTTAAATTATATTTATGGAAGTATCTATGGAATATATAATTATTAGAATGAACGACACATTGTAATTAGTACAATGTAGTGGTATACAAAAAAAAAAAAAAAAAAAAAAAAGAAGAAAACACGACATATTGATTTTTGAACGTAAACCATTTTTCAAAACATAAAAGTTAAGATTCGTTTAAAACTCGCAACACAAAATGCACGGTCGTCGTATAGTTTATCGTTATCTTTTAATTATATTTGCGTAAAGAATAGGAACATAAAATAAAATTTAAAAAAAACCCATCCATACACGAGAATCTGTTGTATTTAAAAATTCGCGTAAACGCTATTAATTTCAAAAAGACATAATAAAAAAACGATTTATTGGTGATATATTTATCACTCATTTATTTAAATTTTAGACTATATTTGTTGTTGTGCCTAACAGAATTTTAAAGCTTGTTTTACCCTTTAATCAAACAATTCCATCTACCACGATTCCTTACTATATCTATCCATTACCCTATCGACCACTTCTCTTGTCTCATCATTAGCGATTTTTGGTTAGGTTCTTAATTATTAATTTGGCCTGCCTAATATAGACAGTGCCGATACTCCGATCGCTATGCCTTAAGTCTTAAAGTATTTTCCGATGATCGGTGTACTATACGTAAATACATTATACCATAATGGCATTTCTATAATAAAACAACCCACTGATACAAAAATACGCACATGTGTATATCATCTATTTTAATACTGCAGGACTGTATGTTTCTCTTTCTTCTCAACTGGGATCAGCAGCTACTTTTTATTCTCGTTCTCTAAATCTTCTTAAACCAACAACATTTTCTTCATCTACTCCACATAATATATGCTCTCCTACCCCCCTTAAAACTGTTAGCCAACTTTTTCTTTGTCTCCATTTCCTATTTACACTTAACTCACCTATCTTTTTGATTATTTCATCGGCTTTTCACATCTCATCTATTCTCATCGGGTAACGCCCACATACCAATCTATTATTCTCGTATTATTTTTCTTGCTTTACCCGCTACTTAGAGGGCCAACCTCTTTTATATTTATTGTAAGCCTATTCACTCGGCCACACCACACATCCAACTTACCATTCTGATGTCCGCTACATTTGTTTTTATTTAATTTCTTTTATTCCGATAATTATGCAATTGATTGCGGCCAATTGTTGTTGATTATGTCTGACGTAGTGACGTATTTGAAGAAAAAAACCGTCACTTGTCTGAAAAGTACAATTTAATGACTGATTGGCTGTCAGTTATTTGTTTAGTATCCTCATTTTAACTTATAAAAACAGAAAACAGGATTGTTAATTGTGCAATACGATTAGTTTGTACGGACAAACACTGGTTAACGTATTATTTTCGTTTTCTTTTTTCGGAGAGCTTGTGCCTTTTTCTTTCTTCCCTTATGTTACGGGTGTTTTTTAATTGTAAGAAAAATACCAATTTTTAACCTTGTAAAACAAATGAATTGAAAATCAATTTGTTATATTCTAGTAGAGATTTTACCTGGATAATTTACGTAAATTTCACTAAAAAAGTTTTTAAAAAAAACCTAAAATGTTTTTTTCCTTCTCCCGAACAATTTGAAAAAGCGGATTTGCTTCGTTGTCGCACTAATCCCATCATATTGTAATTTATTTTGTAGTTAAAAATTAAAAAAAAAAAAAAAAAATGTTCAATATTAACGAAACATTATTACCACGGAATCCGCTCAGAATCGTTTTTCGTTAGCGAATAAAATTACCATTTTAATATATCCTACATTCCGACAGTCCAGACTGGCCTAACCGCCTACGACGGAGGCGGGCGCGCGATGATTTTTTTTTTTTGCTTCTCATCAATATTGCGCGCGTGTACGCTCATCAAATAAATAACGCGTATATTTTGCGCGCGCGAATAACGTGACGACGGCGGCGGCGATGACCGTCGCCGGCGGTCTGACGGCTGTTCTTATACGTGCCGCCGTCTCCGCCGCCGCCGCCGCCGACGACCGCGCGTATAGTTCGTGTCACGGTATCCCCGACGTTACCAGCGCCACCGCGCGCCGCCGCAAACGCGGGCGGCGGCGGGAGAGAAGAAACGAGCGCGCCGACGCTTATTACCCTTTGGGATTGCTTGCTTTTTTCTCTCTCTCGCTCGCTCTCTCTCTCTCTCTCTCGCGCGCGCTCTCTCACTCTCTCTCGCGCTCTCTCGTTCTCTCTCGCGCTCTCTCGTTCTCTCTCGCGCTCTCTCACTCTCTCGCTCTTTCTCTCTCGTCTCCGTCCCATGCCGTCGCAGCGCTGTGCCGACGCCGTTTCAGTGCGAGGCCTCAGCTCGCTTGCGGCCGCGCGCGTGTTCCTCACTATCGCGTCACTCCCGCGCTCGACGGCCACGACTTACAACACTGATCGTTATAATAGTATACGTGCGATTACGACGCGACCGTCGACGACGACGACGTACGGTGGCGGCGGCGGCGGCGGCGGCGGCGGCGGCGGCGACGGTGGCGGCGGCGGCAGCGGCTGTGGCTGTGGCTGTGGCACCGGCGGCGGCGATGGTTCTCCGATTGGCTTCGTCACGATCGTAATAATAACAATATTATTGTTATTGCCGTCGTTTCGCGCGGACTCCGATCGAAAAATAATAATAATAATACTAAAGGTAGTTGTAAAATATAATAATGTATATTTTGTAATATTTTATTATTTTTATTTATTTATTTATTTTTTTGTAATTTTTCCGCGAGATTTCGAATAAATCGCCCGCCGTGTTTGACGAGCGCGCCGCTGCATAATAATAACAATATTATTATTATTATTATTATTATTATTATAAATTTCCACACTAGATGGCGCGGGAAAAGTGCGCAAAGGGTGCACGGACGCCGGCCGGGTAGCGCGCGGATATCGCCGCAGTGACGGGGTGAAAAAAAAAAAAAAAAAATAAATAAATAATAATAATAATATAATAATAAACAAAAATCGGGCAAACGTTGGACGATACGCCCGTAGGCGTGTTATGGGGTAGTAAAATATAGAACGTGACGAAAAGCCACATAATAATATGTGCTCTCCGGAAGAGTGGAAAATTGATTTTCTCGTCTTTACATGTGCCGGCGATTGATGATGATGCGTGTGTGTGTGTGTGTGTGTGTGTGTGTGTTTGACGTGTGTACGAGAATGTGCGGTCGGGCGAGCGGACGACTGAACGGAGAGGGCCGATGTGGCGAGTCGTTCTGTCTCTGGATTCAAAATAAATTAATCGTTAAAACGGACGGTACGTGAGCGTGAAAATATGCGAGGAACGATCATGATACGCGGCAGGAGCGCCCGCGGATCCGGATATAAAACGGGGCCGGTCGGGGGTTATGGTTTTGAATCTCTGAGCGATTTTTACCATAAAGAAAGGTTTAGCATTTGAAAGACACGATTTTTTTGATTTTTTTTTTTGCTAAATTTATAAATTGCCGGGTAGATTACACTGAGTTGCCAGAGAAAAATAACAATAATCGCGGATATCGCTCACACGGGTGTGCCGCTGTAGTTTTTAGGCGGGAAGTTGCTATGGTAAGATACACGGAGGAATTTACGTAATTTTTATCTGTACGGAACGATAAATCATTGTTAACGAAACGCGATTCCGAGCGCAGTTCGGTTTTACGTGTTTTGCAATGCCTTGATTTTTACGATTATCGTCGAAATTTAAACTTAAAACGTCTATATATATATATATATATATAAAAAAACCGATTACGCTCAACTTTTTCTTGTTTTGACCACCATCACAACTCACGATGAACCTCGTGTAAAATGTTCTAGCTTATCTGCTTTGCCAAAATAATTTCATCAACGTAAAACCAAAAAAATTCGAAAATTTCTATCGACTATAAATAGCACAATATTCGTCAGTCTTTTGAATTCGGTGCAAATTTCAAAAACATGGTCTTTACGATTATGTTTTACCGAATTACAACAAAATATCAAATCGCAAATAATGAAACCATTAACTTTCCCGTTTATTGAGAAAACTATAACGAAAATCAATAACCGATGCACCAATTAAATCCAAAATTCTTTCAGTAAAAGTGCTACATTTGAAAATCAGTGCAAAGAATTCTGATGGAAAAGTTGATTTTTGATAATATATTTCAATTGTGTTCCGTTTGCACTATCATTTAATATGATTTAATTAAACACATTTTCCCTATTCTGTGAGGGAATATCTATATATTTTCATCGGACCAATAATATAAAATCTATTGCGGCCCACCGAGTTTTGCTCGGTTACTCACCGGTTCAATCCGTTCCGACTTTACAAGACAGAAGAAAAAAAAGCTCGGTCGGGCAGTGGCGCATTAAAAAACTACCGACAAAAATTATTATGCATATAATATGTTACGGTAAATGTACAACTACCGGCAATGGCCGGGGGGGTGCATAATTTCAATGAATTTAGGTGGACGTTTTGTACAGAAGTTTATTGTGAAAGGAGGTGGTTTATTATCAATAAATAATATGTGTGTATATTACTGTATTAGAATGACACGAAAAATCAAAAAAAAAAAAAAATTGAAATACAGATAATATAATAATATACAGTCGTAACTCGTAAATTGATGATAACCAACGTATATTATTCATTACAGAAATTATATTGTTTTATCGAACAACAGGACATCTCCAAATTTATTACTATTGGTTATCTCTTGTTTGTTATTGCTAATTATAATTTCACAATAATGTACCAATAATCTACAGTGTGTAATATGTAACATGTTATAGACATGTTGCACGAATTAATTTTTATCAGACATTCTTCTTCCCGTGACGTTGTGCATTGTGTTCTTTAAAGTTAATAATGTTTTTTTAAAAAAATAATATTTGCCAATTTTTCAGATTGTCTAAACGATTCTTTAAGGTCACGAGCATCATATTCAGGAAAACGAATGGTTTTTAATTTTTTTTTTTTTTTTTTTTTATATATAAATAATAGTTTTAAAAGCGAGATCATAATATCGAAAACTATCTACCAAAAAAAAAAAAAAAAACAAATACTATTTTTCAATTCAAATATTCTAAATATTACCGTTCATCTTACATTTAAAATTATTATTTATATATGTAAAACATAATGCTTACGAAATTAAAAAAAATCTGTTTAAATAATCGGAAAAAAAATGGGGAATATCATAAAACTCTATAGAACACAATAGACTACGAAAAGAAGAAGATATGATAAAAAACAAAATCCTGAAATACGTTAACGAGACGTTTAAATGATCATATTTTTATTGATTATGGATATACTAATAATTATCAGGAGTTAGGGGGAGCTGAAGAAATGACGGATTTATGGGTTCGAATTTATCGGGCCTCGTACAAAACGTAACATATTATGCTGCGGTAAATGATATTGCGGTTTGCAATATAAAAATGTATTTTATTTTTTTTTTTTTTTTTTGTGGTGAAAATTGAAATAAATCAACAATATAATTTAGGTGAGGTTCTAGTACACAATTAAGGAGAGGTGCCCCGTCGGCATTTCCAGACTAAACGACCGTTAAATCCGCCACTGTGCTAGGAGGTAGAGAGGAAGCAACGTTATGGGGTAAGGAAAACAAATAAAATGTTCAAGGACCGGGTGTAGGCGTACCCGTGTAAACGAGGGAGGACGGGCATTTTTTTTTAGGCTCGGGGCGTACAAATCCTCGATGCGCCACCGAATATCGGTTTAATCGGTAAATCCTAGATAATTCTAGGTGATCCTAGGTTTTACCTTATTGATCGTTATTGGTATATGGACGAATTTCGGACTTTTACCGATTGATTGCGGTAAAACCTAGGAAAGGCAATAGTAATAATTTGGTCCAACCCCAAAATGATTATTATTATTGTTGTCCGGGCTTCAACAAACGAGATAATATGGTAAATCTTAGGACAAACGAACAACGGTGGCCAAAGTCTGAAATCTCATTTTTTAAAATTTTTTTTATTTATGCCCAATCGGGGATTTTTTTTCTTCTTTACTATTATATAATAACAATAATATAGATTTATTAAAATAAATAAATATATATATATTTATATATATAATATTAAAAATATGTATATTATTATTATTTTATCATTATAACGACGAATAATTATTAAGGACTTGTAGCTCTGAAAAAAGCACTAAATATGTAAGCATATAGGCATAAGCACTTAAAAACTCTATAATGTGCACTAAAAATATGCTCGAATTTTTATCGTCCTATCGGAAATTTTATGATATAGACAACTTGTTTACTGTTTATAAGTAAAATTAATAACTGGAAAATTAATCTAATCGGCGATCCCTCAAGCGTTTTTTTTTGGAAAAATCGTGCGTCCGCGAACAGTCAACAACCATACATGATAAAAATTAAATGAAATAAAATAGTCGATGGAGAAAATATTGAGAAAATTATTAATTGTATTAAATATTTCTCTAAAAGTATAAAGTGAAAGAATTATGCCCTAAAAACAAAACAAAAAAAAACTCAAAATATGTAAAATAAAATTTTAAATCTAGCTTTGTCTTAGCATAAAACGTATTTGTTTCTTACTCTGTTATTTTGTTGATTGTGTGAAACAAATATGCAAATGCTAGAAGTCCCTGCCTTAACAATAATTTATTATTTATTTGCGCTGGCTACCTCGAGGTCTTGAATCACACTATAAATTCGTCGATTGACATTTACATTAAGTCGTAATACTGCCACATTGTAAAATACGAACAACTTTTATCACACCTAATTCTCTACGGATTTGCCGTTTACGATTTTCCTATGCACCACTATACATATTTGTGTAATAATTTACATTGAATATAATTTTCAGTTTTTCAAAAATTAATATAATATTATTGTTGTAAATTGTAACTTTGGAGAACTAAATCAAAAAAAATCACACGATTAGTTATACGAAAAAAAAATATATATATATATGAAATTTCATATGTAAATGTCTAAACTATCACAATCATTCAGGGTTTGACCAAACTATTTGGTAGCAAAACATTTTAGGTTTAATCGACATTTTACTGCAACCCCCAGTAGTTCTCAAATCCTCCCTATAGGACTTACTGATGACATCTATTGGTTTTTCCAGTATTCGTAAATTTACCGTAATATATATATATATACAGGTAGGTACTAGTAGGATATATGATTAATACTTTTTTATGGCTTTTATTCGTCGAGACTCTAAATCAAATGGCTTCGCGCTTGTAATCGCACACACATAATAGTAATTCAATAAAATAATAAGTTATATATCAAAAAAAAAAAAAAATTATAATCGGGTCTATTGCAACGTAATATTATACGTGAGCACAAGTATAGGAATGGCGGAAAATGTGCAGGTTGCAGTGAAAATATTGCAGACAACTCGAAAACGGTTGAATAATTAATTGAAATGTGACCTCGCGACGGCCACTCTAGTGACTCTGTGCACTTATGTATATATATATATATTTTTTTTTCCCCATCATTTACTCGAATTTTTAGTGTGATACGATAAAACTCATCTCGTCAAACTACCGCTAAATACATATGAACTATATGCGTGCGTCTGAATTATTCATTTAAAAATCAGTACAGCGTAATAGCGTACATAAAAAAAAAAAAAAAAAAACTACGTAAATGTAAAAAAAAAGGGGAAAAAAACGTATAATATGAATTTTAGATTTTGAGTTGATGGAATAAGTTTGCCACGGACAGTGTAGCATCGGAACATAGTTTTAAACGATTGCCGATTAAAAACGACGTAATTTAATAACCCAAATTTTATTTCTAAATTATATTTTAGTTATCAGTGGATAACTGAAATTAATATAATTACGAAAATCAACAATAGTATAAAATAATAAAAAGCCTATTTATGAGAAATACAATTTTTTTAGATTCTGAGTGAGGCGAAGAATGTATTGGTTTTACTATGATGTGTGTTTTTATTTTTATTATTTTTCTTCCGTCTAAGAACCACTTTTCTACTTAAGTCTTGTTTCGATCAAAATAGGACAATAAAGCTTTTTTTATAGCATTTGGATAGAGGTTTTTTCTTTTAGTTTATTTGGTTATACGTGGATTCATTTTTTTTTTTTTTTGGTTAATCGAAAATACTCCAATATTTCATCATGAGTTAGGTTCTTTGACCATAACAAAATATCAAAAATCCTTGGCAGGTTATATATATATATATATAAATATACAAATATATATAAATATATAAAAGTTTCAATTTCAATTTTTAACGGAAAGCGTACAAAAATCACGGAATTTCGCGTACTATTTTCTATGAGAATTAAATGACTTATCATTGCGTATAGATATAAATTTTTAACTTTTCGTCTACAAAAGTGGCTCACCCATGAACAGTATCTTTTTTAGGTAGAATTCTCTCGGCCAGCTAAAAGAAAATTCCGGTCTAAAATATTATCTATCTCTGATTATGAACTATTTATTATTTATGAATATTTATATATACTATGTCTTGCGCATTTTCTTCGCATACGTCACATTATTTTACGTGTTCTTTGCATACAAATATTTGTACTGCGTTCGTAATTTAATAATCAGTTTCCCCTGAACTTTCACCTCGCGCAGCATAATTATTTTACGCCTATGTTCATTTTGATAATTTCAATGAATATTTTAGACGCAAACAGTAGCATTTGCCGTCTCTGTCTTTATAGCGGGAAATATAATAGAAATGTGTATTCGGAAGCATAAAGCAAAAATTATTTAACCAATTTAATTAAAATTAACCTAATTTACATTTTTACACGGGGAATTTTTATATTTTCCCTATACAATTGTGTATTAGAATAAAAAAAATTTTTGTTTTAAATACTTATATTAGGGCCAGGGTTGGAGCACCGAAAACACATGATTGCTATATTGTCCGTTAGAAAGATAGATAAGGCAAATAGTACACCGTGACGTTCTTATAATATATATGTATACAACTAGTAATCTAAAATATGAATAATTGATTAATCGTCTATTGATCAGAACGTAATAATCAAATGCAGAATTATGATACGATATGTAAATCTCTGTTTCATCCTGAATTTTATTAATTAGTTAAATAATTGATGTTTATAACGTGAACACTTCTACTTATATATTTTAGAGTACTTAGAGCGTTAAAGATAAGATTGAAATTTTAGTACAAAGCCATATGGAGACAACAAGCTACCGAGCTTAAAATTAAAAATGACAGAGAGACTGCATTGAAAGCCACCCGTCTGGTAAAAAAAATATTTCTAACGGAAAATATAGAGAAAATTTGTTTGCAACGGAATTGCAACGGTACTCTGGCTCTAATAGAGATAAAACAAAAGTGATTTCACGAAATTAAATAAAAAAATCTTTTACAACATTTATGATTTTTTTTCATTTTCATTATAAATTGTCTATTAAAATGAAAATAGTTTTTGTTTTTACGTACTTATATTAGAGTTAGAGTTGGACGACTGAAACCTATAATCTATTTTAATAAATAATATCTAAACACTAACAAGTTTTCATTACACATGTTATAAATAATCTACGTATTAATAAAATATGTTGAACTGACAGTTAATAATATTTTTTTTATATATTGATGAAAATGAAAGGAGAAATAAAAATTGTTCTTTTTTTAATTTTTTTTAATAGAAAATTTTAAATAAATTGAAAAGAAAAAAAAAACAGGATGAATATGCTCAAAAGTAAGAAAAGTCGACTGTGTTTTACCACGAATGATTGAGGTTATATTAGACCTAATTATACATTGAACGAATACTATTTTTCTTTGTATTTTAGACCAAAACGAAAATTAGTTTTATTCCAGAAAAAACTGATGAGCGTTTTATATTATGGAAAAGTAGTGAGGTTAGACCAATGGACTTCAGAAAATCGGGTCAAACAAAAGTAGTTGATTGGCTATTGATTTGGCAAAATGGATAATATAGTTGTATATTTAGTTTCGTTTGATAAAGGTACCTAAAAAACTGAAGTGGCAGAGTGCGTATAGAAGCTGAGCTGAAGAAGAAAGATAATAATTTATTGATCTGTTACACGATGGATAAAGTAAATTTCGGTAGATATAGTCGACATTTTCGTTTTTTTTTTTTTTTTTTGAAGACGAACAAATTATTTATCTGGTCTACATTTTAGAGATTTGATAATAAAGTTACATGCCTACCTATAGGTAAAAAAAGAGAAAAACGTAGTCGACTTGCGTGTAAAGAAAT
Source organism: Tuberolachnus salignus (assembly GCA_956483605.1). Taxonomy (NCBI): domain Eukaryota; kingdom Metazoa; phylum Arthropoda; class Insecta; order Hemiptera; family Aphididae; genus Tuberolachnus; species Tuberolachnus salignus. Next base: position 32,869,047 of record OY101436.1, on the reverse strand, counting down.
ATATTTTATTTTTATTTTTTCATCGCATAGTTGGATATTCCTTATACAATAAACATTGGTGGATTGTGGTGGAAAAATTCAATGAATACTTTTGATAGATCATTGGTTGGAAGACTTGATATTTTTGGGTCAATTTTATTTCAGAAATAGTAAAGAAATGGAGTTACTTTAGGTCTTTGGCACAAAAATCACTCTACACCAGTTTTCGTTATGATGCCTACCGGGAGGGTTAATGCAATTACGGTAACTTTTGGCTATATCCCAGAGAAATTGAAGTGAGCGTGAAAATTAAATGAAAAAAAATGTTTCAAAAAATTGTTCAGCCTTTAATAAATACGAGAAGGAGTATCGCATTTTCCCATTAAATATTTTCGTGGTTAATAATACAATTTTGAATGCGGCACGTCACGTTTTTAATATTTTTTAATAGCTTATAACTATTGCTTGATTGTGTTTACATAAAGAGTTCCATTAGACAAACAGAGTGAAGACGAGGTTAAGATATGATCTTAAGTTTGATTATTTTTGTCGATATAGATGGGTTTTTGTAAACTTTTATTATTATGTATACACTATGCGGATACAATTATTATAACGTACTTAATTAGAAAATGGTCATTGGATAGATGCGGTATATGGTATGATATATTTACGAATTGGGTCAATAGTTTTAATATATGCCTAAACTTGGAAATAAAGAAAACTGAAGTTTTCATAAAGAATGCCTGTTTAAAAATAAAATTAATTTGAAGAAACTGGAAAGTAGACAAAGATGAAATTTAATCAACAGAGAGTGGTTACTAAACGAGAAAATATCTAGATAATTTGATAGGCTAGCAGGATTTATACTTAATACGAATAACACCAATTTAACATTTGTTAAATTGTTAACAATTGTTAAATTAATACAATAACACGAATATGATTGCAGCATTAGTGTGGTTTTACTCATTATGAAAGGCATGCGGTAATTGCTACGAAAAATATGTACACTGTTGTGGATGGTACCATCTGGATGGTAAAATAAGATAAACTTCTGAAGAACAACGGGGTTCGATAAATGGGATAAATGACGGGCGACATGGTGGGAAATGTACTGATTAAGCGTTTGATTTTCCAACAATCATGTGGGATACTATTACTACATAATGTGCTGTACTATGGTCGAAACGTAAAAGATAGTTTCGAATTATACGGGAGTTGTATGCTAACCTTGACTTTAAATAACTGCAATGTTTGATAAATCTTTAATCCGTGCATTTTCTGCACTAAACATGAAATTTAGTTCCAATTGAATTTATGAATATTCCAGACATTTTCTATCGTAAATACAACAAAAAATAAAGGACTTATGATGCGTCTCGTATGTACAAACGAAAGGTAAATTAACGATAGAGAAGAATGGAGAAGGACCGCGGATCAGTCTACGGGTTGGTCACTATAGGGAGAGAAAGGTTTAGCATAATTAAATAAATTAAAGTTGACTATAGTAACGGGAAATCACTTTCGTTATGGTGTAGGAGTACAAGACGGTTGTTTTGTGTTTAAAACTAATCTAAAGTTGCGGAATTTGTTTTTTTTTTTTTTTTACCGAGTTAATAAAACAGTAAATTAATCGCGTTAAGTTTACAGAAACAAATGTTACTGATTGTAATAATGGGTATTATAGTAAATAATGTTATTATGCGGATTAATGAATTCGACCGGAGCGATTGAAAAGTTTGAATAAAATCGTCAAAAATCGTATTTAATGGTGGTTTAATTCGATGTCTGCGGGTCTTGGTATTTCTTTTTACTACGTGAATGTTCACCAGTGATTCATTTGTTTGAAACGATGCCCTCGGGGGGGGGGGGGGCGGTTGTGAAACTATCGATAAAAGGCAATATTATTATTTGCATCGGGTTGTGCATTATCTAACGAGACGTTTGGCATTTGTATGCGCTATAACAGTGTTACAGAAGACGCAGTTAGATCATAATTATTATTAAAAGTCGAGATGGAAAAAAAATATTTAGAATAATGGTGGATTAGATAATTGAATTAGGTTTAAAAATGTTCTACATTTGTATTAGAGGGAAAACACGTTTTGGAAAACTTAATTAAATATATCTATCGTATATCTTCTTTATTTATATAAACTTATACTGATTATTGCACTCGAGTTGATTAATAACCTTTCTTTAACTCCGATGTTTAGATTGTAAATTCCGACGTTTCAGAGCGCTCACATCGTCGAGATGATAAGTCCTTTGCTCTTTTGATGACGTGTATTCATATTTTGACATTAATTTTTATTATTTATTATAGTTCCGTAAAAGTTTTTGTTTTCTACGATGACGCTAAATATTACCTACTCTAATATTAAATCAGAATATATAGTTTTAAATAATTTAAAAACACCGTACACCCGTAATACCTGATAATAAACGATTTTTATTTTTCCATTTGATGTATTATAATATTTTACAAATGTATGGTTCTAAATCATCAACGAGGAAAATTAAATTAATTATCTCGGAGTTTTATTGCCGGCTGTTTGATTGTTATTATAAACTTTAAGTAATTTATTTTTCTCGTCGAAAAAATCCCATAATAATTATAACGTAATATTCCATTATAAAATATGTATGACAAACTTTGTACAGAGTTGGCAATCAAAAACCGTAGTTGTATCAACAGTAGGTAGGTTTTAACTAAAACCCTATAAAATATTTAGCCATGTAAATAAAAATACATTTATTTTATTAAAAAAAAAATAATAATAATAATAACAAAATCGATTTGTTTTATTATATATTTGTACTAAAAACATCTAGAAAATATTGGTCCGTCTCTAATATTATAAATTATCAATCTATTGATTTACGTTAAACAGTGGCGCCCACATAATCTACGTGTAAGTCTATGATATTTATTTTGTGTACTCCAACAAAGGTATAACAACCTATTATACATTTTTTTTTTTCGAAGACAACACTGCCAAAACTCGTTCTCAGTTCCGTGTTTATTACCCGGCTTTTTCATTTTACTATAAATTGTTGCTGTTATTTTATGTGCTTTAGTGATATACTTAATACTACACAAATTAATACATTTTATATGGCAAACGTCATATATCTAATAAGTAAAAATGTTGTCCTTCAGAATCGATTAAATGTATTAGCGATTTTGTAACCTAAAACCAAGAATTTATTTTTAAATAGATTAATTACTCGACAAAAATATTTTGCACTTGTATTGTGTTAGGTTAGGCTTGACATTTTTTATTTTTTTTTTTGATTATTTGTATTTTGAAAGACCCTCCCTCCAATGACCTAAACTTATTACGCCACTTGCCTAGTGGATAAATAATAAAAATAATATTAAATAATAGATTAACAATTGACCACGTGTAAACTCCTACACGTATAACCTTTTTACCCGAATTAAAATAATAGTGTAATCTCCTACCTTTTTACATGGCCACAAAAATGGTATAATATTCATCTTTTTAAGTGCCCCACTCCCAAAAAAAATTGTATTATCTCTTACACTGACCTTGTAATATTTGTCGTATTAATGTATTATAATTTACAAAACTGATATTATTTGAAAAAAAAAAAAAAAGGAATATAAATTAAATTATTATTTTTTTTAAAACTATCTTTAATTAAACATGGCGTACTACTACCCGTTATAATTTTACTGTAAAAATGGACTAGTCCGGAAAAATTTACTTGAATTATAGACATAATAAAAAAAAAAAATAAAAAAATCAAATTTTCACCATAAAAAGAGGAGAACTGTGCAACAATGAATTTAATTATTTGATACCACAAATAAAAACAATTATTATTGTACTTCTTTTTAATACGCTTTGTTTATTTATAATATAATTATTTTCGGCTAATACAATAATATAATAATACAGACTTAGTTGAAGAATTATTATTAGAGTTTCCTAATTTTAAATCAATGATTACTGAATATTTTGTTTTTGATCTATTAAACTATAGTCACTGTTTAACTGACGTTTCCGCATTTTCCTAATATTTTATTTCTCTACGAATAACGATTTCTTAAAAGAATATTAAAATGGAATTGATTATTTTTTTTTGAGTATTGACCTTAAACTAATAAGAACTTAAATACATAATATGATTATACATTAACAGTAATAACAAAACCTAATAAAATATGATTAGATGTGAAATAATAAAATAGTTTATTACTAAATGTTCAAGCTTAAGTACATATATATATATATATATTTTTAAATTATTTAAATAAAATCGTATGATTTTTATTAATCGTTATAAAATGATTATCTTATAAATAATTATTTTTCTAGTGTATTAACTATTCAGATAACCAAGAATAACCTAAATATTTACCTAAAGTTTAATAAAAATAATCTCTGCTCGTGAAAAGAAATACCCACCCAAATAAAAAAAAAAAAATGATGAAAGGTATGTGATATTTATTAACCATTATAGTGTGTTATATGACGTAAAAACTAATTTTTTTTAAGTAAATAACGGTAGGTTCCCATATAAAACATGATTATCACACTTATTTTTATGGATGGGTACTAAAAAAAAGTTAACCTTATTATGTCCAAACTAATAATTTATAATATTAGTTTTTTTTTTTTTTGTAATCTCTACACTAAACGCATTTTTTTACCTTTTTATTACATGATGAAATAAAAACTATTATGTTTTTTTAAATATTTTATGCAAGATAAAACTAAGAATTCTTGAAAATGATTTTTCTAATGTATCTACTACCTGTTGGATTATTTGTCTAGAAATATTTACTGATTGAATATACCAATTTCGATGTTGAAAAATGTTTTTTTTTTTTTATTTACAATCTGTTAACCGTAAAATCTAAGGAAAATCTAAAATATATTATTAGATGTATTTTAATTTTACTCATAATTTTGCGACTACAACATTTTCAGTCTTTTATTTTTGACAAAAATGACGTAAACGTAAAAGCCAAAATAGTTTTTCTAACTACAAGTTCATTTAAATAGTATTTACACTATTTTATTAGACATTATAATGAGTTAGTTAAACTTATACATTTTGAATTCTGCACAATTTCTGAAATAAATACATCCAAATAATAATAAACAACTTAACAACTTTAATTAATGAACTTTTTTAAGTACTTAATTAAATTACTGTAGTGTAAAAAAAAGAAAAATGAAAAGTTGACTTACCATTGTCATAACATCACATAATATTATATGAGCTATTAAGTCAAATATCTTTATTTTTTTTAACACTGTTATTTTTTTATACGGGCTATTGTTTTTTTTTTATTCTTATTTGAAGCTATTCGCTGTATGATATGCGTCCCTGGATATTCCAAAATTGTCACCTAATTCTATAGTATTTTTACCTTTTTTATTTAACTTGACACAGGTTTTGTATTGCAAAAATAATTTTTGAAATATCTAAATATGTAAAAAAAAAAAAAATGTCATAAACAACTGCTTTTTTATGTATATAGATTTGATACAGTTTGACACACGTGTTTGGTTTTACGAGTATACGGACGTTTGGAAATGTAACTAACGCATTGTTCGAGAGATAAATTGTAATGTTTAAGGTTAATTGTTCATATTATTATTTTAACTTTATGTTTAAAAATGTTCACGCCGACGACCAGTGCTACATCTAACGGGGAATGGGGGGGACAAGGGAGACAATTGCCCCAGGGCGGCAACATTTTAGGCGCCTTATGAGGCGAAAAAGTTTCAACTAATATAGATAGATAAATAAGTATTACAGGTCATGTTAATATCTCATAAATATATGTTGACAACGTTACTTATATTTTCTTACGACAATAGCAATAAGTTTTTTTTAATTTTAATTTTTGTTTTTTTATATATACATTACACCGGGAGAATAAAATCACTAAGTATGAATGCGAGCGATTTATATTAAGTGTTTCGTTGAAAGAAATGTATTGATAATTTTCATATGGGCGGCATAATTGTACGCGCCTCGGGCGGCAAAATACCTTAATGCGGTACTGCCGACTATATCCATTTATACCTTCGATATAATATCATACTATTAAATACCATGACGTTAAATGTTGTATAAATTGGTTCATATATATATATATATATATATATATATATATATATATATATGATTGTAATTTATAGTACCCTACACCTACCATGTAGGCTTATAACGATATTATTCTATATTGAAATTAATTTCGGTAAACACGTTCCGCCTCTAGTGAGGAATACCAATATATACTCAGCGGCATAGTTACTTATAATAATTATGTAACGGGTAATTCGGGAATTTTCGGCCCGTTTCGCGATATATTAGTTTATGCACGAGTAAATCATATTATATACCGACCCACTTACTGCAGTACAACTGTAAGTATACTATTGTAAAACCAATAATGTCAATATTTGTATTGTATAGTCGTGCAGTGTACGTATATTACTATGATGGCGGGTATCCGCGGTAAAATGGGATACGATAATAGCGAGAGTAAATGAGTATATAACACGTGGGCTGAAAAGACCCGGTCCTAACACATAAATGGCGCTATTCTTTTGGAATTCATCTCATTTTTAGTTGGTATTAACCCGCAAAAGACAGCTGTTGACATTTCATGACAATCTGTTCATTAGTGTGTGAGTTATTGTGCTAAGAGTAATGCTACTTTGGCCATGTTCAAATGTAACAAACCGGCATTTTTGCGTCGATATGTGACAATGGATGAATCATGGATCCATCAGTTCACTCCACAATCAAAACGATCGTCATCTGAGTGGACAACAACCGGTGAACTTCGTCCAAATCACAACAATCAGCTGGAAAGGTTATGGCCTCAGTATTTTGGGATTAACAAGGTATAATATTCATCGACTTCCTTGAGAAATGAAATACCATCAGCAGTGAATATTAAATAGCGTTATTGGAGCGTTTGAAGGCCGAAATTGCAAAAAAACGACCGCATATGGCAAAGAAAAAAATTTTGTTTCATCAACACATCGTGTCACATGTCAAAAAAAAAAACAATGGCAAAACTACGTGAATTGAAGATCGAATTGCTTCCGCATCCACCGTATTCTCCAGATTTGGCTCCCAGCGACTACTGGCTATTCGCAGATCTCAAAAAAAATGATCGCCGGTAAGAAATTAACTCGCTCGAGTGAAGAGGTTATCAGTGAAACTGCGGCCTATTTAAAGCAAAAGATAAATCGTTTTACAAGAATGGTATTGAAATGTTAGAGCGCCGTTTGAATGATTGTGTTGCTCTTAATGGAGATGATGTTGATGAATAAAGTTAATTTTTAATGAAAGAACCGCGTTTTCTTTGTTAGGCCCGGGACTTTTCAGCCCATATGTTAATCAAACTGATACACATTTAAGTACCTATATTATGATGTTATATTCGGAACAACGGGGGAAAATGGGGGCCCTTGCCCCCACGGGAAATATTCTCCAGGGCTTAGCCCTCACTGATAAAATATATAGGTTTAATTAATCCCCTTGTTCCGGCAGCCAATTAGGATTAAATTCAACGCAGCGGTTGGCAGGAGATAAGAGATGAGATAATTTCAAAACGCTACTATGGTATTAAATTATAAACTATTTTTCTATTAACTAAAACAAAAAAAATATATTAAAAATCACGAGATTAATGAAAATAAAAAGTTGAAACGTTAAAAAGAATAAACTCTATAAAATAGCAGCTACCATATAATTTTTTCGAACATCAAAAGTTTTTTATTTTTAAATTCTTTACAAAAGCATACAAATTTAATTAATATATAATATATATATATATATATATATATATATTAATATATATATAAATTAAATTAATATATAATATATAATATATATTATATATATATATATATATATATATATTCATAAATATTTGGTCCTTATTATTGTGAGTCATGTAAAAAAAAAAAAAAAACAACATAATTCGATTATTTTCATTATCTCCAAAGATATTTCAATAGTTATATCTTTATCAGGGTGTCCACTCTGTGTAGAATTGATTCATCAATAATACACGTATTATTATTTTCTAATGTCAGCGCGAATGCAGTATAATTGCAGTCTAATTTTGAAACTATATAGAGGGCCGCCAATCAGTTGTTCTCTTTACAACCTTAAAATCGATTTTGTAATCACAATTAAAATGCTGTTCGAAACGATTGTTTTGTACTATTGATCAACTAACGATAGGAATCGATATTATTTGTCCAATAATGGAGATAAATTTGAAGAGTACAATGAAAAAAAATAAAAAAATAAACAACATAGATTTAGTCTATTTTTTGTAGAACCAAACAACAATTTATACATGACTGTAAACGTAATATTTTGTAATTGAAATAAAAAATTAACCCACCTCACACTGTAAACAAAATGTCATTATATACATTTTGCATTATAAACCTCCACTCATACTATCACTCATGTCACATTACATCGGTTGAAAGCATATTTTTCGTGAAATATTTGTATTAACTATCACTATTCTCGGCGTTCAAATAATTGCGATTATATATATAACTGTTTAATGTAAAGAATATGAATTTCAATAATTATTTGTACGAATTTATCGAACAATATACGACTATTTAAATTTATATAAACGTGAAAGATATGCGGAGACTTAAGCTCTGCCTCGCGGTAGTCTGTGTATAGACGAGAGAATATAGGTTGATATACTTGTATTATTTTAATTCAAACGCGATAATTATCAAATTCAAAGAATGTTTTAAAACAGAACTGTTGGAATTCAAAAACGTAAAAGCCTGTGGTTTTTTTTTTTTTTTTTTTTTTTATGTCGTAACTTCCAAATGAGGGAGAAGTGGGCGTACTGCGAACCTTGCATTACTTCCCCTCCAAATGCTCGTGTTAACAATAATATTAATTTCAGTTGCACTCTGCAGCCATACATCGCGATCGGAAAATTTGAAAAATTATATCTATCCACCCGCCTATCCGCTCGCCATTTTAGAACACCATTTCTGTTCAACTGTACGGTTGCTATACACGAACCATTTTGAGTGCTAGTAATAATATGTTTATTACACTATAAAGAGATCAATGGGGGGGAGATGGAGAGAAACACACAACATTGTAAAACTATATAATAGTTAATTAAACTACTGAACTTATAACTTCTTCGGTTCGTTCAAAATCAAATATATATATATTTTTTTATATATATCACGAATATAAAAAATATTCTATTTCGCGCGTTTAAATACGACTGGCCGAGGTGTGTATAGAATATTAGTAATAGGCCAATAGACGTGTTTATTGTTACACCGCAATTGCGGTCCATTCGAAAACAATTATTTTCGTCGCTGGAATTAAAATATATACGCAACTATTTGTCATTGTTAATTTTATATAAAATATATTTCGCAACGTACAGTCTTAGACCGAAGCACAAAAGTTGTTTAATAAATTTATCCTATTGATATTTTGAATTTTTAGAAAAAAAATATTATTGCACACCTGACTACTATATTCGTATGCATTTTATACGCATATGCATTCCGAGAGGAAACAAAAGATACATTATTGAATGAGATCACTGTAGTCGCTTTCACGCTTCATATTTAAAAAAAAAAAAAAAAAATTTTTTTTAAATTTTTTTTTTAACCACGCCTATGAAACGAAGTAAAATGAAAATAATAATGGAAAGTGTGAATGAAAATATTTTCCGGCTTTCATCACGACAACAATCGAGAATATAGGTACCTACGAGTGTATATTCCTAAACAATATCATAGTGAATTGTCAATATTGACAATCTGACACCACGGATTATATTTTATGGTGGAGGATAATACGAACGAAAATCGTATAAAGGGTTGTTCGATATTTTGAACATTTTTTTTTTTTTCCCCATCAAAACCACCCCCCCGTGTGCGATGGAAATGGATAACGGTGGGGGTGGGGTTAGTCCGAAAATCGGAAAATCTGATTCTTGTAATCTTGCATCGAAAATATTACTACGCGCAAACACATCACGACGATCGGACGGCTGTGAATTGGGAAGTGGGTGGTCGATGAACGATCGTTAATTGCACGTCAGCTAATAATATACCACCGTGTCGGGTTATATACGTGCTTGTTATGGTTTGTAAATTAATAATTATAGTCGCGTCGGTGGAAATGGAGGGGACCGCGACCGTCGCACAGTGGTTGTTGTTCGCGTCGTCCGCGTTCGGGCACTGACGACGACGACGGCGACGACGACGACGACCGGCCGACGGATTGGGTCTTACCGGGAAACTCGGTGCGTGGGCCGCGCCGTATCCAGAATCGGCGGAACCCACCGGCTGCGTCCGTCCGCGGTATAAATTTAATTTCTATCGACTCGCCGGGGGAATCGGTTTAATTCAATTATATTATTCGTGCGCAACGCGGTACAGTTAAAATATTTATAAGCGCGCCCCGTAAAGCAATAAGCCGCTGACATTCGAAACACATTGCACGGTTTATTGCTGTGCCGGAACCTTTCTGAAAGTTTAATTTTATAACGGTGGCGTTATAAAATATATAAATTTCAATCTTCGCCCGCGATAAACGGCGTAATAATTAATGTACGTCCGCAGATTCGGACATAAAAATCAGCTCCAAAAGAAAAAAAAAAAAAGAATAATAATATATTGTTTTTTCCCCCTCGACATTTCGTAACGCGCGCGATTAGGTACGTCGCACTCGGATTATCAGCGCCGGGGAAAATAATACGGTAATTGGCCGATTTTAAGGGATCCTTCCGTCAATCTCTCCGTATACTTGTATATATATATATATATATATAATTTATAGTATTTAAAAGTAATTATATTGAATTATGCGGTTACCAGAGTGTTGGTGTATTAATTGTCGGGCAACAATTAAAAAAAAAAAAAAAAAAGGAAATGAAAAATCCTGTTTCTTCTGACGAACGTAATAGTTATTAGTAGGTAGGTAGGTGTAAGTACGTCACTATCACGAGTTGAAAAATAATATTATTATTTATATCGACACATTTTAATAGTATAGTAATCTCGTTATATATTCATTATATATAAGACATGTAAATTTGTTTTCCATTGCCAATCAGTCCAACGAAAAATGCCGTTAAAAAGAATAAATAAATAAATCCAATTTCGGCGTTTATAACAGTTACGTTACTAAAATATTTTCGGTTTAATCGTGAATAATATATTTTTAAACGTACGACTTTAGCGTTTAAAAAAAAAAAATAAATAAATAAATAAAACTTGAATAACTTTAAAACGTGTACCTGATGGTAATAATGCGTCTAGGTGATTACATAAGTAAGATAATATAAAATCGTATTCGTAGTTATTATACGACTATTATAAGGTGTGTTACAAGCTTTTATTCTTTCGCTTATGGCTGCGGGGGCGATAACCGAACAGACAGCGAGAGGATTGAGGACGTTCGAGAACGAAGTATGGAGGAAAATACGTGAATCAGCCCGAACAGTTAGCGAACAACGCGTGTGCATCGAGTTTTGCTTGAAACTCGGTAAAAATGACGCAACGGAAACGTACGGAAATTACCGATTTTGATATTAAAACCGATTTTGGGGATGATTACGGCCGGGGTCACACGACCCCATTTTATTGACGTACGTTGTTGAATTATATTATTATACTTCATGATGGTCACACACTTGGACGTCCGTCGGATTTACCGTCCGGACGACGTCCGATACGATGGACCTAAATAGTGCTTATCGGACGTCGTAGTTTATTATTAGATATTATTGACTCGGTCACTTGAACGCTGTTTTGACGCACGTTAATCGTGAAAATCGTCCAATTGCTGAATTTCGTCTGTATAAAATCTCTTCTGCCGGTATCGCAGATCTCATAACCGTATCTTGACGCATTATTTTTGATTTAATTTTGTCGAATAGCTCGTCAAATGTGCTTTGTGACACGCGAAAATAATTAGAAAATGTATCATTGTCAGCTCTTAGCATGTTATAAATGTTGTAAAATGCACCATTTAATAATCGTTCGCTATTTATTGGATGAGCCCACCATTTTCGATTCGCGCGCTTTTTTTTTCTCGAAAAACTCCTATAGCGGAGTATACAAAAATCGCGGTGTCGAAATCGTCCATCTTGTAAGATGTGAAATCAACGACTGACGTTCTACGTTCGTGTGACTAGGGTAGTGACGTCCATTATAACTTAACGTCCGTTCTTCCAACGCTCGTGTGACCCCCGGCCTAAGTGGTTCCGTGACTTTCGAGCGTTTTAAACGTTTCAAAGACAGTCGGCGGTCCACTTAAGACGTACCACGTTCTGGAAGACAGTCGACGCCATCCAGAAACGATGGTGTGGCGACAATTTGCGAAAAAAAAATGCGAAATGGCCGCCGATTAACCGTTCGTGAGTTAACAATGCGAATCTCAATTGGGTCTTGTCATGCAATTTTACAGGGAAATGTACAGACGAGAAGGGTAGCGCTGCCAAATTCGTGAATTTTCGGCTGATAAAAAAATTGCTGTGGTCCCGCGGACTCTCCCTGTTCTCCTGATCAAGCCCCGTGTGATTTTTTTTTTTTTTCCCGAGACTAAAACCAGCGGCTAAAGGACAACGATTTCATGATATAGAGGAAATTAAAGCGACCGCGGCATCAGAACACACATAACTTTAACTTTGGAACGGTTCCAAAGGACTTTTGAAAAAATGGCAAGACCGCCGGGATCAGTGAATATCGCCCGGAGTAGAGTATTTTCGGAGGAGATATCTCTGGATAATATCTAACTTCGTCTTTTGTAATTATTAAAAATAAAATCCCGGTACATTTTGAACAGCACTCGTATTGTACGGGCTGTGTGAAAATTACTTCACGTCGCGCCGCTTGTTGGACGGGCTCGCGTCGAATAGTGATTTATAGTTCTGCGCAGCCGGCGGGCCACAATAACCATCGGTTCGGTAATTAATAATAATAATAGTAATAATAATTGTAATAATATTGCGCGTACGGTATAATGAGGTCTTGTAAAATAATAACGATAATTACACCGAACGTGCGCGAAACGTACGGCCACGCACGCAGATATAACCTGTAATCGTCGGTTATTATTGATCGGTTTTCCGCCGTGCGTGTGCCTGTGGTCTCCGCACGACGACGCTAAAAATTAAATAGGTAGTATTTTTTTTTTTTTTTTTTCCTCGGCCCGCACTTATACAAAACATCTCGACGGCAGCTGCGGGCTTTTTTTTTTTTTTATCGCCGCCGTAATTATGCCATATTATTATTATTACTACTACTATTGATTTCGCGGTGTTCGATACCGAAACCAAAAAGTCCTCAGCCGTCATTATGTAATATCGTAATACGGTATGTGCGAAAAAGTCCCCGTGTTTTTTACTACGGCGAGCGGCGTAGGTAAACCTCCCCGGTTTGCGAAACGTTTAGACGCCAAATTTCGCCGGTTGCCATCTCAAAACCCGAACCCCCGTTCGAATCGTTCGATTTTCAGGGCCGTATTTAAGAGGGCGAGGGGCAACAGGCGGCTTATTTGACGGGTTTTTTTTTTTAAAAACGGCCTAATTTTTTATATACAATTTTATTCGGTTAATTTTTACGCATAATACTATTTCATTATTTATACTTTTATAATGACCTTACTTTTATAACCTATTATCGAGATTTCGGTGAGATAATAATTGATAGTTTTGTGGCATTTTGGCCGCACCGTAGATAATAATTTATTATAAAAACGCATTCTAGAACGGTAATGAATAACGATCGTCTAAATGCTTTGGTTGTATTAAACATTGAAAGTGAACTAACCTTCCAGCATCAATTATGTTAATATAATTAAAGAATTTGCGGAGTGATACAATCCAGAAAAAAAAAATGTAATTGTTTTTGTATTGTATTAAATTTGTATTTTATTACAGTAGGGCGTTTTTTTGTTGTTGTCCCAGGGCGACAAATTCCTAAATACGGCCCTAAATATTACGTATCATATTCAACGGTACAATTTGCCCATCGGGGTTGCAAATGAGCGCATTAAACAAGCAGTTTTAAACATCGCACGTTTAAAACATTCGTGACAAAAAGTCGTTTTGTATGTTCTTGTACACATGTTTTTTTTTTTTTTTGTACGTATTTTAAACATGTCTTGTTTTCTCTCACGCGAAAGCTGTTTTATAAAAACATATAGGTAGGAATTTATTATTTTGGTCACGTTGTATGGAAATTGAAGAATTTTCCGGATTTAAATATTTACTAGTCAACAACAACGATTTCAGTATACTTTTATCAATAAATCACTTAATCAATAGACAGTGAGTAACTGTTTTGTTAATTCCTTATAGACCTAAGACTATATGTGTTAATTATTATATAAATACATTTGTTTTATATTAATTATAAAAAATAATTTAAAAATCCTAGCCTGATTATCAGTGATTGAATTGGATAAAAGTAAAAAGGGGGACGTAAAAGTGTAGTAAATAATATATTATAGTATTGAAGATTTAAATGCCTTTATGTTCATACATGTTCATGATGTGCATTATGAAAAATTGGAAGTGGTACGCTCAAATATTTTGAAAAAAGAAGAGGTACTCCATCTTATTTGGCATTTCCCCTCTATCAGTACTTATTAATCGATAACCTAACAATACGTATAGTCCTTATAGTGGGTACACCGAGCTTAACTCAGAGTCGGGTTTTCGAAACCGACGATATATCATTGTTATTCTATACTGAAAGACAACTAACCACTAACTCAAGTTGCGGCAAAAAACAAAAAAAAAAAAATCATCTTAATCCCATAATCTATCGCAGAGTTTTTCCCCTCTTTAATTACGCCAAGATGGAAGAATAAGCAGCTCAAAATATATAAATTACATTAAAGTCACCGAGACCCCTACAGCAGCAATGATATCATAAACGTCACTGGAAGACTACGTGTGACGCGAAAGCCAGTTTTGGTTTTGGTTTATTTTTATTATTATTTTATGGTAATCTTTATACCATATTTCACGCCGCACCTCGGCCTTCTGTAGTTATTTTTTTGGTACCGTATTATTACAGAGTATACAATCACAGAATCGGTAAATCAAAATGGATACTCGTTGTGCTCTTATCGTAAATCGTTTTTTTTTTTTTTTTTTTAGGAAAAATTGGATATTCACCAGTATTGTGACAATATAGCGAAATTGTATTGTTACACGCAGCGATATTGTCTGACCAAATTTCTATGATTTTTTCTATGATTTTTAACACACCACAAACGCGGAAACATTACTTTTCTTTTAAAGCTACTCTGTTGCGTATTTAGCTCAATTTAAAAATGTGTTAACAAATCTCCCACGCGAGATAATGTAAATTCTTATCAGTGTCCGGCCCCCCAATATTATTTCGCCCGGAACATAAACATACGATTTTCAATTAATTGACGTGGCTATACATTTTCTTTCTGCATATAATTCAATATACTTGTATATCCGGCTTTAGTGGTATTACGAATGATTTGTATAATAAATTTATAAACGATTTGGTACACGATGAGGTAATTTCGTTTTTATTTCGTAAATTTACATTTATTTTATATCGTGGATGACGATATACATCTTTTTTCGATTTTAAAATATATCATTCCGTCCGATCGTCAGAAAACCAGCCTATTTCGAACTGCAATAAGTCGTCAGCACCGAAAGAAATAGCATTGGTAGTTTTGAATACAGCTTAAACTCTCATCGCCGTATTATTATTTAAATCATTTTTTTTATTCACGTTTCGTGTAACGATACGCATGACGAAACGGCTGTAAAAAAAAAAAAAAAATAAGAAAAAAAAACCCCCCCCGAACGAATTATGCCGAAATTCGAAACTTCGCTCGTGCGTTAGAAAATCACTAGTTAAGTTCTTTCTAAACTATTTCGCAATAATAAGTCGAATGTTCCAGATTGTTTCGCAGTTTTCCGTTTTTTCCGAAATGATAATAATATTTTAAATTATTATTTTCTCGGTCGGTGATAATATAATACTCGATGTATGACATACCCGTAAAAGTCGGTGCATTTTTATACATTTACGTATCTCTGGATCTAAGACTTGTACAACATTGTCATGTGTGTTCGGAATTCAGAGTCTTTTCGCACACACCAAGACACGATGTCTATAATAACAAACCTAAGTATAGAGTTTTGATTTTATATGTTATTTGAGCGTAGCGTTTCAATTTTCTTATCATCTGCAATATTATCGTCGGAGATGAAAAAAAAAAGTCATCAACGAAATGCGATATAGCCTAATGGGACTATCTAGTGTAGTAACGACTTACAGGTACACTAAACTTGAACGTTGAAGTTATTACCATAAATTGTTTCGATAGTCGCAGTTTTACGGTACCCGTTTAAAATATATCCGACGACGGCGTCGTGTTACGGCGTCGTGTTACGGCTGTAACTGGCGAAAAAGAAAAAAAAAAACAAGGTAATAAAATATTATACGCTGTTGATCTCGGGAACTTTTCGCAATCGAATTGCATAAGAACCTTAAATTAAATTTACCGTTCCGCGCGCAATAATCATATCCGTCCGTACTCGCAAACGACAATCGAAAACCAATATTTTAGTTTATTTATAATAAAATTCTATCAAACGGTTATTGTGTTACGGTTTAACGGGGCGCGTTGCGTGCAGTGCGCGATTATTATTGTTCCGATAAAAAATAATACTTATTTGCGAAACAATATTTTTAAAATTCCACCAGATTGGTTTCCATTGCGATTGTCGCCCGTCGAAATGCGAATATGTTTTAATGCGCCGCCACCCCCCCCTCCCCCCGGGGGGGGGGCTCGTCCTCCCGGTGCGCATTTGGACACGCGCGCGTTTATTTTAACCGCATCGAGTTCGTTATCAATAATCGCAATACAAATACGGTTTTACATCCGAATACGTTTTGCACGATAATAACACGACGTGCCATTTCAGTGCGTACGGTTTCGTTATCAGTCCAACCGGCCGTCGACACTCCGCGGAGAATTACCCCGCCGATAATTATTTTTATTATTTTTTTATCGAATTGTGTCCGATATACTTGGAGTTTGACAACAATTTGTTTAAACGAAATCCAATATAATAACACACCCGTTGGACTGTTGCAATTAAAACGCAGTGCCGTACAGAATATTACATTTTACGATTACAACAAAATCGATTTAATTATAGTAATAACAAACGCGTTGATTTTTTGTTATTGAAACGGTTAAATAAACGTTCGACAAAACGTATTTGGCCATTTATCAAAAACAATTTTTAATCCAGACGAAAATTTAGAGTGATTCGCCGGATTATTTCTCGGCGTAGTAAAAACAAAATTAGGAATATTCCGCTAAACTATGGTTCGCGTATTTTTAGCTGTAAAATAACAATTGGTAGCCATTATTATATACCTAGTGGCGTCATTTAAATATCTGGTACACTGTGTCTACCGGATTATCAAAGTTTGTCCAAATTATGAAATTCGGTTATTCAAATTCATGTAGTATTCCAGATTTTCATACTTACCAAGAAATATTTTTATATTTTATTTTAAATGTTAAAAAACCGAGAAAATCGGTAAAAATAGGTAAATCGAAAATTTGACCTCGGGTTTTACTTATCTGTAATCTGACATTTTGTCCCCCAGGCCCAAAAGCCAGAGCCCAGCGGAAATGCCGACTTAGGATAAGGCTAAAAGCCCATGTTGGCCACCTCCCCTTTTAAAGGCACTACTGTTTTAGATTTTTAAAATATTTTAAAACAACATAACGCCGAGCATAGTATAATGTTAAATTAACTCTTATTATAATATATCATAGTTGAAATAAAACTTTTCGACATTGTTTGTTTGTTTTATTTTTTTTTTTTTTTTTGACGAACAAATGTTTTATATACAATTAAACCTTCAAGTACACGCAAAATGCATTAATTTATTTCTTCCAGTTTTAATTTGTATACGCCCAAAAAGTCTATTCTCGTAATTTGCTTTCATTACAATAATATATTTACCTACGCGTGTTTATCGTATTATAATACAATTTACCGTGTAGGCATACCGTCGTACACTGCACATTTTTTTATTCCGGGTTTTTAAACAGTTTAATACGCACTGCGGTACAAAGAAATTCGGTAAAGTACATTTTATTATAATGGATTATTTCTATTCAAATGTTTCAAAAACGTTATTGTGTTCTTCTGTTTAAAACCCGCAGCAACGTGTAATAATAATAATAATAATAATAATTGGCTCGACACAATAAATAACGTCAGGGGTATTTTTTATTATTATTTTTGTATTTCCCGTTGCAGAACTCTTTGACGACAAATACCGCAGTACACAGATGCATCAGAATTGTCAATGCGGAGCGCCGTTCAATTTTCAAAACTAAATAACATAAAAATATATAATATGTTTTTCTCTCTCTCTCTCTCACTCTTACTCTCCCTCTCATTCTGTTTTTGCGATGTAATTTTTTTATTAAATGTTCGTAACGAACGGATAAAACCTAATCTATTTGTATTCTATTCGAGAAAAAAAAAAAAGGTTTTACAGGAGTTTACTTAAATATTAACACCGTATTATACGCGTAATATTATTAATTGTTAAAGGAATCTCGGTTTGACGTTTTTTCATTTTTATTTAATACTCAAGGTAAAAAATTAGAATAGTGAATAACGATTAATTAATAATGATTTTTTAAAAGAGTACAGGGCGTCTTATATATTTTTAACGCGGTACACTTAATAATATCTATACGTGAATTTTCGGGTTTTAAATTTTTCTTGAAGAATTATTGCATTATTTTATGTTGTTTTATTCTTTTATGATATCCGTAATTAAATTCTTTCGAGTTTATCGAAGCGAAATATTTATCTGGAATTTATAATATACAAATATAGACGTTTGTAATATATATATATATATATATATATATTTGTAATATACTATGCGTTACTTATATAGATATTGAATATGAAAGTTGATTATTGTTTATAAATTATAATCATTTTAGTATAAGATGTGGGTAGAGGTGGAGATAAAATGTTAGACTGCAATATTTTACTGCATTGCCCCACTAAACTTTTAAAGACTTATAAATAATAAACTATCGGCTCAAAAATCGATAAAAATGTCCACAGACAGATTACTCCTCGTAGTAAAATGTTGCATATTAAAATATATGGGTTATCCTTTAAAAAAAAAAAAAAAAGTTTAAACACTTGAAAACCATTATAAGAAATAATAGATAGGTATTATAAGTTTTATTCATAGTTCAGTATTTTTTTAAGGAAATACTTCAAATTAAATAATCATACAAGTTTTTATTAAAAAAGGAAAACTCATAATTTGTTAAAAAAAAAAAAAAACCATCAGACATACTTGGTATCATGGGTAGGTCGCTGTTTTAAATAGAAAGTTCAGAAAGTAGAATATATATATAGGGTAATTCAATTTATATCTGTACGCAACGACAAACCATTGCGAAAGAATAACGAAAATTCTGAGCAAAGTTCAGTTAAACATGATTTGGTAAATTTAAATTTGTAGCTAATAATTTATTTTCGTCAAAAGCTGAACTTAAAACGTTTTTTTTAAAAAAAAAAAAAAAAATCGTAGTGACTACGGATTTTCGATATTTTTATATGGCAATAAGAAAATTCTTACATCACAGTAAAACCAATATTTGCTACGCTCAGAAGATAAAAAAAAAAACGTATTGCGTTTTAAATAAAATAATAGAACACTTTCATTATAAAATTTATATATTTTTTACAATTGTGGATACTACTGTTTATTTTTTATGCAACAGTGAAAACGTTGTTTTTATAATATTTTTACAAATTATTCAAGTATAAATAGGTATATCGTTTATTATACGGTAAATTTTTTTAGAAAAATAATATTTTTTAAGTAAAAATGATTAGTAATTTATTCATTAATCGGTTGAATTGTTAGAAAACGTTTTCTGGCGCAATTTTTATAACTGTCAAAAAAAAAAATAATTACTTTTACTTTGCCCTCAGAGTTAAAAAAAAATGCGAGTATATTTTTTTTTATAAAATACTAGTATTTTTGTACAATAAAATTCATTAAGCGATTTTAGATGATGATTTTAAATATTATTTTCCTATGATCGTTTTAATTAAATTTCAATTATAAACATCCATAAATGTTGAAACATAATATGACATTACTGTATGGAATAATATGATTTATTTTTAAACGTTTTTTTTATTAAAATCTATAATGCTCGTACGTGCTTTCCATAAAACATAATAACATTGTGTGTTGCTATTATAGATATTAAATTTGTATTATAATATTCTCTCTTATTAATATTTTGTTCATGTTTTATATTATTTTCCAAGTAAATATAAATAATATATTTCCTGCAGGAATACCCAAATACCCGGGTCATATTGTTCATTTCAGAGAAACTGTTTTTTTGTTTGCATAATATTATTATTTATGGTAGGTATTTAATTGATTTATTCGAATAAAAAAATAATAATAATGTATATTCGCAAAATGTATATTTTAGATTTTCGTTTTTATAGAGTATTTCAGACTGAAAACTTGTATTTTAAAAAACTAAATCCATACAAGTGTTACGTTTTAATCATTCCATTTTACTACTACTTTTGGTTGGAAAATCAAAAATTGATAACGTGGTATACGGATCGTGGAAAATATTGTAAATAATAAATTCTACAAACGATAATTCGTTATTTATTCGGAAAGACCGAATAAAATCGAAATAAATGTCATTCAAAATCTTTGCAGATAATCGTTGGAATCGCTGGATCATGAAAAAAAAAATACAAAAATCACCCTGTATACTGTTGACGTATTTGAAATACAGCGAAATATAATAGCGGTCGATTTAAATAATTTAAAGAGTGTCATTGAGACAATACAAACTAAAAACAATTGCGTATGTGTACCTTCTTACTTTTAATGAAAATCGAATATTGTAATTTTTCGTAACCATGACGATTATCAAGTTAAAAAAACCGGCGAGGGCGAATAGACAAACTGCTGATAAGCACTACAATGATACTTTTCTGGTCTGAAAGCGGTGTATATTTTAGTCGATTTAGAAGCCGGACAAAACTGTAAAAATCGTGTTTGACGGAATAGAATATAAATGTAATTGTTTTACTGGAAAATGTACGAACATTGTGATTGTGCATTTTAAACATTTTCAAAGAAAATTGTTTTAAAAGTATTTTGCGTTTTAAATATGATAAAAAGAATTCAAATTTGAAAAACTATATATAATCCCAACGTATCCTGTCCTGGTTGAGAAACTAACAAATCATAACACGTTTTCAAAATTGAAATCCGTCGAACGCAATTCTTGCTGGTTTTTGTTTGAATTTTCGGTCTAAAACGTCATGTTCGACGAGTAGACAATTTGGAAAACCGTCACCGTCAATTCTCTAAAAGTTATACGAGTCGAATTTATATCGTAATAAATTGTTCGAATTTACAGATGGCGCTTCGATGCGGGAGACAGAGGCGTGTTTAGGATTTTGACTTGATGGTAGGGGATAGGTATTTATCAAGAGCTCCGATCACTTTACCAACTCCGTATTTTCTGAAATTATATTGAATTATCGACACCATAAACATAAAATACGTTATCGAAATTTATCCGTCATTATTGTATTTTATTTATTACAAGCGCAATCACTCCCCCCCCATCCCATTACCACCGAAAGAAATCCCGTGTACTTTACTGAAACTATCAACATAATATATTTCCTCGGGATGCAAAATAGTTTTTTTTTTTTTAAAAAAATAATAAAAAAGGTCATGGGGAGATCTATCCCACAAATTCCCCTCCGTGTAATGACACCATCGACGGGCGAGGGGGAGGAAAAGGGCGAATGTTTATGCGTTAAAATTTGCGCATCAATATGTTTTCAGTAATCCGTTTCACTATACGGTATATATTTTATTATACTTCTGCGAGTGAAGTCCCACGAGACCGGGCCACCATGTGTTTTGATATATTTTATTACTTTAAATCCGAACATCGCATTATACAGTCGCCCGTCGAATCAACAACTCGTGTTAAATTCGTTATAGTTAATATTTTCTAACTGTCGTGCGGATGTTGAAAAAAAAAAAAAACAAAAACAAATACAAAACGTATCACCCATTCCGACGAGCGTTTTTCAACGAAATTATTTATGCGGTTTTTAACGTTTTGACAAACACTTGCGGTACGGGATTTTTTTTTTTTTTTTTTTTTCGTAACGGTTTACACAACTCATAATATCATAATACACGTTCAATAGGATATGCGTCACCACAGTTAGAATCACTCGTGTTCGCTTCTATATTTAGTTACTGCCGGTGAGGCTAAGTGTATATTATTAACCATAACGTTTTATTAAAACAAAAAAGATGTACCTAAATCCGTAATATTATTTTTAACACGAACCGATCGAGAGTGATGTTCTCTAGAACAGAAATAGATAAATCAAGATATCATATATCATATAATAATAATCAGTGCCGAAAATCAATGAGGTTTGCCAATGCACGCGCGATTTCCTTTATTACACACCCTCTCACGAATAGAAAATCTATCGAAACTGATATTTAATTACCTAAGTATGTGATACGCGTTTTACGAGTTACTCTCATCAATAAATATAATACTGAACGGTTAGATCGATTTCATAAAAGTCGGACCATTATACTTCGAGCCGTGACGAGGCCACTGTTGTACGTGGGAAGTGGGGCTGGTCTAGGGTAATTATTTATTTATCAATAATCATTGCAATAAAAACATCTGACCACAACTCGGTGAATTGCTTAGGCTATAGTCGTGCGTTTCATTCCTCGTGGACAAGATAATCTGAAGATCAACAAAAACTAAACCGAAGTACCGTCAATTTATTGTCGGTATTTTCAATTAAAAAAAAAAAAGAAATGAAAACTGTTAGAAATCTAGAAAACATTTTCGAATGAAGTACCCCCAGGTGAAAAAATCCGCAACGTGAAGAAATCCTGGCGCGTTTTACTTACCAACGAAAAAAATCGTAATAAAAATATAAATTTTATTTTTTGTTGGAAATAGTATCTATTATGGGGGGGGGGGAGAGGAGGAATTTCGAATAAAATGTTCAAATAAAGTGCCATCGGCCAAAAAACCACCTATACGAGGTGCGACAATAAAATAACGAGACTTTTT
This sequence comes from Tuberolachnus salignus, assembly GCA_956483605.1. Classification (NCBI taxonomy): domain Eukaryota; kingdom Metazoa; phylum Arthropoda; class Insecta; order Hemiptera; family Aphididae; genus Tuberolachnus; species Tuberolachnus salignus. Next base: position 32,845,788 of record OY101436.1, on the reverse strand, counting down.
GAATAAAACCTAAACTATTAACGTTATCTAAACGTCTAAACGATTAATGAAATATGATTAGAAAACACTTATCTAAAAGTACTATGAACACTGATGGCATCGATTCATTTTCTTATACGTTAGTAGCCTTGTTATTAGTGCGAGTTCGACTATACTGCCGAAAAATGTTAGATATAAAAATCGAACAACATGTGTTAACATTAAATTTCCTGTTAAATTAAAAAAAACTGCCGCGGAATCGTTTCGTATGTTATGTGAAGTTTATGGTGAAGAATGTTTATCAAGAGCTCGTGTTTTTGAATGGCACAAACGGTTTTGTAGTGGAAGGGAGGACGTCGAAGACGATGATCGTTCTGGACGTCCTACCACGTCTTCAACAAACGAAAACGTTGAAAAAATCGACAAAATTAATTAATCAATATTATTATAAAGAGGTATTAATTAAATTAAGAGAACGTGTCAGAAAGAAGCGACCAGATCTATGGAAAAATGGCTGGGTTCTTCACCAAGACAATGCTCCAGCTCACAGTGCATTTTCAATTCAACGTTTTTTAACTGAAAAAAAAATGTCTGTACTTCAAAATCCCCCGTACTCGCCAGACCTTGGTCCTTGTGACTTCTTCTTATTTCCTTCTTATTTCTTTTCCCATTTTCAAACAGTTGATGACGTAAAAATGAAAACGGCAGAACTTCTAAAAGGGCTGAATGAAAGCAATTGGCAACACTGTTTTCAAGAATGGCAGCGACGTATGCAACAGTATATTGATGCTGAGGGAAGGTACTTTGAAGGTGATAATCATTAAATTATAACATTTTTAAAATAAACAACTTTTATTCAAAAAGTCTCGTTATTTTATTGTCGCACCTCGTATATTAATATATTTTGTACGCTGTTGTACACGTGCAACTGCACATTTCGTATTTGCCGGTGCACATTGTGTGTGCCATACTGCATACGCATTTTAAGCCCTGATAGTAATATTTTTTTTTAAATTCATTGTCCGGTCTCGTTTGTTGAGCTACAAGAATATATTCGTTAAATTCATACGTAATATGTTTGAACGTTTTTACGGAACGACATCATATTTTTGTCCTATCGTATCCAAAATACCGTTCAATAAGGTTTCACATTATGTACGTATTCACTTTCGTTTTGTATATATGTATAGATTTTTTTTTTTTTTTTGACCGATCTCTACAAAATATTTTGTATACGCATAGGGTAATACATATTGGACACGAGCTCTCATTTATACCGGTAAATATATAATATTATATATGGGGAAAAAAAAAAAAAAAATCGATTTTCCCGTCTTGTCGAACGAAACGTATGACAGCCTTTCTTATAGAACGCATCGCGCGTACGTATACGACGACGACGACGACGACGGTGGTGTACATATTGTTATGAATAATGAATCCCGTTTTGTAATAAGACACGTTCGCGTATTTTTTTGCTCTTAAGTGTCATAGCCCATATGCAAGAAACGTAATTTTTTTAGACACCGCAGAGCGTACGGCGAGCAACGTTTTGGGTTCGCTGACGGATGCGCGTTTGTTTCCGGCCCTTGAACAATTTTTCTACCGGCAATTCGGGAACGTAATTTTTTATTTTATTTTTTTTTTCTACGCATAGCTTGGGAAAATGTATTTTTTTTTTTTTTTGTAATTCGGTTAGAAACAATCGTAGAGACCGGACATTTTCACTGAATGGTTGAATTAATGCCTCTAATGATATGTAAATATCACTATAACTCAGTCAATAGAGAAGTGCTATGGAATGCACTCATAACCTTCGGAATACCGTCCAAAACGGTGAAAATGATCAAACTATGCGTGGATTATACGAGATGTAAAATTAAATTCAACCAATATATGTCAGATGAATTTGAAGTTAAGACTGGACTCCGACCGGGAGATGCTTTATCCCCAGTACTCTTTAATATAGCACTAGAAACGGTAGTAAAGAAAACGAAGAGCAAGTATGATGGGTTAAACTTGGAAGAAAACATAAGAAAATGCGGAATCTTGGCATATGCAGATGATATTATCATATTAGGATCAAATAAACAAGAAGTAATATGGGGCACTAAGGAACTAATAAAAGATAGTAAAGACATCGGATTACAAATCAAAGAATCAAAGACTAAATATATGGTAATATCAAGACGAGAAAACCATGGAGAATATATAGAAGTTGAGAATTTTAAGTTTGAAAGAGTACATAGTTTTAAATATCTGGGTGTTACAATAAATAGCAAACATAATAATCACGAAGAAATTAATATAAGAACTACTGCAGCGAACAAATGCTATTATAGTTTAGAGCATATTTAAATCAAAACAAGTATCAATTAAATCAAAAATTACATTATACAAAGTTATTATCAGACCAGTTCTTCTATGAAACATGAAGACAAAATAGCGATCTTTGAAAGACAAATATTAAGAAGAATATATGAGCCAAAACGAAATAATATTACACAACAATATGAAAGTAGAAGCAACATAGAATTACAACAACTATATAAAGACCCGAACATAGCAGCAGTACTACAATATAGAAGAATCGGATGGGCCGGCCACGTACGGAGGTCAAATAGCCTAATAAAAGCGGTATTAAAATGGAAACCCCTTGGGAAAAGACCAAAACAAAGATGGATAGATAAAGTAAAAAAGACTTTGGAAGAATTTGGAATACAAGGTATGAAAGTAGTAGCTCAGGATAGAGACAGGTGGAAGCAAATTTGTGTTGCGGTTATGAGCCTAAAAACCGGAGAAGAAGAAGACGAAGAAGAATGATATGTAAATAATCAACAAGAAACTTACGACGTAATTCGATTGGATGCCTCCAGTCGATTACAATAAAACAGGATATTAATTACGTTTTATGAATAAATATTCATATAATACAGTCATTTCTATTTGAATATTCGTTTGATTAATATTCGTATATTATATTAGTTTGAGATTAATGCATTCATACTAAGATACAGTCTTCTGTTTAATCAAATTAAGAGAATCGTAATATTAACAAACAACAAAAGCAAAGCAAAACAAAATAAAAAAATACGAGTTTGCATATAAAGATTGTTTGTCTTACAACAAGACTAAAACTTTATTATGTAGAGACGAAAAGTAAAGTACAATTTATTACGATAAAAGATATTTTACAGACCGTATAATATATTCAAATACAAGGTGCGACAATAAAATAACGAGACTTTCTAAATATAACCTAAACTATTAACGTTATCTATAAAACGATTATTGAAATATGATTAGAAAACACTTATCTAAAAGTACTATGAACACTGATGGCATCGATTCATTTTCTTACACGTTAGTAGTCTTGTTATTAGTGCGAGTTCGACTATACTGCCGAAAAATGTTAAATATAAAAATCGAACAACATGTGTTAACATTAAATTTCTTGTTAAATTAAAAAAAATTGCCGCGGAATCGTTTCGTATGTTATGTGAAGTTTATGGTGAAGAATGTTTATCAAGAGCTCGTGTTTTTGAATGGCACAAACGGTTTTGTAGTGGAAGGGAGGACGTCGAAGACGATGATCGTTCTGGACGTCCTACCACGTCTTCAACAAACGAAAACGTTGAAAAAATCGACAAAATTAATTAATCAATATTATTATAAAGAGGTATTAATTAAATTAAGAGAACGTGTCAGAAAGAAGCGACCAGATCTATGGAAAAATGGCTGGGTTCTTCACCAAGACAATGCTCCAGCTCACAGTGCATTTTCAATTCAACGTTTTTTAACTGAAAAAAAAATTTCTGTACTTCAACATCCCCCGTACTCGCTAGACCTTGCTCCTTGTGACTTCTTATTTCTTTTCCCATTTTCAAACAGTTGATGACGTAAAAATGAAAACGGCAGAACTTCTAAAAGGGCTGAATGAAAGCAATTGGCAACACTGTTTTCAAGAATGGCAGCGACGTATGCAACAGTATATTGATGCTGAGGAAAGGTACTTTGAAGGTGATAATCATTAAATTATAACATTTTTAAAATAAACAACTTTTATTCAAAAAGTCTCGTTATTTTATTGTCGCACCTCGTATACGCACGCATTCGTTCGATTATGATTAATTCTAATCCGGTTAATTTAATTATTAATCGATAACAATTAACATTGTTGTTAACATAATAACAATAGAGATACTTTGTTGAAGACAGTTTTACCGGTCGCCGAAAATATTAATGATATTGCATTAGTTATAGAATTTAGAACTATATTTTTACAAATGTTGTAATTCGCCGTTAAATTACAGCGAAGTATTTTAATTTCAGGTAATCCGTTATCACGTTATTACGGTTATTTAACCGAAAACAAGAGTGACTTTCAAGTTTCAAATTGAGAATAATAATAATAATAATACAACGCTGTGTAGATAGTCCGTACCCGGCGGGCCCTGTGGCCGTGGCCAATTACAACGACTACCCGCCCGAGTTGGCGAGGCGGCGGTGGTATTGTACATTTATTAAGACATTATTATATGAGCTACTTTCCGAATGTCTAAAAAAAATAAGATTAAGCGAATAAACAGAAAACCGCAATTCGTTTTGAAATCACGTGTGCTTTTATTTATTCTTGTCAATGTCGGGATTTCCCGCGGAGACTCCGATCGTTTGTTATACTTCAAACAAAATTAATTTACCAAACTCGACGGTCGAGTCTCCTAATTGTCATTCGTACGGTCCCCTACAATTTTGTTCGTAGTTTAAAAAAAAAAAAAAAATGAATTTGTAAGTATTACATCAGTACCCGTAAATATTACAATATTTCGATTGTACGCAATTCTCGCGGTAATAGTAATTTTTTTTTATCTAGTTTTAATAAATTCGTGTTTTGTAGATTATAACAATAATAGAAATAGCAATAAGGTGTGTGTTTATGATGGTATATAGTTTTTATGTTTGAAGCCCGTCCTTTTATTCGGGTACCATGAACGGCGTTGATTTCGTGAGGAAAACTATCCGAGAAATACTTAATATTTATAGCCGATTTATAGGATATATATATAAAAAAAGCTAATAAAACTTTCGGAATGATTTTTTTTCACCATAAATGACCCGGTATATTCGCAGACATAAAAAAATCTCGTCTTTCACATGGCTTGAGGTTGCTTTTATCCGCGCAGGATCTCTTAAAATATATGGAACATTTCCATTTCGACTGTTGACGTATAATTTTAATATAATATTTCGGTAAAACCAGATTACAGACTTAACTTTCGCTGATTCGAATAAAATCGTCCGACTCAGAGTTAAATTGTTAAAAACAAAAGTATATTGTAATGTTACCTTCTATTAAGTATTTGCACGCTGTTAATTAATTCTTATTTACACAATTATGCGTAAAAGAAATGGTAAATTACGATTTTGTTGCTGTTGGTTTTTCAAGTATTACGTATTGTACCGGAATACACAACAAATTTGCTGCAGAATAATAGTGTATAATAAATTAATTACATAAATATTCACTGCAAAAAAAGATTATTTAAAAAAACTGTATTTATTTTTTATTTTTTTATATTACAATAAACCTTTAAAACTTTGTGCAATTATTTAAACATTTTAAACTTCTGCTGTTGCTGAGAAATTATTAATAAGTTATATAGAAATAAAAGTTCTGTTTTTGGGAACTAGAAACTTTATTATATGTTTAATGCATATATTTATATATATATACATAGGTATTTTCAAATTTCAATAATAAATTAATACGTCGTAAAATATATATTTATGGTAGCCGGGACGCGGAATACTAATCGCAATATAATTTTCAACGATGTGAAACTTACCAACTCTAACCGGTAGCGTAAAATTGAAAATTATAAAACATTCAAGACGAAAAACGTGTGGCATAGTAACGAACATTTACATCATACGGTTAGATAAAACGTACGATTATAAATCGTATACAAAAAAAAAAACATTTGATAAACTATGTTGGAAATCTCGTAAACTAATAAAAACAAAAATTTAAAAAAATCATAGCTAACGAAAAAATTTGGTTAAATAAGGTTGGATAAATTTAAATTGAAAATAATATTAATTCGTAACTACCAAATAAAAAAGTTTTATAAACATAAATTAGAAAATATTACATATACCAAATTCCGTGATATTTACGATCTTAATCAAAAGATGCCATTTTAACGCTTTAAAAATATATAAATATATTTAGACAATTTAAAACAGTTATATATATATATATCACAAGAACACCGAAATGTTTCACGTTTAAAAAGAGCGACGATTTTATATATAAATGTTCAGTGAACATTTCAGGTCTCTACGATTATTTTTAACCGAACTCTTACATCGAAAAATTGTTATTGCGTAAATATTCCCGGTTTTTCGCCAGTATTAAGGAAACTAATACACTTAACTATATGGGCAGTCAAAAAATTATCTACACAGTACCACAACAAGATCCGAAATTCTACAAAAAAAAAAAAAGCTCTCTTGTCGTTTTTCGATTGGAGCAAGATTTCCGGTATAAAAGTTGTATGCAGACGGGAGAAAAAAAAAAAAAAACATAGGCACATCATATTAAAATCAATTCGTTTTTCACTACGGTGCAAACGTAACAAATTAATAGGAAACTCTTGTTGGTGTGTAATTACGACACACGCGTCGACCATAAAATAAAATACAGTAATAATATGATCCCTGCACGTAAAACCACTAATTTTGTATTGGTACGCGATTATTATAATAATAATATATTATTCATGAACACCGGACTACAGCGTTGTTATTACGTATAAATTTTAAATTGACCGGGGGAGCCATTTTATACTTTTATAACGGTACGTTGTTATTTTTTTTATTTTTATTCATTAAAAACATTTTACGTGACGATTTCACATTCACGGACGACCCGTCAACTTTATATCCGCATAGGCGTGGGCGAGAATTTTAACGTTATCGAGCACCCGTTATCGTCTAGGTTCAGTATTGCACCCCGCGGTACTGCAAACCGTTATTAAATTATATTTAGTGTAATAGTTTGTTTCAAATGTTCGTGTTTTACGAACGTGTCTACAACATTATGACGAATTCGAAATGTCGAATAGAGTATGCTCACTGCATAATATTGTATAATATCACTTACAGTAATAATATGTATCGATACTAACTTCAAATCGCATCTAACCCCTGAAGAATTCTAATACGAAATTGTCGACATATTTTTACATAGTTCTATCGTAGTACTATTATCACTGTAGTGGAAATTTTATCTTTAAAAAACAAACGAAAAAAAAGAAAATTCTTTTTGAACTCGTACGGAATGGTTTTTTTTTTTTTTAAGCCTAATCGTAAAGCTTTAATATCTATTGTAAAAAGCCTGAAACATATATAGAATTCAAAACACAGGCCTAGTAAAACGAAATATGAAATGTTGGCTATAATATCAAACTACACGTTGAAGTTTCGCATTATTATTACTTTGCTTGCTCTTTAAGACACGGACTTTTGAAGTGGGAAACGCAGTATTCTTGTATTACACATTGCTATTGTTTCACTTCACCGTTGATATACAAGACAGGTCGATAAGTGCGTTAAAGTTTAAATAAAAGACAAATAACTCGTCGCAAAAGTAAAACGCAGTGATGGTCCGTGATGTCATGTTGAATACAATATTTAACATAAGCTCTCGTACAAAAAAAAATAACGTAATTTCATAATATTCGTTTGTTAGCGATTTCAATATGAAGTATATGAAAAGATTGTCCGGGGAATAGATATACAGAAATCCCATTGTGGAAACATAGTAAACGTAGTCGTTATTAATTTGGTTAAATCATTTTTATTTTAAGTCTATTAGATCCTGAGTGTCCACTTGTGGAATTACAAAAACACAATTTTGCCATAATATTGTCCGTAAGATAATCAAATGGTACTGTGATGCCCTCTTGTATGGAAAGCGGTTGTCAATGTCAACGGTTCTCTCCTATTGCTTACTGGTCCAATCGCCCCTGGTTGCACAAAACGGTGAGAAACAGTCTCTTGGCAACTCTAATTGGGTCTGACGATCATCATAAATTTAATTAAAACATGAATTATTCTAACAATATGTGTAGATAAACTGACATAAGACACGTTGTCTTCGGTTGTTAATAAATCCAGATAACGCACATTTGATAATGTCGTCTAATCGGTCACGTAATAATAAAACTACTCCCTCGGTACCTACCACTATCAATTTGCATTATACATGCAATAAACACATAATAAATAACAGCGACTCTGATAACAAACCTGGCTGTCAAACGTCGGCAAATCTCAAAACGACACCATCTTTGTCTAGCATATCTATTTCAGCTCGCTGTTTGTTTGCCGAACAAAAACTATATATATATATATATATTAAAAACGTGTCGCGACTTGTTGTAAGTGGAAAATGGGAAACTTCGAATAATTTAATTTATACGCCGTATGCAAAGTTGATTTTTGGTCGGAGCAAGTATTCGGGTTAAAAATTTGTTCACAGAAAGAATAAAATAACGTCAGAGTAAAACTAAAAAAAAAATGACGATTTTTTCGACTGAGTTAACTAGAGCCTGGGACTACTATAATATAACGTGTAACCCATAGCATGTGCGAATCATATGTGGTAAATATCGACTAACCCCTGTAGTTGACAAATAACAATCGTACACCCTTGAGATGTGTGCTCAGTGTGTGACGTTGAACCCTATCCGGTGAATTACAAAAGATTGTTAAACACACAGGAAACAGCATCTCATCCTACAAGTACGAGACCAGAAAATCAAAAACTCGTCTTGAAAACCGTATCGGATGAGCGACCTATTTTCAAAATGTTTAGTGCTCGGACATGTGTTGACCTGGTATAGTTATTATTTCATAGTCAATGACAATAATAATATTATTACTCATAGCATACGAACAGACTATTTTAAACGAAACTAGGTTTGAGTGAATTGTATTTATAAAGATGTCCAAATATATTGTTGCGTGCCAATTAGAGACAGCGCAGAGGCGGGTAGACAATTGTAATCGAGACACGATAACTCGATGGTCACTGTTTATTATACTTTTGGAGGAAAAGCTACCAAACCCGGGTCTATTCGGGTATAGCTTTATGGGGCATTTCGGAAAGACGCGACGGGTTGGCTCGGTGTTGACGACTCCCCATGGACTTGACTATTGCTCCTCAATTGAATCTGGCACTAAAGACAACAATAACAATAACCTGACGTGACTTTGTTGTTGGCCTTGGGGGGCTCTTAAATAGTCGGGGGATTCGACTAGTCCGTTGGTGGTGGCGGCCGTCGTGGTCGAGTCGGACCATATCCTGTCGCGCGGCCCGTAGATTTAATTGGTCGCGATATCCGCTTGTTGTTCGCACCTGACTGCTACTAAGTCCGACCTTTTTTTTTTTTTTTGGTTTCCTGAACCGGCAATACATCCGCCTCCCGGAACCGCCGTAAGGCATTACTTCGAGAAACGGATCGCCATCCTTTAAATTAATGAAAAAACAAATTATAATTAATTACACATGGGGCTAAAATCCCGTTTTCCCCTGCGGGCGGGGGGCGGGCTCACATTTTATTAAACGGACGCGTTATGGGCAGCTGTCGGGTTGAGGCCCGCTTGCTGTCCTTACATTCTCGGGAGTAGGAAGGGGGGGACTATGCCGCGTCTTCCGCAGCAACGGGCTCCCCGCTTTTCCGATAGACGGCGTCCCTTTTCGGAGGCGGCCGCATCCTCTTGCCGACGTGGCTGCAGTTCGCGGCAAGGTGGCCCTCACCGTTGCACCGGTAGCAACGTCGGCAGCGTGATGTCCGTGGTCCTGGCACCGATAACAGATCGGAGGCCTTTTGCCGAGCACTTTGACTCGGCAGCGGGGCCATCTGACCTGAATCTCCGATCTTTACTGCGCCCGCCGCCGGGAGCACGAAGCTGGCAACGGTGTTCAGAATCGCGGCCTCCTCGTCCTTCCTCACCGCGAGAGTGATCCCGCCCGCACGGCTCGCGCGAGCGTTCAAGACCTCGATTTTCAAGGCCTTTAGATCAACTCCCGTGGTGATCATTCTCATCATGCCGGGCAGCGTCACTGCCGAGTCTGGGTCGACCCGGACAGTTACCGCCGCCGTTTTTGGCACCCGCTTCTTGAGCGCCTCCAACGCCTCCTTCCTGGAGCGTGGCTCGCGTTCGGTGACGGTCGCCGGCCGCTTTGCGTCCATTGGCTCGGCTTTCGCCTCCCGCTTGACCACGGTCCACTCCTGAGGCGCGGGAAGAGGCGGGAATTCATCTGCACTAGTCGTCTCCCGGGGGAGGCGAGCCGATTGCTGTTGTGGCTTCTCCAACTGCGGTTGACCCCGGAGTTGCAGAACCTTCTTCTTCGTCTTCGGCGGCGGAGTCCTGGTCAGCAGTGGCTGGAACATCGAGTCGGTCTGACATCTCGTATCCCGGAGGGAGGGCTTATCAGCACGATTCGTGTTAGTAGCGGTGCTTTCCGTCTTCAGCGAAAGCTGGAAGACACGAAAGAGAGGATCTTTAAGGAGAGCCATCTTTAAGGACGACGTGCGCGTTGCGATGCGCCTTTGTGAATTCCACCATTCGGTTCAGAACGACGCCTAGTTTTGCCAAGGCCGCCGTTCCCGCGCTGGGCTTCGTCGTTGAAGGTGTGGTATCGGTCCTTTTCTCCAAATGTGCGAGTTTCCTTTCAGTTGTTGTGAGTTTTCCGTGGCTGGACGATAACGACCGTTAGGGTGAGACACCCCCAACTGCCGGCTCTGGGGCATCCAAACCCCTGTAGCGCTAAGATAAGTCCGACCTCACCTGTCCTAACTTAATTAAATCTATTTCCATGTGTCTAGTTTTATTCGATAACTTAATATTATAATTTATTTTTGTACACTGTTCAATATAAAATGATGCAACGGCGTCCGGTTATAAACACATTATCTATTCAATACCTGTTTAATTCTAGTAATTCTAGAAAATCCCGACTAAACCGATCTGCACCTGATTATGAACTGGTTAAGGACAGAGTCCGTAATAATTATCGTGCATTATCGGGGAATGATAGAAATAGACCAATCCAATAGGTAATGTCACTGCAGATATGTATAATTACTCGCACCGTTTATGTAGAACCCATAGGACAGAGGTTCCCACTTGAATGGAGGGTACCGTAAAATTATTTCAAATACAAAACAATCGTACATATTTTACACGAATTTGAATAAAACATGATTTTGTAACAAGCAAATTTATTTGATAGTGAATTTGAATATGTTTGAGTTGATAAATTACCATTTTTTTTTTTTTTATTTGGTCGTAATTTGCAAACTTTTAAATACGGACGGTACCACGTAGAGGCTAAAATGTACATTTTTTTTCATACTACATACTTTATCAGTGGCGGTTTTTAGAAGGGCGACCCTCCTCCCTGGGCACTTATTTTATACAATACTTATTCATATATTACAAACTTTTTAATATCGTATTACTTATTTCGTGTGTGATACTATTCACAATTTTAGTCGTTGGTATCACGTCCTTTTAATCACCTTTTTACCTTGGCCGGTATACCAGATAGTTGATAATAATGCGTATCAAACTGTAAATACGTTTTTCTTCGTTAATATGAACGTTCTATACAATGTCGATAATTATCTGGACAAATCTATCTAAATAATCTTTTATCTTATCTAAATGAAAATTTCGATATCTTTCTGAAGTTGACCTAAGATAAAAAGTAATTATCTATATATATATATATATATATATATATATATATATATATATATATATATACTGATAAAAAATTAAAAATGAATTGCTTTACTCGTTATAAAACATATTAAACATCAAACAGCATTGTTTTACTTTTAAATAAAAATTCTAAGTCGCTATGGGTAAGTAGGCATGTAGCGGTTTACAGAAATATTTTAACCATTTACGCGTTCGCTATAATATTCTCGACAATAGCCGTTTACGAAAAAAACAATTATCTTTTTTTATTTAGAGGAATTCCGCTTATCCGAGATAATTTAACTATTAACTATTTAACTATTTAACTATCTGTATCCGGACGATTCATTTTTTTTTTTTTTTTTTTTTTATATTTTTCTAGATAAATTTGACTTGACTCGATGCGTCTCCACGCCGGTCAGTTATATAGTCTGATTATTACAACGGTCTACTTACAACATCGAATTCGATCAAATATCGTATAGTACGAAAATCGTTGCTCGCACCGGGTGTACGTCCCTCGTGTGTATAAATACAACTCCTTGTCGTCGATGCACGAGTACCTACCACCTGACGGGGGTTGCCAGTAGGGGTTCAAATAATAACAACACAATCACCCCAGTGCCAACAACGACTACCCGAGTACGCTTTCGCGCGGGTCTCTCGAATAAAACAATATATACGTACACTTGAGAACACGTGTCGAACACTCTTAATATAATAAACGTTGTTAATATGAAAAAATAAAAAGGTACAAAATATATAAGCGACGTCCGCGAACACCGACTCGCAGCTAGTTAAGCTACAGTTAAGTCCAATCGCGTCCGAGACGTTATTACAGCGTTGGCCGCGGCCCTTCCGAGTGGGCGGTGGGTGGCAAAACGGGGAAATCCTTCCCACCCCGGGTTTTCGGTTACTGTCTACGGTATATTGAAAATGGATTTCGAAAAATTATCCGCTTTAATAAGTGCCTGAATACCTAGTGCCGTTCTTGTCCGATTATACGCAGCCGGTGCCGCGTTTTAAAACCCCAAAGCATGTTCTTCGGCCAGCTCAAATTTCTAAAAAATGTTCGGGTCATACACGCGGGCGGTACTAGATTACCTTTCTGGCAGGGGGCTAGGGCAAATATTCCAAATCCACTTTCCACTGATGTCCCTTTCAAAATGTCATAATCAGACAATTGCGATGGACTAATAGCCAGAGACGGATTGGCCTATCGGGAAATCGGGAGTTCCGATCTGCTATATTGTTATGAAACACCAAATGTAGATCGTTCCGTATGGAGAGAATAAATTTTATTGAATGGTTTTGAACGCCTGTTTAGGTTATTAAGAATTTCAATTGAAATGTTTTGTTGTATTAAATCAATTCTGTAGGCATTCGGTATATGAATAGACAGACTGTAATTGTTTTAATTCATTTAAGGTCAAATCAACCAAGAGAGGACTATAAATAGACGATAAAAAGCAAAATTTCTCCATTTATAATGCCTTTATTTTCCGTATTATATTTGTAGCACGGTTACACAACTGCATGACGGGGGGGGGGGAGCGGGAATGGTTAAAATCAGCACTTTCAGATTTTTAAACTTTGCCGGATCAGTGAATACGTAATTGTACAAAACACGCGTAGGATATATTTTGTCGAAATTTGAACGTATTTCGGTCGATAAATGGCGGGGTGGAATGTACGGGCGTGGGGGCTAAGCAAACGCGTAAAACAAATCTTTGGCGCCCGCATTATTTTACTAAAGTTGTGCCTAAGATTTTTCGGAGTTGGCGGGCCAAAAAAAAAAAAAAAAAAAAAAATCGCCTGACTGCGCCTATAGTGTTTATCATCATTCCAAAGTGGCAGCGCGTTATCGGACAGTCAGTTTGTAGCGATACGGTTTTGGTTTTCCTACACGTGATCTTCTATACCACGTTTACGGGACCGGCCAGTAATCATTGAACGGATATCGCGCCGATTAAATTATGTTCTGCGCGGTCTATTCTGTTCGAACCGGGTTTAAACGCCGACACTCGCCGTCCTTTAAACGTATAAATTTATTGTGGGGGACCCGAGAATCCGCAGGGGGAGGCAGCAGCATACTCTGCCGTCCGCCCGTGGTCGTAAATTTTCAACGGTCGGTGGCCGCGTAATAATAATCCTGCGCGCGAATACCAAACGGCGTCAACTTTTTTTGTCTCTCAAAAACACGTGATAGTACAACAACGGTATAATTAGTCTGTAAAATCTATTACACCGGAGTTGTTTTTTTTTTTTTTTTATTTTTTTTTATAAAGAAACAATTTATTATAAAATTACGAGCGATTAAAATACGGTAAACTGTTTTACATATATTGCAATTTTTATACGTATTCTAAAAGTTTTTGTTTTCGTTTTGTTTCTAGGCTTAATGTTTGTATTATTATGTGTAATTTATTTATAATTTGTGGTCGCGCGGCTATATTTATAACTGAAATATTTCTCGTACTGGCTCGGATATGAATCGCAATTTAGTAGACGTATTATTACCGACCGTAGCGATCGGTTTAAAATTACTATGATGTGCGCAATTCATTATTTCTTTATTTTTTCGTGCCTGTTCATTACTATTCCACCAGAAATATCTTGCTCGTATCAATAAAACATATTTATAGGACCTTACTTGTAGAATTTCGGAACTATTCGGTGCATTGTATCGGTCATTTTATTAGGATTTTTTTTTTTTTTAAAACGAGGAAAAACCGGGAAAACGAGAAAATTTGCGCGCTAACAGTGTCCGTTATTTTCGCTTTTGCTATTTGATTGTAATTTTGCTAAAAATAACCGCTGAATCCTGACATTTTCACCGATATCTTACGCGATGAAGTGACGTGAGATTAAACGGAGTGTTACGCGTTGAAGTGTCGGCCATGAGCTGTCACTTCTGTAAACCATCAAATGTAAGTACTCTATTGGCTGTTGTTTGTCCATTTGAAGTAGCAGAAATTTGTTTGAAATCATTACTGTCTGATAATAATAAAAACGAAAGAAAAAAATTAATTGCCAACTGATTTTAAAATAAATCGAATATTGATACAAATTTAACTGAACAATTTACTAGAAATATTTAGAGATACCTTCCAAAGCTTCGAAATCATGAAATTCTGTTTCATGTAAATTTCAATGGGAATAAGAAATTTTATTTTGCATTTTTTGACAATTTATGATTATAAAGTCATTTCCTTAATTTTCTAGAGTACTTTTTTTTTTTTTTTTTAATAAAAACTAATTTAAAACAATTTTTATAGTTTTCCGATATAAAATTCAAATTTGAGATTTTTAAATGCTATCCTGATTTATATCAATGTCAAATTAAACGGGATATACTTTGAATCATTAGATTTACCGTATTGTAATCTCAATACAAAGCAATAAAATCGAAACAAATGTTTAAAAAAATTCAGTCCAGATTAAAAAAAAAAGTCCAAGTCGACGATGTCTAGTTCTGTCTATAGGTCTACACAACTTTCATCGATTAAAATTGTTTTATACGGTTTAATCAATATAATCAAACATAATTTATTACACCAAAATTATTAAAAATTGAATGCGTTAATTAGAATTTGTAGGGCCTAAATGTATATTTTTAAGTGAATCGTTTAGGTTTTTTTTTTTTTTTTTTGCAGAGCATTACATTTCACAACCAATGGTTAGTGTACGGTGTGCGGCGAGTAGCGTAGACCCCGCGAGTAAATGAGCTAGTATTTTTTTTTTTCTTTCTATTTCGTTCCTCTTTAAGCACCGCCGCGGACTTTTCATCGAAAATACACTGGAATCATAAGTATCCCCGTCCCGACCTACTATTGTACATAATACATCACTTGTCTAATAAACTTCTACAGCTGCCGCCGTACTCGTTTTATATATAAATATACTCGTATATATATATATATATATATTATAACTAATGCAAGCGAGACCGAAAAGTCCTTTTCGGGGCGTCTGACGTGTCCGCGCGGCCGCGTATTGTACGGGGAGGGACGCGCCGGAGACGGGCCCGACAGACCGACCGACCGACCGACTGCCGAGAGTTGCGGGAAGGAGTCGGGGGGGGGGGGGTGGGGAGGTTTGTAAATGTTAACCATGACGAGCGTGGCTGAGGGTGGAGCGAGCGAGTGAATTCCCGACGAAGAAACGGGCGGACGACGGGGGCGGACGAGTTGTTTGGTTAATGGATTTCCTCGATTGGTTTGTGTTCGTCGTCGCCGCCGCCGCCGCCGCTGCCGCCGCCGCCGCCGTCGGATGCAAACTTATCGATCCCGTTCGGCGAGTCTTTGTTTATCTCTTTTCCCGTCATCAATACGCGACGTCGAAGGAAGAAAAACGCAAAAACGTGTATACACTATCCTATGGTTAAATACACTAGTTCTTGTGTTATTCGCGTATTCGCCGATAACGTACCACGGGCGTCTCATTATTACATTTTTTTTTTTTTTCCCAATATAATAGTTATTGACATTATTGTCAATTTAACATATTTAACAATATTGTGAACTATAAAGGCAGATATTAAAACGCTAAAATACACGTGAAACAGGGAACATTTTATATTTATCATAATTCCATATTTCAAGGTTCTGTGCGAAGCGAACGGTGTAACGTGGTTTTATTATGGCGTCAGTTTTTTTTCTTCTGCCTTTTCAATCAGAAACCTTGTTTTGTTTTGTTTTTTTTTTTTTAATATTTATTTTGCTGTTTACGTTGTAACGCGTTTGATGAAAAACAATCGTTGAGCCCTGTACACATTTTCACCGAATACTTATAAAACGAGACAGCGGCTGGGACAGGCATTTTCATTGGTGGGAGGGTATATATACGCATTATTTCTAATATAATCCGCATGGTAGTGCCTCCGGAACCGGAAAAATGACCTTACTTTAATACAATAAGAACTATTTTTTTAAAATTCTATTTCGTTTATTCTACAAAATAATGTCTAGTTTCCTTCCCAGGCCGGCTGTAGTGACCATAAACCAAGGTTTATACCACCTACTATCGGCTAGTATGACGTCTTTAATAGTGACTAATGAGTTCTTCAACAAACTGATAAAGACGTTATCTATCGGTCGGCAATGCGGAATTCTCGTTCTTATCAGTGTGTCGAAAATTAAATAACGTTCCAGATCATGTTATCATATCAAATTGATAACAAATGATAACCATTTTTTCCTATAACCATCGGGTTAATAATAAAAGTAATTTTAATTTATTATATTTCATATTAATAATTTTAAAAAAAGTCAGCACCACAAGTGTCTACGCCCACGCTACGAGTATTAACACATTTTCTAGACGTGATGTACGTTTAAGGTTTTTATTTATAGCCGTTTAAAATTGTTGATTTCATACGGATCGATAAAATTTGTTAGGGGCTTCGTATAAATGATTTTTAAAAATGGCGATACAAGGCACATCATAAGTTTTACTTAGTGGAGGTAAAACATATATAGCGGAATGTCGTAATTCATTTTCATAAGCGTTTTACATTCAAATTTATACGATGTATATTCGCTGTAAAACCACAAACGGTCGTATGAAATCGTTTTATTACAAATTCGTAAAAAAAAAAAAAAAAAATGTTTAACCGAATTCCGCTCAGAATCGTTTTCCGCTCGAAATGATTTATCGTCGCACACGGCGCCCGTATATATGAAATTACCCTATAAATCCTGACTTCCTAACTTGTCAACCACAACAGTGGTCTACCTTGGAGCAGTGGCCGCGACATTTTTTTTTTTCATCATTAAATATATAGATATATATATATATATGCGTTTGTCACAGTATCGTTGAACGTATAAAAGGTACAGCGGAGACGGATGACCGCCTTTAAAAAAAAAAAAAAAAATACAAAAATGCGCGTCACGTAATTTATGAGAAATTGTTTTCAATATTGTCTGGAACAACTCGCGAGATAAATGATGAAAAATGCCCGTGGTTAAAATAATATAATACAAAATTGAAACGGCGGTTGAAAATACAGTGCGGTCGGCGAACTCGACAGGTCGTAAAATCAATATATATAAAAATGCGTATGCGCTCGAGCACAATGTGGTATTGCATAACACTAATAAAATATTCAAATTTTTTTTACGTTTTTGTTTTAGAAACAACAATTTATCAGAAAACATTTTTAACGCCTACGTATTTTATCTTCGAATACGCGTAAAAAATAATCGAGTGCACTACGATAGAACCCGTTTTGCGGGAAAAGTTCTATTTTTAATATTTTTTTTTAAATCCGAATTTTTATTTTTATCGCGCAAACGACAATACGTTTCACAGAGCGAGGCTTTACGATTTCCAATGGTTTTTCGTTTTTTTTTTTGTTTTTTTATTATTGTTTAGCTGTAGTTAACATTTGAATTGTGTAATAAAAATATGAATATTTTTAAACTAAACCGAGTAGACGAACTTACACTCGGCGACACCTCCACCACAATATGAAAATATTTTTCAATTTTACAAATAAAATGAATCAACTTGGAACAAAACGTTGAACATATACAAAAGTAATAAATAACGGCGTTTTATATTACCGTATGCATATAATATTATATTGGCAAAGTTTTACCGGTTAAAAAATTCGTATCCCATATGATAATGTCGAAGAATAAAATATGATATTTTTTATCGGCGTTTTATTTTTTTACCAAATTGTTAAAGATAGACAAAATAAAATATATTTATTCGCACGGACGTGTATTTTATCGCCGCTGTATTTACTTAGGTATTAAATTATTATACTTAAACATAATAATTGGAAATATTTTACTATTAACCAATTTTTGGAGATAGCATATTTTGATGTTTTGTATAATAAATTAAAAAGAACAGATTTTAAGCCAAGGTTGGATTTAAAAGACGGCAGGAAACCTTCAACATTTTTATTTACTAAAATATTGGTACAATGGCCGATGAATTTTCGAAAACTTTTCGTTATTAATCTTTATTACATAATCGTACGCGTAAATCGGGGAGTTTTTGCTGAAGCATCAATATAATAATTTATAAATAGTCTTGACATTTTTTATTTTTCTGAATAGGTCGTACGGAGTAAATGAGCTGAGACACCAAATGTTTTATAATGATATTGTATATAGCAAAATATTATACCTAAAGAAAAGAAAGAAAGAAAGAAAAAAGAGCGATTGGGTATAAGACGGCCGAAACGTTTCCCGTGTTATTATTTTATTTTAAACGACTTATTATTTTTTTTTATTTTTTTTTTATATATATAAACATTTTTGTTCCACCGCGTGGTTTCGATTTTTGTACGGATCACGACCAACGCGAGTTAGACTTTTCGATTTGACCGCGAGAGTAGTGTTTTGTATTTATCGATTTTACACTTTCTATGATACTTTTCCGTTCTCCTGCAATGTTATTGTGTTCCTCCACTTTAGACGAAATATTTTAATCGCAAATATTCTACCGGAAACCGAGAAATCAGCTCTTGTACCTATCCGGGTACCGTAGTATTGTATAATAAATCGACGAACCAACCATCTATAGTGACCTAGCCCGAGCCCGTGATTTTGGAGGGATATCGAGATCATAATGTATACGGTACCGTGATAAAATATTCGTAAATACGCACGTACTTGTCGGACATTAATATTAGTGTGAATTGACCAATGGACAAATTTACAATTTAATACCGTCCGCATTTAAGCGAAATATATAAGCATTTTTAAATTGTAATATTTCGCATGCTCGTTATGTTGCTTGAAAATTAAAACATCGCGAGAAAAATTAAACTCAAAAACTATAAACACACATAACGTTCTAACCTTGCAAGTTCTTCCGTTTCTTCCGCTGCCCGCCAAACCTCGAAGGTTGGGCGTAGACACTTGTGGGGCCGCGAAATGCCGGATGAATCCCCCCATCCCCATGACTTTTTCTAAATTACTAATATCAAATATAATAAATTAAAACCATTTTTATTATTAACCCGACGGATATAGGAAAGAATGGTTATCATTTGTTATCGATTCGATATGATAACATGATGTGGAACGTTATTTAATTGTTCGACACACTGATAAGAACGGGAATGCCGTATTGCCGACCGATAGGTAACGTCCATATCAGTTTGTCGGAGAACTCGCCGGTCGCTATTAAAGACGTCATACTGGCCGATAGTACAAGGTTTATGGTCGCTACGGCCCCGGCCCAGGAAGGAAACTAGACATCATTTTGTAGAATAAACGAAATAGAATTTTAAAAAAAAATAATTCTTATTGTATCAATAAAATCGAGTCGTTTTTCACTACCTTGCCGGCTTAGATTAGAAATAATGTGTATATACACCGCCCCACCCAAATGAAAATTCCTGTCCACGTCGCTGGCTCGAAGTGTCGCGAGAAACCAATAAAATTAACCGTACACATTTATGTACTTACACCGTAGTCGACAGTATTTTTATGCCGGTTTTATATTACGTATCATTAAAACGCCAGGCCGTGCCGAACGGGCTCGAGACATTTTCTGTATTTTCGCTTTGCCCGTTAGCAGCGTTAAAACGATTCGACGACGGGTTGACCGCTGCGCGATTATCCGATCGTCTTAGGGTTTTTATTGAATTTAACGATTATGTACGGGTTTACAGGGCACGTACGTGTACACTGTTTATTGGTCGGGTTAGCTATTAGATAAGTTTGCGTTTATGTTATTATTGGACTCCCGTGAATGTCGTGCGTTCGGCCCGCGTCGCACCGGTGTTTATACGCGGTATGTACATGTATTTTTTTTTTTTTTTATTTATATTTATTTTATATTGTATATTTAAGTTATTACAATTTCTTCTTTTTTTTTTTTTTTTTTTAACATACACGTATAGCTATATTACAACCGCGCACGGGTACATAAAGATACAAAATTTGAATTCTGCAACGTTATAAAATATACGGCGGGTTTGATGGAGCGATAATGATGGTTTATTGCGGTCGACCGTCGCCGCCGGCCGGGAATCCCTGAATATTATAAACCGCATAAACGGTATTTAACTACCTAGTAAATTCATCTCCGTTCGGAATAACGTCTTTAATGCGATAACACTCGTATTGTAATAAAACAGTAATAATTTACGCGCAAAAATTATGGGCCATACCAAACAAGCGGAAAACAATCGTTAATTTTTCCTGTAAAATACACGACGCGTTTTATTAAAAAAAAAAATATATATATATATATATATATATATATACAAGGTAATTTAGTTTCTAGCGCACTGTATACGCAACGATAAATCGTTCGAAATACGATTCAGATATGCGGAAGGGCGGTTAAACTTGATCAAAATTTCGTTCAATTGAACGTTTTATCAATGTGTTACTACATTTTGCAATTATAATGTTCGGTTTTGAAATGAAAGTAAACCATGACGTTACGCGGTAACTTTTACTACTAGGTACGACCATCGTACGTCTCATCATGATGTCACCTTGTATCAATTTTTCGAAAATTTTTACGAAGCTAAAACCATACATAAAATTGAAAATACTGAAACATTTCTAATAACTCAGAAAACATCAGAATACTTTGAAAATTAAACCACAAATTCCAGTAGAAGTATTCGATGAGAAATTCAGATTTCTACAATTATTTTTCACCCAATGATACAATTAAAACAGGAACCGTTATTGTGCACATATTCCCGTTTTTCCGGCGGTTTTTCTTTCTGGTTCTTTCCCTTTATTAGGAAATATACGACGGAAATCAAAAACAACCTCTTCAACTAGGGAAAATGTGTTACCATAAATCAATACCGAAGTGGTCGATCGGAGCAAGTGTTTCTTGTCCAAAACTTGTTTACAGACAGAAAAATAAATACATTTCAAAAAAAAAATACACAATGCAGAATCGCCCACATTTTAAAATGACGTTTAACTTCGAGGTTTGTTGTTTGAAGGATATATTTACTGTAATACTCTTACGTTAGGGTACCTAGTATAATAGACGATTTTTTTTTCTTATTTATTTTTATAAATATTATAGTAATAGTAGCAAACCAAAAAAAAAAAAAAAAAAAACTAACAGTATTATTAATGTCGTCAAATTCTATTGTATATTGCAGCAGTTCCCAAACTCTGTGTACCGAAGTGCCCTAGGGACGCCACGAGCATATTCCAGAGGCACTGTGGCCCGTACAAAATATATGTATTTAGGTTCTGGTGAAAATTTTGTCTAGTTTTTTGTACGCTATTCTTTAAAATGAGGGGAAAAAATAACACAATAGGCAGGTAACGGTTTCTGTTCATTTCGATTCAGTATTTTTGTTTTAATTCAGTTAATACTATTATCGGAATTTTCTAGACGTGGTGCAGTTTGCAAAAAATTTAAAATTTTCCAGTTTTTGTTGATTTTACAATGAGTTGTACGAGAATGGTATATGGAAAAAATTACCGTGAATTATCGTTTTTATTTTGCGTTTTATATGCGTTTTAAGTATAAATTTCCTCGCGGTTTCCACAGCCGGTTTCAATTTCGTCTAAAAAACGACACCGTGGACGGATAAAATTGCGAACCACTGGTTTATTGTATTATACTCTGCAGCAGTTACTTACGGCAAAGGTCGCCAATCAGATTGCCGTATTAACTTTTCGTCGTAATTCTCTCTCTGTTATTGACCGCGGCGTATTATCCCACACGCCCTTAGTATTTATCTTCACGGGAGATTTGTATCGTTTCACATTCGCCTCCCTGCCAACGGTAAAACTTAATGTACCGATCGTTTTCACATCTCTCCTGTACTGTTATAATATTGTCGGCACGAGTATACGGTGTCCACAACAATAATGCGAAAACATTTCGCGTAGTCAATTGCGAGGCTGGGCGAGTTAATGAATAACATTATTCGTTAACTTCGTTGAGTTCGGTTAATTGGAAAAAAAAAAAAAAAAACGTTCACTAGTTACATATTTATTACATTACGTTTTATTATAAATTAACTAGATCAAGTTGAGTTAAGTAAGTTAAATTTTTTTTGTTGAAAAATTGTGATTTTCACGGTTGGTCGTATACAAAACAATGGGCTATAGTAGTACAGTAAATCATAAAAAAAAAAACGAAATATCAAATGACAAATTATAATATTTAATTGAAAATCAAAACTCCACGCGCTTTATCGTACACGAATATATCGTGACGGTACTCAAAGTCAAAAGAAACAACCGACTTAACGTGATATAATTCAAAGTTCACGCGGTTTTTTTTTTTTTTTTTATTAATTTAGGTTAATAACAAACCAAGAGTGAAACAGCAAGATAAAACTAACTTTTAACATTTAAATCGATAACTCCTTGTACTGTGAAACGAAATGTGTATGTACGCGCGTGTAAGTTGTATTTTCGAGAATTCAGCGCTCGTCTGTTCAACCGCGAGGTACGGCGACATCAATAGATTATATATACCGCAGAGTAAACTTGTATTTTAGCTATAAGCGACAGCGGAATTATCCAAGGATATCCCAATGGTTTTTTCGCTATCAATTTCGCGGGCGGACGTACAGTTAATTGTACGTACTTGTCGGTTATAGGGGGAACAATTGACGGTGTTTCATAAAAATCGTGTACCGCAATATGCTTTTGCGACGTCTGGACCGCCTCGGAATCGATACGCCAAATCGATTTTCACTGCCCGAGATCAATTATTATCGGGGCAACGGTAACCCGAATATCGAATTTTTCTTACTGAACAAATGCTGGTAGGTACCGTATCCAAATTGTTCTCGGTCGGTATTTGTGTTATTATACTGGTGTACACAGTACGCATATTTATGTGCTGGAAACTTACGAACACCGTTTCGTATACCGACGGCAACCTGCGGGCAATAATCTTTCAAAACGACATTTTTATTACGCGCGTTATTGCTACGATGCGATCGATTATAATTTATAATATTATATATTAAAAACAAAAAAAATAAAAAAATAAATATATATATATATATATATATATATATATATATATATAGCATTTTAAAAATACACCATATTTTTTTGCGATCAACATGATTTCAACGTCATATATATATATTTTTTATTGTTGTACACAAAGACAATATATTAATATTATACGAATTACGATCATATATGATGTTAATGTTTATTTTATCATAATCACATTTCTACAAGTGATTGCGTACGATGAAATATATAAAATACAATATATTATAATTGTCGAGGGTTTAGATTTGTCGTAAAACCACATACCGTTAAATGACGACACGCGTTCTATAAGACTTTTTATCAGTATTTTTTTATTTTTTTTTTTGTTGAAATGAAAACATAAATTTCCCGAACATACTTTACTATTATTACCTTTACCCCACACCCTCTACACAAATTGTCAAAAATAATGCAATATTCAAATATAAACGTCTAATCATTACACTACGTATAACACGATTTATAAAATACATTTACATACGGATTTGTACCGTTAAACTTTTACTATACATTTAGATTGTGAGCGGAGCGAGGAATACATTGGTTTTACAATGTGTTTTTTTTTCTCTGTCTGTGAACACCTACTCTAATTTTCAAATGCAGTACCTTTTCTGAGTACATTATTGATCTAGTACTCTGGTTGTTGCATTCGGGGGGGGGGGGTGTTTTAGAAAGTTATCATACCGTTGGTTTTGATATTAATTATGACTAGGAGATTTTAAATAGCCAAGACAACTCTTCCTGTGCATGTTTATAACGAAGTTAAGGAAAATAAATTAAAAAATATCTAGAACGTACAGACAGGTTTTAAAAATAATATTCTGTACCGATTTTTTTTTGTAGATAATAAATAAAACATCTATATCTATGGCATCGCGTCTCGTTTTACCAATCTCTTCTCATAGGAATTAATTAACTTTCTGTCTAAAAAAAAAAAAAAAATAACAGTAATTTTTTCTCTGTACTCCTCGTACTGATTTTTTTTTTTTATATTCAATCGCGTGATATTGGTCGCCTTTGCCGTTCTATTGCCTGACGATGACGATGACGATAATGATTGACGACATAGTTAAATTATTTATAATAATAATATTATTAACTATATAGACATAGTTATTAAAAAAAAAAAAAAAAAAAAGTAAATTATAACTTTTTAACCAGTTAATGTCCAGCTTGGAAATAATGATAATAATTGAAAACAAAAACCGCACGCGAATATTTATATCGTTTACTGTTGCGATAACGATATCTATCTATTCGTCTATCCGTCTATCTGTCTATCTGTCTAACTATCTATCCGCCTATCCGTCTATTCGTCTGTCTATTAATCTATCTATCTATCTATCTATCTATCTATATAATTACAATTAAATGTCGCGTTTTATTGACATGCATGATCTTGTAAACTGCATGTCCGATTTACATGAAATTAAACATAAACATTCAGGTGGGTCTACCGTCAACATAATCACCTTGGACGCCTTCCTGCATACCACCGGGCCATCCTGTCAGCTAAAACCAGCTAGTTGAAAATATATTTATAAAAAGTCGGACACGCTTCGCGCCGAGGCCCGGGCAGTTAGGTTTAGGCGTAATAGAATGGACGGTGGGTGCCTAGTTATTAGGTTTTGTATGGGTACACTGAAACTGACGATATACCAACGCAATCGAAGAACGATTCCTGGTGTAATTATACCTAAATAATAAAAAAAAGTCGTTAAATACACAGCTTCGGGTCGTCTCTGTTTGCATCGTCTCGTGTCGGAACTTCAATCGAAAATAAAATAATCCTCGATTTGTTGTGCGAAATCACGTCATAGAATAATTATCACTTATAGCTAACAATATGTAACATAACTACCTACAGATTAACAAAATTACAATTTTCATCAAACAAACGACAATTTTAGTCTGGCGATACAAATTCAGCGTCGTCATTTTTCGGGCTCGGTCCTTATCGTTTTCGGACGACCGTTTTTATTCCTAGGTAAACTGATCAACTGATATTATTCGTGTTTTTCCCTTGTCGATTTGTGACCGAGGTAATCCAACAAATAACGAAAGTAAAACCGACATATAGTCATTTAAAAAAAAAAAAAAAAAAAACTATTGGGAATCTAAAAAACGTTTTTCTAGTAAAGAACCGTTAGAAAAAAATCTATTTTACTCACAAAATAAGTGTTTTCAAAAAAATAAATAAAAACCAATGTTTTGAAAATTGTTTCGACAATCAT
The DNA here is from genome assembly GCA_956483605.1 of Tuberolachnus salignus. Lineage (NCBI taxonomy): Eukaryota > Metazoa > Arthropoda > Insecta > Hemiptera > Aphididae > Tuberolachnus > Tuberolachnus salignus. The sequence continues at coordinate 32,819,816 of OY101436.1, read as the reverse complement.
CAAGCGGAAAATCCGTATCTTTTTAAGTTGGTATAACATGATAAAATCGGAGCGTTTTTCTAACCTAACCCAAAAAGGATTTGCTGAGAGAAAAAAAATACATCTTATAGTAAAACATATAGCTTTTGCACTACACTCCGAATCTAAAATAAGTATAAGTATCCGGGGTGTTATTGGTTGTGTTTTTATTTTTATATTCAGTCGATTTTTACTTTAATGCAATCAGTGGTACATCCAGGAAGAGTTATAACCCCTCACGTATTATGTTCGTGGATACGCCACAGAAAGTAAATGGCTTTAGTACTTACAATTCAGCTATAGGCGTACAGATCAAATTAAAGGATTATTGTCGTTAGGATTTGTGAAACTAGTATTTCAAAGAGACAGATAACATCGATCTAATTCGATAATTATTCTGCAATGTCAGTGTTATTGAAACTAAAACCTCTAAGCTTTATCGGGAAAAATGAATGTAAAACCGTACAATTAAATTTATAATAACCACGCGCACATGATTTATGCGTGTAAACACATATGCGGTATAATAGGACGGCAGGTAATTATTTTTCATAACATAAAAAACGACAACCGACAAAATATATTATAAAACACTATTGAAATAATACCTAATACAACTATCATATATCATTTAACTATATTAAATATACAAATTAACTATCAATAAATAACTCAAGTATTTTGAATTATTATTGTTTCCCAATAGAGTATGCCGCAGCAATTCGCGTAACGATTTCTGTTATAAAGTTTAATTGCGATAACTAGGGCAGAGGACTTGTAGCTCTAAAAAAAAAAAAAAACCACCACTAAATATGTAAGCACCTTTTTTTTTATTTATTTAATCGGCAATAGATCCACCTCCCGAAACCGCCATAAGGCATTACTTCGGGAGGCGGATCGCCATAATTTATTAGTGAAATGCAGAACAATTATTTATTTTGTAAAATAAAAAAAATCCCGTTTTCCCCTATGGCGGGGCGGGCTCACATGTCAAAAAATTTACAGAAATGTCGTGCCCTAAGGTGGGATGGGCAGTGGCCGGGCCGAAGCCCACTTGGTGCCCTCACAAGTTGCAGGGGGTGACACTTCCTTCCGGCCTCCCGGCCGGCGGTCCACCGACTACGGGGCCGCTGTCAACGACGGCGGCGATGCGCTTGAAGAAGGCGCACGCCGGCGACGTCAAGCCCTTGGCGCTGCCGTTCTGCAGACTCCTTCTCCGCGATGACGGCTTCAGCGAAGTCGACCACGGCTTCCCGGTGGTCTGGGGACTCCAGCATGAGCGACACCAAGTCGCCCGGTTCAAACGGACCGATCCTCTGGACAAGGCGGTCCCTGTCCCCGTCAAACGCCTCGCAGCGCATCAGGGTATGGAGAACGTCGTCATCCACCTCGTTCTCCTCACTGGGAAATCCGCAGTGAGAACACCCGGGGGACGGAGCTCGCCCGATCCGGTAAAGGAACGAGTTGAAGCATCCGTGCCCCGTGAACAGTTGAGTGAGGCGGTACGTCATGGAACCGTGTAGTCTCGTAATCCACCGCACCAGCACGTCAGGGGGACGAGTGAACGAGTTAACGCGCACCCGCTCCCCTCCGGCGCTTCCGTAGATCGGATCCGGCGCGCCCAACTGGTCGCGAGGAGGATCATCGTACGGAGTGCCGACGGGCGGGGTTCGTCGCCCGCTGTAGCCCCCAACGCGCGCAGAGCGTCAAACGCCCTGCACCTGCGGGAGGCCAACAGTTCGACGGGAGGCAGTCGCGCTACGATTAGCGCGGCCTCGTGCGAGACGGTCCTGTAGGCGCACACGCTCCGAAGAGCTGCACACCGCTGGACGGCCTTCATAGCAGCGAGGCCCCGAGGGCATAAAGGCAGAAGGTCCACGTGGGATCGCCGTACAGCAGCACGCTGTGCACGACGCTCACCAGTAGCCGCCTCCTGCGCTCCCGTGGGCCGCCGATGTTGGGCAAGAGGCCTTGAGCCTTGTCGGCCACAGCGCGAAAGTGCGCGCCGTACAGAGTCCCCTTGTCCTCCAGCACAAGGCCGAGGTACTTTAGGGACTCGCTGGGCGCGATGAGTTCGCCGTCGAGTCGAATCCGCGGTGCCGTCGTCCAGCGCCGGTTACTGAAGGCCACGACCCGACGTCTTCTGGACGGCCAGCCGTAGTCCCAGGTCCCCGATGCCTTTCGAGACGGTCGCCAGAGCGGCGTTGGCCCGATTTTGTGCGCAATATCTAAGCACCAATGCACTTAAAAACCCTATAATGTGCACTAAAATTATGCTCGAATTGTTATCGTTTATGGGATCGTTATGGTCTTATCGGGAATTTTATTATATAGACAACGTGTTTTCTGTATATAAATAAAATTAACTACCCGAAAATTATTCTAATCGGCGATCCTCAAGCCTTTTTTTTAGGAAAAAACGTGCGTCCGCCAAAAATCAACAACCATAGTTATATGATAAAAATTATAAATTAATTTTAATTCCACAATTTCGGTTGTGTTTTGAAATTAAATAAAATCAATACACAAAGTTAAAATCTGTTTTGTGTTTATTTTCCGATAAAAGTAATTTATCGTCATTCAAAATAAATATTACGCATATTATTTAATGCGGTTTTGATAAATATGTTGGTTTTTGTTGTGTAAACCAAGGGTTCCCAATCATTTTCGCGGCGCACCTTTGGAACTGAGATTTTCTCATGGCGCCCTTGATAAAACCCATGGCCTTTTTTTTAGATAAAAATAGATAAAACCAGACAAATGTTTAATCCGATTGTATGGCCAGCCGTAAAAAAACGTTGGAGACCCCTGGCATACGGTATTACTCGGGTATTAAACGGTACGTCGCGTCGTCGGTACTTCGGTATTACGGTATAAGACGGTATATATTGAAAAAAAAAAAAACCGTCAATCCAACGATAACTATAATTACCGATCATCGAATCAAAAAAAAAAAAAAAAAAAATGGCTCTCCAACTTATTGCGTTTGAATAATAAATACGTTTAGTGTGTTTAATAAAACGTTTAAAAAGCGATCGTTTAAATTAGAAACAATGAAGATATTGACGTAACAAAAAAAAAAAAAAAAATTAAAATATTAATCGGCGATATTGTTTGGCCGAAAATTGTATCATTGATAACGGGAAATGACGGCACACCGGTGACCACTCTCTTATACTATATGTGATTACAAGAGTTCGCGAATACTTAATAAATAAGTAGAAAAAAAGTAATTTTTAAAAATGGAGTCGAAATGTCATGTCAACCAAGTAATAAAGTTCATTAATTTAAATTTGAAATCGCAATAACTATGAAAATATTTAATTTCCATCTTAGTAGATATCAGCTGCAGCTGATCGACGATGTAGAACAATATCACGGTTTTGTGCATTTTAACCCACGACGACAATGGTGACTTCATTAATTGTTGGCGCATTAAAACGTCTTGCGTGTTGTCCTGCTCGTATCTGGTTACAATTTTATGATCGGCCGATTGCACGTAGCCTAAGTTTTGAATAATGCGATCAATTCATTGTGCTGATGGAAAAGTTTGCAGCTGTTCCACAATGGGTCTTTTCATCGAACTGTTGTGTGCACAACGCCGATTGACTTGTCGTGCTCAATCGCCCGTGAAATAAATCTGCAGAAATTTTTAGTCTACAAATCTGGTAATGGCAATAGATTATCGTTTTTCAATTTCCTCGAAAGTGGGCATAAAATTGCACACGAACGACATTCGTTGCATTCAATGATATCATTTGGAAACAATTGTTGTATTGCTGGATATACGTTAAAAAATATATGGAATCTGTTCCTGTTCCGGAAACCAACGAACGGATGGCTCTGGGTGGCATCAATTCGACCTTGCCACTGGCGCAACACAATCCAGGCGCTTCATTTTTGCATTTAAGTATTTTACAATGTAGACACACAACGTATTTATGTGCACTGTAATCAATTGTCACGCTGTAATGAAATGCAGCTCGATGTGTATGGGAACGCCACACGTGGTTCTCCACGTGCTTGTGTGACATTCGAAACCGTTCGATTTCATTTTGCACTCGGCGTTACTCTGGCGTTCGATTAGATTGATAATTTGCTTCAGACGGAGCATGACGATGTTCTGCGACCCAAATTGGGGCCCGTCTTATTGGCTGCATAGCAAATCAAGATCGACTTTACGAAATAACTTAACGGTCACTTTGCATAATAACCGTTTGTCGCTTAGAAACAGGCCAATAAATTTTCGTCGATAGGTACGTTTCCAGCTAACGACGCGTGATACAGACAACAGAAATAAATATGCAAACACAATAATAATACATCCTTACCACAGAATACTGATTAGTGATTAGTATTGGTAATCTATCCTAATCGCATTATTGAAATTTTGCATTGTTAAAATGCTATTGCTTTATGCAGTTAATCAGACGGAAAATATGTTTTATTGAGCAAAGACAAGAGAGCGACCCGCAAGTAGTCATAATATAATTCTCGCGGACAGAGATATTTACTCTATGTAACGTCGGTGCATAGAAGTACATAGGTAGGTTAGGTCAGGTTACCCTTCTCCATTGGTAAAAAAAAAAAAATAAAAAAAAATATAGGTAGCATAGGTACAAATACATATATATACGGGTATATTATTTATCGTATCCATTATCCATGTTAAACAATAGTCATTTTTATTACGCGTGTTCGGATCATCCAATCGGTGGCCGGTGCAAATCAACAACCTCACAGTTTTTGGACGGCCTATAATGATTTTTATGAATAACTTTTTAAACCGGGGTTTTCCTCAATTTATTTATTTACTTATCCCTGTATCAGCTATCCTTTAGAGCAGAGGCTTCCAAAACCTATGGTCCGCGAGCCATACCTACACAATTTAATAATATTTCGTTTTTCCTCTGGGACGTCACACAAATACCGACAACCGTGTATAGCACGTCGTTTATTTATAAATTTAAATTACATAATGCCACTTAAGTTATTATTTTAACCGATAATTCAAATCTTGTTTGTACAGCATGATTAGATTATCGGTAGAATTACAATAGACTATGTGTTATGTTTTCAACAAGGATTTTCCGGGCTGCTCTACATTAAAAATAAACAAAGAAATCAGTTAGACTCCGTTAAAGACATGCGTGTAGGTTTGAGCACTATCTTTGTTAGTAAAAGAAATGCAAGCCAAAAAATCACATTAAATTGTTTTTATAATTGTAATTTACCTTTAATAAATATAATAATATGGTGTACATTTTTTTTTATAATAGTTATTTGCGTTAAATTGTAAATAAATATAAAACTTTTACTTAAAATTCATCAATTATAAACAATATTATATGCTTGCTATAAGGAATTTCATTGGTTTTTATTTGTTCTTAATCTAAATTCTTTTAAAATGGTGAAAAAAATTGATTCTTGTTTATAAGAAATATAAGGTCAAGAGTTGTGGTGGTCCGTGACGTATCTAAAGTTCTTTAAGTGGTCCGTAGTGTCAAAAAGGTTGGGAACCACTGCTTTAGAGGTTGAACTAGTAGCACCTGGGCGACTTTTCCAATGTTTTTCTCTGTAAAAACATTCCTTAAACTATTGCCAATATTTGGAAAACAAAAATTAGTCAAATCGGTCCAACCGTTTTCAAGTTATGGCGTCACCAACAAAATATCGATTCATTTTTATATATATATATATATATATATATATATATGGATGATTCCGCGCGGATATATCAAATAATTGTCATGTATAAATCAACGTCGTAATATTTATTTTAAAATATTTTACATAAAAAATCGTAATAAAAGATAATTTAGTTTTGTATTTTCGGTAGAATATTGGGCTATTTTCAACAAATCCAAGTTTTTGTATATTATTTTGATGATTATTATTCAAATCATCACGAATACATATATAATCAATTTAAATTGAAATTTAATCAGTTTATTTCTCCAAGTTAATTTTTTGATTTAGCCAAGAATACCTACCTGTATGAATTAACAACAAACCGTTGACGTAAAATCATATTGAACTTTTCAGTTTTTCACTTTACGTTACCTTTCTATACGATTCACATAAAATATACAATTATAAAATACAATTTGTATCTACTTATTATTTTTTATTTTTTGTACTGACATTAATCATTTACAAACAACAATAAAATGTCCGTTTTTATGTCAAAAAAAGTAGTATTAAATATCTACTATATAGAAATTATTTATGATGAAGTTTTATTACATTGTCTAAAAAAAAAATCTAAACGTACTTATAAGCTACAGTTTGACTATAGGTATATACAATTTAGTATTTGATTTTACAACTTTCAATTGCTATTTTAGTTTCGTTTCTGTGTTATTCGGAACAAACGAAATAAATCATCGGATATTTTACCATGCGAGGACAAAGAAGGAGAACGATATAGAAATTATAGTAATAATTTTAAAATAAAAGTCCTGGTCTGGGAAACGTCCTAAATGCAATCATAAGTACTGCGGCAAATGGTGTTGCAAGAACAATGAAATTAATTTTTCACAAACAATTATTTTTTTGTAAATATTATCACATAAATTATACCGTTTAACGCGATTTTATTGTAAGCATCATTTATGACATGTTTATTTTATTGTTAATTTATGAAGCTGTTTTGATTCTTTTTTTTTTTTTTTTTTTTTCAAATCCCAAAACACTTAAACGTTGTTAAACATGAAAAATTATACGCACGTCAACGCAGTTTTGTTCATCCTCGCATTGTTGTCACCGATTGTTTTCCGGATATGTAATTTAAGTCACGTACGACGATCTAAGAGATCAATTTACGCAATTACAGATGACAATTTTTCATTTTCCACATGGCTGTTCAATATAGGTAAATGTTCGTTATTTTAAGCACGAAATCCGTTTCGATATTTATACATTTTACTGCAGCAATATCGTGTAACATCACTAGATATATATATAGCTTGCGAATTATACAGATAGTCGTGCATTCAGAATAAAAAAAAAAAAACTCGACACACGACCCATTTACAAAAAAATAATAATAATACCACAAATAATTTATTTGTTTATTATGCACCGTGTTGCATTTTAGAGTTATTACATATATATTTGGTCGCGTTTTACTTTAATGCAATTTTTATGAATGCTTTTTATTATTATTTTTTTTTTGTTAACGTACACTAATAGCGATTTGTAAAATACGTAACGACTAGCAACGCAGGAAACATTAATAATAAATACTTTTGTACGTTATTATTATCATTTTCAATTAACGTACGTACCTATACTTCACAAATGACAATAGTTTCCGGTCGAAACTTTATATCATACCTAATTCCCCGGGACAATTAAACGTGCCACTTATTTTTTTTTAATTTAACTTGAATTACTGTTATTATTATAATTTTTATTAATTCGTCATAATACATTATTGTTGTATATTATAACGCATATTCGTCCGTTCTAAATCCCATATAACGAGTAGTGTTTTTTTTTTTTTGTTTCATAATCGTGATTTTTATTATTTTCGTGATATTTCATTTAACCGCGCGCATGGGGGGAATCCCGCAATATCATATTGTGTAAATTGGACGCAAGCAAGGCAAAGTCCTTATATTTTTTTTTTTATAATAGGGTTATGGTTTTCTCAATATAATAGTACACCTACTTACACTACAATGGTCGTTGCCCGACGGCATTATTCACAGGGTCACAACCATAGGACTTAAGAGGGTCGCACACAATGATTGGAGCTTCCAGCCCGCTTTCGGTACTCCGGTAAATATTTTCTTTGGGCTCGTTGTGTTGGTAACCGAAATAACGACAGAACTTGTATTGTAACAAAACCTCGGTGGTGGGGAGGAGGGGACGCCAATAAATAAACCAATATATTTATTCAATAGTATCATTTTTTTTTTTTTTTTTTTTTTTAAACATTTATCATTGAAAAATTAATTCGTTCAACGCAATTATTCAGACGGCCATAAATCATTGCGAATAATAAACCGATTATAATTCACGCCGTGGATAGGCCACTGTTGTGGGTAGGATGTTTAAAAAAGTACAGGATACGGGGTAATCAAACTTATGTATTGCAAGCAACGATAAATGATTGCAATCAAAGAGCAATTCGGTGGGCGATAAGATGACCCGTTAATCGTGCTTCTTCCCCTTGCAGCCAAGATATAACACAGAAATGAACCAAAACAATACCCATGTATTGTCGTTTGTTGACTTGTGTCAGTTTTTCCTTTTTTTTTTTTTTGAAAAACTGTTAGGAAAAAAAAAATATTCAAACAAATTACTACCGGATATGCTGAAAAATCAGTATATTTGAATGTTAAATGTGAAAAATGTGTAGCTTTTACTCGCCAAAAGGAGTGATTTTGACAATATAATAAAGACGATTTTTTTTTTTTTTTTTTGGAAAAAGTAATGAAATTATCGAAAAATGTTTCAAGCAATACCACCAAGCGGATAATCCGTATTTTGTTAGGTTAAGAGATGAAAATATCAATACATTTTTACTAACCGAAAAAAAATGTTTTCCGAGGAAAAATTACACAAACCAGTAAAACTAATAGCTTGTTCGTTGCTACACTCAGAATCTAAAATAACGAAAATGAATAATATGGTTTCTAATCGAACCGTTTAAATTGGCCAAATAATTTTAACGACGATAGAATTGTATTTTTGTTTTGTGATCCGTGCGCTGTTGTCGTTGTATTATTCAGCGTAGTGTTGTGTTCTATTCAATTTCTCGAGTGGTTTTCGATATTTTGTAACGGAATCTGTCTGCAGGACCCGATTGTTGTCGAAAGTCTCACGAACATAATGTAAAAATAAAAATAAATAAATATAAAAACGTAAATTAAAAGCGCTCGTTGTATTTCTGAACAGTCTAAGGAAATTGTTTTGTACACAACAATATAAACTTCAGCGTTTACATTTTTGTTCATTTGACTGGAATGTGAATTATTTAATTAATTATTTTTAATGTTAATATACGTCATATACAGGGTGATTTTTTCATTACGACTCAGCGATTTTCTCCTAGGAGAATTTTATGTAAATATGATTTCCGTTTCATTCAATCGTTACGCAATTGTTAATAACAGGGATCGGAACCTTAATGCTTTTTTGGGTTATGGTTCCGGTTCGGTTCTTAAACAAAAAGAAAGAAAAAATAATAATAATAATAAAAATCGATATTGGTTCTAATTCCGGATTTTAAAATTAAAAATCGGTTTTCAAAAATGCATAGTTTCAAATAGCGGTACCTATTGTTTATTAGGAATTTTTTTTTTTTTTTTTATATAATAAAACTACAAATAAAATAACGTTACAGAATATAAAAAGCTGTTTATCTATACTCTATAGACGCATTTAATCGTATGGTTTGTGTCTCTTTGAAAATACGTCATATCGTTGCCGTTCACAATAAACAGATAAGTTTCTGGTTATAGACCAAAAATAAAACTATCGACATAATAAACGTGGGCCGTAGTGAAAAATAAATATTTCGTATCAATAATAAACTCTATTCTTCTTCTTATTTTTATTGTTATTAGGGCTAGGGGACTCATAGGAGTTGACATGTTTTTCAATATAATCATTCAAAACATAACTTAGTGATATAGACATTTGTTCCAAGTTGCCGGGAACTTATAGACGTATTTTTTTTTTTTTTTTTTATTGCATATTTTGCATATTTACACTGGGAAGGAACAATATTAATTTGTACAGTGCCAGACACGATCGGAGGTTTGAGCAAAATCTAGAAAGAAATTCAACATGTTAAAATAGCAAAACACATCGAGGGTATTATTCGACAACAACTGAAATCAACAAATATTCAACAAATTATTTACTTTACTTTAATACCATAAATGAGTATTAACTATTTTTATTTTCAACGCAAATTCTCCCAAACGGAATATTTTTTCTAAAAATGTTCATATGTGGATTTCGTTTCCGAAACCCTTCAAACGCCAAACAAAAACAAAACCACCAAAATCGATTATTTTGCGTTTAATTGGTAGTTTGAAGGTAGACACGCCGTTTACAACAGAAACCCCATCGATAGCTAGTTTCCTCGCCTCTTTTCCGCGGCCTTGAAATGTTTTTGTGAGTTTAATTAAACTGTTTTAAAATCGCGAGACAGTTTTTATTGATAATCTTGAAAAGTGAAAAAGTCGCGACTTAGGGGGGGGGGGGGGATTTCTGAAATAAACGATTCATTGAAAATAAAATTTTTCGAATTCGGCTTGAAACGAGCTGTTAAATAATCAAAAGTTGGTATTTACTTATGGTAAACGGTATAACGGTAAAATGTTGACTTTATTTGTCAATAAGGTTAAATTAAACGTTAAACGCGATTCTATAATGACTGAAATGAACCAAAATCAATATTACTCGAATTCTTCGTAAATAATTGCCGGAACGTGATAAAAAAAAAAAAAAAAAATTCGCTCTGTATATAATATTAATTTTTAAATGAACGTATAAATACGTATTCAGATCAATAATACGTTTTGATCATTATATTTTAACAGCATAATATTATAGTAGTTGTAAACCGACGGCTACTGCAGAATAATAATAATTAATGATAACATCTTGCCATTTATTATATACAAAAAAATAAAACTCATAAAATTACATTTTTACCGCGCGGCTTTAGTGGGGAAAAAAAAAAAAAAAAAAAAAACCATATTGTTATTAATTCGGGGACGAAATTAATGATGGAAAAAAGCTGAATAGGATATTTTTTTTTTTTTTTGTAAGGGATATTATTATTATTTTACTTCTGCTGGAGTTTCGTTTGTCGTAGCGTGCCGCTACGTACTACTGAACTCGTTTTGGCGTGTTTATTAAATTATATTATTTAAAAAGGGGCAATATTAATTCCGTTACAATATCAGATATAATAATATAGGCTGTTTGTTCAGTCGAAATTCATATTATCCTACTCGACTTATCCCCTCGGATAATTGTCGTATGCATCTCGTCTTCATTAAAATTTACATTTAACATAATTTTTGTTAAGAATTAACGTTACAGTTACATTTGCCGTTTCTGACTTTCTACGGGAAACGTAGTAAAATTACGTTCACGTAAATTCGGTTTTAGAGATTTTAAAACGCCTACAAATTACAATATGATTTTTTGACGTAGATGATAACGTTTTGAAGACAACCTCAACCAGTTATAGATAACTGTTAAGTTAAGAAATAACGTTTTTTTTGTGTGTGTGCCTTGATGATAATGACAGTTGAACGTTTATTAAAAAAAAAGTGTTGCCGCCGAGTTACGACTAAATATTATTCCCCGGACAATATAATCGCCTGTATTATTCGTGCGCACAGTGGATGATATTGTGAAATTCTCCCGATAGTTTATAGCTATCCGCTATTTTGTTCCATTTGCATGATGTATTTTACTACCGTATGTTATTCGTTTATGTTTTTTTTGTTTTTCAGTTATTCTGTTGAAGACCGCCACCGCCGGGCCTTGTGTTTTTAATGTCCGCTGAACTATAATGTTCGTATTACCGTACTCGCGCCGTAGAATTTTATTGGGACTCGGTATTGTCTACGTCCTGGTGCAATACATTTGCGTCGGTTACTACAACGAACTGCGTCGCTACGACAATTTGATTTCCACGAGCACGCAGGAATACATCACGTCCACGAATCCCGTGCCAATTACACACCTAAACGTATCCGGCGTTCAGACATTGGTGAGTAAACAAACAGCTGCAGAAAAATAAAAACCCTCGCTCATAATAATAATATATAGAGTGTAGGTGGTTTTCTTTAACGGCGATAAATCATTGCGAACAAAACATTTTTCCGACAAGCCTTTCCGATTGAATGTTTTGTATTACCGTTGTTTACCGCAATAATTGACGATGTTTCGCGATTTTTACCTTTTAGTTATTGTCTAAACTATCCGAACGCTTATGAAATAAACAAAACCGTGATTACGGACTATCGATAATATTCCATATCAACGAATTAATTTGCGTGTAAGTATCAAATTTACGAGCATTTTTGCAAACTAAAAAAAAGTTCTGTCTACAAAAATGAAAGGTAAAAAAAAAAAAAAAAAAAAATAGAAAAATTCGAAAATCTTTGTCTTGGAAAACCGAAATATTCAGTACCAATGGGATAATTTCTCTTCCGGTCTCTTTGAACGATTATTATCTTTCACTGAATTATACACCGAAATATTTCCGTATTTTTCGTTTTTCTCCTCTTATCAAGAGAATTATACAAGAAATATCGAAACATAACCTGTCCAATGCACCCCTATGACCTACAAACAAAATTGTCTACCAGAATCCTTGCCCGATGGTTGAAGGAATTCTTCTAGCTGAAATCTCGTTAACATCAGCGATGTAGTCGTACATTTTTTAGTGAGTATACGCTTGAGAAAACTCGAAACGCAACGTTAGGGTTTATACTCTCCCCCACAGCCATTAAGTAATATATTTCTAGACTTAACATCTAAGCTTCGTAAATTACGGAAGTATTATTCGGATATTAATGCTAATAAATATTCGGAAATAAGGCATGTTTTAATAAAATACATTCGAATTTAACTCTCAGATTTTAGATTCTGATACCGGCAAATAAGCTAGGATTAGTTTTACCAAGCTAGATTATTATTTCTACTAGAAAAACACATTTTTTGGTTAGTAAATATGCACCGAAACGTCCAAGTCGTAACATAAAAAAAAAAAAAAACAAAGAACTCTGTATTTTTTACTAGGCGGTAGTTTATTCGAAAAACGTATTTATATTATAGCGGGTACCGTTATCAACAATTTTTCTAGAAAAATACGACTATTAGATAATATTGTTTATAACCTCGCTAATTTATCGACTACCGCTCTGAATCGTTTATGTACTTGTATAATGTTTTAAAAACAAAAAAAAAAAAACAAAAAAAAAAAAAAAAATGAATGTACATTCTGATATGTAACACACTACGAGCTATACGAACGTATACAACAACCGCCCATGTATTAAATAAATAAAAAAAAAAACGTTTAATTATACGCATTGTCGAAAAACCAAGAAACCAGTAGGTCGACACGCCGCCGTGTAGCCACGCATACGATCCACCGCACCGGTGGATTTAACAGAGAAAAAAAAGTATCTAGAAAAACATAGGGATCTAAAAAAACATGTTAACAATAACACCGACGGGTACGTGTTCTTGCAATTTGTTATATACGAGGGCGTTATTCTAGATTATGTAACTTTGAAAATGCGTACGCAAATATTGCTTATCCGGACGACGAAGTTTTAATATATATTTTTCAAGAATATATAAAAAAAAAAAAAAGAAAAAAAAAAAAAGTTTTAATTAATTATTTATTAAAATGTTTTTCACTATATTACTTACTCGTCACTTGACCCACTTTTTTCTGCAGCCTATACATCTTTAAAATTTAAATAATATGAAAGTTTTTCATTTTCGAACATAATAAGGATGAAGCGTACGGTTAACAGAACAGAAGTAGAGGTGTACGTGTACATGTTCGGGGGATAAAGTACCTATAATTAAATGAAAGTTTCGCCGGCCTTCGTGAAGTTTACAAGTATTATATTCCTAGAGTATTTTTAATTTGATTATAATATTCCTACAGTTCGTTTAGAATATTTAGATCATCGTCGGTTTTTATTTTCTGCAGTTTCCATACACTTTCGGTTTCGAGCCACGCGATTTCTATATAATTTTTTTAACTGAACAACAACAAAAAAAAAAAAAAAAAATAATCCTACACGAGCTTTGCATTATGTGTAAGATGACCGTTGTAGACGTGAATTTCGGAAGGCAAAGAAAAACTAGTTTATATCTGTAAGTAACGATCAATCACGAGTACGAAAAACGATTCTGAGGTCGGTTTTTCTGACCTCATATTATTCTGAGGTATTCTGAGTTCGAAGTTCGGTCGAACTTGTTTTAATCAATATAAATGTCTTGTTTGTCTTGTCAAATCTTTGAGCATTTCTTTAGAGCATAAAAAGTTATATACACACAAATAAATTACGTGAAATTCTTTGACTAAAGATTTTTATACAAATTTGCACTTAAGCGAGTGCTAATATATATATATAAAAAACCGTGATTATGGATTTTCGATATTTGTATAGTGCCATAAAAACAACTTATAATAAACCTATATTATATAGCTAAAGAGTTATAATAACTTGAAACTTGCGAGTATGTATTGAAAAATTGTACCGCGAATAGAAATGGCTAATTTAAGTATTCGGTGGAAATTTAAGGTCCACGATAATATTTGAAATTACAGAAATACGGGAAAACGTTGTTTCGTAAATATTCCCCTGTTCCGTGGTCTTTCCCAAGTATTAAAAAACGTACAAGGATATCAATACAAAAGCATGATGTCACTGTGTGTGTACGTTGTTGGCAAATAAAAGTTTCTTAAACCGTAACGAGCTGTCGTGGCGTTCAACCCGGCGGGTTTTTTACATTTTTAAAAGTATTTGTTAACGTGTACCTGGAATAAGGTATTTTTTAAACTTTTTAAGAACTCCTGATCTTATTAGAGATTTTCGGAAGAATGAAGTAATCGTAGAACCAATACAATTTCTTATTTCGGTAATGGCACATAATTTACTAATGACGGTGCGTGATCTACGTATATAAAGCTTAAAGTATTATGTCGCATATGTTTTTTTTGAATTCCATCATAAATATTATAAATCATTCATAGAAGAACCTTCTTCGAAGCCTTGACCGACTAAATGTTCTTTTTTAAACCTTTTCTTGTCTATTTGATTTTACGGGTCAATCCATTTCCTTACGCGTCATATAAATAGGAATAAAAGTAAAAAAAAGATCTTCCCCAATATGACAATCTTCAATTTACTTTACATAATAAATGTCCCTATGTTCTATTCGTGATAATTCACAAGTTTCGTCTGTTTAAATTGCAAAAAAAAAAAAAAAAAAAAAAATAATAAACCCGCTTATTGTTAATATTGGTCACTATTTCAATCTGAACGGACTCGTTTTGTACTAGAGGGCATATGTAAACAGCACTTGCCGCTGCACTATCTAATTGAGCTTTCAATGTTAAACCTCCAGATCTCCACTCTAAATCCTACACCAAAAATCTAAGATTACCGTCATTGTTATCAACACTGTTACTCAAAATAGGTTCACTGTCATTATCTCCTCTTAACGGCCGCAGAAAAATAATCGTTTCGATAATTGAAATCAGTTCAGCACGATTATCCAAAACTTTGTTTTTATACGTTGAATCAAAAACCATAGGATGACGGATATCTTATTAGGCCCTTTTTTTTAAAAAAAAAATACATCCGCGCATATAACAGACAATTTGTGCCGTTCCGCATTAGAATACAATTAAAAAAAATTCTAAAACGTCTTTCCGTTTACTTACTAAAACGCCCATTTTTTGATTAGAACCTTTTTCCGGGGCACTCATTGGCAACCAAAACACATATTTTTATATATTATTTAAGATTGTATTACCTTCTCGGTTCGGTTCGTTTTTGTTTTTATTGTTTTTTACTTTACCAGTGCTTATGTACAGAACATTCGAATTTTCGACACGGTGTACTGGATCGGCGGATCAATCCAGGCGGACATAATGCGGACAAGTATCTGTCAGTAGTCGTTGTCTTCTCGGTGGTTTATAATAAATTACATGTTACAATTAATAATTATTTCACGAACAATAGTGTTGGTTTTAACAATTCGGTAAAGTTTTCCGAACGCTGTTTTTGACGTATCCGTTTATACAGACTCGGTGTATCGGTATAAAGTATATTATTGTGAAATCCCGTGACGGGTCGCTCCAGACATTTCAATTCATTGCTGCCCTTCAATACCGCCTGCCGTTCTGATATCATTTCCGTTTTATGGCGATTTAAAAAAAAAAAAAAAAAAAAAAATAGTATTTTCAACGACGGCGGCGGCGGCGTTTTCACGTCGTCGGTCGGAAATTGGTGATTTTTCGACCGTTATACGGGCATCGAAAATTGATGAACTTCCGTGGGCAATACAGACGTGACGAATCCAAAACGAATAACGAAAACGTTAATAAAATATTTTTAAATCGGTTAAAAAAAAAATAAAAAAAAAATTACTAATTAAATAAGCGGTGTGTTCAGACGTTTTTTTTTTTTTGTCGATTGTATATACACAGTGCATAATGTTCGTTATATTAAAGAAAAAAACCATTAAAGAATAATAATACTATTAAAATAAAGCCATGCCTTTCTTTTATACGACCATCCGTGTTTAACGAACATTTATCGTTAGGTAAAAAAAAAAAATGTTCGTATATCTTTACGTTCATTTTTTTTTTATATTTTATTTTTTTTAATGTTTATAACTGTAAAGGTAGGTAATAATTTACTTTTTAATTACACTGACCCGCTATAGTTGTGGGCGCCTACTAACGAATTTATGAATGGCTTAACCTATATTTCGATAGCGGGGGATGGTACGTCTCTGGGGGCGATATATACATAAAATATTATTTATAAAAAAAAAATAATAATAATAATAAAAAATATAGTATTGATTAAGAATCGTGGTACGCGTTTAATGCATAATATAACATATCCCGTATGCCGGTAATCGGGATAATATCCGGCAATCATTCGCACGCTATTGAATTTGTTTGTCCGGAATTATCGGAGACAATGTGAAAACAATAGTTGTTCGTTTTATAAACGATTTTGTATATTTTCGTAAATTGTCCGTAAAAAAAAAAAAAAAAAAAAAAACATATTATTTATTACACTACATGCGGGCAACGAAAACCTTTATGCATATTTATTAATGTGCCTACACGTAATATTAATAATGAAAACCGTATTGCCAGCGTATACGTGCGAGTTTTAAAACAAACGCCGTAAAAAAAATTTAGGCGCGCCAGCCGTACAATATTAGCCGGTCGAAAATATTTTGCGTAGGGTTTAAATTTTACTCGACAGTCGTTTTTAATGTAAATATATAATATATATTTATTTTTTTACTGCCGGATAAATAATAGATTAGAGGTGCTCCGGTGATATTGATAGATACTTGTTACGATAATTTTTTATGACAACCAGGGGCGGCAGTGGACTGTTGGAAAAAATACGTTTATTTTATAAGGCAGTACGTCGCAGTTACCCAAAATGGCTGAGGTGCAATTACGTGCGACACGTGGCCGATACATTATAGTAGACCTTAAAAGTTTTATTGCACAGTTGAAAGCTAAAACACGAGGTCTGTTCAAAAAGTACCACGACAAATGCTATAACGGCTAATCTACACACGATAACGTTAAACCGTTTTTCTTCCGGCGAACGTATTAGTAGGTAGGTAGGTGTGAGTACGTCACTACCACGAGTTAAAAAATTAAATTATTATTAATATCGATCAATTTTAATGGTATAATAATAATCTCGTATTTTTTTTCCCCCCCCGTTGCCAATCAGTCCAACGAAAAACGACGTTAAAAAGAATAAATAAAATACATTAATAAAAAAATCCAATTTCGGCGATTATAATAGTCACGTTACTAAAATATTTTCGGGTTAATCGTGAATAATATATTTTAAACGTACGACTTTCGCGTTAACAAAAAAAAAAAAAACTTGAACAACTTTAAAACGTGTACCCGACGATAGGAATGCGTCTAGGCGATTAGATTAGTAAAATAATACAAAATCGTATTCGTAGTTATTATACGACTATTATAAGGCGTGTGACAAGCTATTAAAGTTTTTATTCTTTCGCTTATGGCTGCGGGGCTTGGGCGATAACCGAACAGACAGCGAGAGGATTGAGGACGTTCGTGAACGAAGTATGGAGGAAAATACGTGAATCCGCACGAAGTGTGAAGCTTAGGCGAGTACCTCGGTGACTAGTCAAATGGCCTCCGTTATTGAGAGGCCTCATTATATTTATTATATTTACTTGCTATCGAACATGACGTACGAGGTCTGTTTGAAAAGGTACCAGGAAAAATGTTATCACGGCTAATCTGCACACGATAACGTTTCAAATCGTAAACAGATGGTATTCCCCGCGAACAAGTGGATATTTTAAACATAACCCCGAAGTCGCTATCTTATGGCAGTTTAATATTGCGCGTGGTTAAATCCGGTCGGTTATTTTCGTTCGCCATGTCCGAAATTAACGAACAACGCGTGTGCATCGAGTTTTGCACGAAACTTGGTAAATATGACGCAACGGAAACGTACGGAAATGACTAAAACCGATTTTGGGAATGATTAAGGGGTTCCGTGACTTTCGAGCGTTTTAAACGTTTCAACGACAGTCGGCGGTCAACTTAAGACGATCCACGTTCTGGAAGACCGTCGACGCCATCCAGAAACGATGGTGTGGCAACAAATTGCGAAAAAAAAAATGCGAAATGGCCTCCGATTAACCGTTCGTGAGTTAACAAAGCGAATCTCAATTGGGTCTTGTCATGCAATTTTACAGGAAAATGTACAGACGAGAAGGGTCGCGATGCCAATTATGTTCCTTGTCTGTCCACCACGACAATGCACCGGCACGTTTAGCGCCGTCGATTCGTGAATTTTTGGCCGATAAAAAAATTGCTGTGATCCCGCGGACTCTCCCTATTCTCTTGATCAGGCCCCGCGTGATTTTTTTTTCTTTTCCCAAGACTTAAAACCATCGCTTAAAGGACAACGATTTCAAGATTTAGAGGAAATCAAAGCGAACGCGGTAATAGGACTCGTAGCATTAACTTTGGAACAGTTCCAAAGGACAGTTTAATATTACACGTGGTCAAATCCGGTCAGTTTTGTTTCGTTCGCCGTTTTTCGACATGTCCGAAATTAACGAACAACGCGTGTGCGTCGAGTTTTGCTCGAAACTTGGTAAAAATGATCCAACAAAACGATTCGACAAATCATGTATATTCAACGAGCCCGACTCCGTTAATATTATTTACGAACTTTTGCCCTGCCTTTGTATTGCGTACCGCACGGCGTTGTAATAAAATATTTTAACGGCGGTATTACTATAAAACGCTCAGAATTCCAAGTACGTTCGGATTTCGCGAGAGGTTTAGGGCAAGTTTGTTTTGCGGGATACAATTTGATCAAACGTCACGGGTTGTCGGTTATTACACGTGTATTGTATATACGAGTACTGTGTAGTTATGTTAATGTCTCGAGCGGATTGTTTGTTAACAATTTTCGCGGCGGTATAGAGGTAAAGCGATCTCGTTAATAATATCCACTTGATATATTGTTGCGAAGTAAATAATACCTTAAGGCCCCTTGGCGGCTGTACGCGGTGGGTCGTGCCGTTCAAATGGCATTCCGATTGTGGAAGACGTTGGTTCTTTTCGGTGTCGTCTAATAACCGTCTATGTCGTTGCCGGGTATACCGTGAAATTGATTACAGCTCAACTTTTTTCGTTTGTAGTATACCTGTATGTATATATATATATATATATATATATATATGAGCGATTTGACGTAAATCCGGATTATCCGAAAATCGAATAAATCCGGATTTGGTATTCTAAAATCCGAAATTTTGTATTTTTAAGGATAAAACAATGTTTGCCGTGTTAGCTAGTAATATATTATATAAATTAGTGTGTAATATGTATAATTTTTATTTTTTTTTTTTGTTGTACTTGTTTTCAAAAAAAAATAAATGTCTACTTGTGATATTTTTCGAATTGTAAAAACGTATTTAATGTTTTACATGAGTAATGCTATTAACAATAAGATAATTATAATAATAATAATAATAGTTTTATGAGAAATAAATTAAAGAATATTAAATCGCAGTTTTAAAAACCGAAATTTGGATTTACAATAAATGTTGGATTTCTAATATCGGTATCAAATAATCCGGATTCAAGTACATCACTAATATGCATATATATATCTATGAAAAATTCTGAAATTTTGTATTTTTAAGAGTAAAACATCGTTTGCCGGGTCAGCTAGTAATATATTATATAAATTAGTGTGTAATGTTTTGTTAGGTATGGTAACCTATTATATATATATACGGTTAAAGAGCGGTTAAACACTATAATTATAATTAACTATAATTAACAATAATTATTTTTGTATTTATTATGTATTTACTACCGCCATTATTGAATATTGACATTTGTGTATTTGAGATACCTGGGTAAACCAATACGGTTACTAGTCGTAACCATAACCGCCACGCCCACTTCGTAAATCGCACGACACGATACACGACGACGTCGACGTAACTGTTCCCGCATTGGACCCCCCCCACATTGGTATCCGATACGAGTTATAACCAAGGCTAGGCGTTTGCAGCATTTGCATTTTTTTTTTTCTTAGTACTCTCCAACACATAGCTCGTCAAAATCAAAATCCGATGCACACACCACAGAGTTCAAATATAAAAATCGTTGTCGCATTTTTTTTTAAAATTTTTTTTTGTATTTTCTTATGATTTGCACAAATTAATGCATTTTCGGTAATCAATTGTGAGTTTATTAGCATTTTTTTTTTTATATTTTTTGTTGTTAATTATATGCATATTGGACATTTTAAAATTCTATAAACGAATATTTGCATATATATTTTTTTTTTCAACGAATTACTACTTACTCTATACGTACGTGTACATTTAGTAACAGGCACCTACATATTTATCAAACTAAAGTAAAATTATCACAGCTACTTAGTGGGAGGGAGTTCGTGTACACGGTGAAATATTATCAGTTTGATAAAACAGTTTTTCATTTATTGTTTTACGTAGATATTTTTCATTGTAATGTCTAGGTGTTCTAAGAATTTATTTTTTTTGAACATACGAAAATGTATTCGTTAGTAAGTTATTTTTCGGTATAAAAATCAATTTTACATTTTTTTTTTTTTTTTTATTTCGCCGAAGTACTGTCGCTGGAAAGCCTCTTCAATTCATGCATTTCATGTAAAATAATATTTGTGTTATTATATAAGTAGAGGCTATTGTAAATACTTTTAATGCTAATGTTTTATTTCTACTATATTCGCTTACGCTTATTGTACCATACGTGTACAGATTGTATAATTTTCTTATTAGTGAATAATAAAAACATTTATTAATAACATTTTCATGGTTAAAAAGAATTTTTTCTGTCTTTTGTAGCATTATTGGTAACTTTTTTAATGCCTTTTCTGTAGGTTTTTAGTGCCCTAGCCCTATAAATAGATAAATAAATGATAAGTGTATCATTTCCCTAGCCCTATTTATAACCATTTTGGATTTAATTTTTATCACGTCATTACGGGACAATTGATTTTTCTACAATAATAATGTGCCCCAAGACACAGTTTTGGAAAGCCGACTGGACTCGGCCCATGAAAAATTCGTAAATTCGCCGTTGCGTATCTGCGAACGCGCCTTTATACGGTAATAGATAACAATTGGAAATCTCTGGAAATCTAGCGCGTACACCCGGGCTAAAATAAAGCACCACGCCATACAGGGTGCTATAAATAACGGTACGCATTAGCTTGTGATTCCAGGGGTGTAGCGAATGAGCTATTAGTATTACTAAGATGTGTTGTATTTTTTTTTTTTTTTTTTTTTCCCTCCTAGGAAATCCTTTTTACGGTCCAGTGACGCCCGTCTGTATTTCATCGTGTACCGGCGAAAAATTATGGCGCACCCACCCGCCCTACCCGCTAAAAAAAAATATCAAGTTACTATTACGAGGTATAATATCGAAACGCCGAAACGAGAATACTCATATAAAACCGTTTTTCTTTTCGTGTATAATAATACAATATCGGTTGCTTTTACAATGACGCTGATAAATATGCCAAAAAAATATGTGACTTTGTTGTTATATTATTACAACGGTATAAACAGTCCGACCCGCTAAAAACAAGTCCTGGGGATTTTACTGCAGTTAGTACCGACATAAGATCGACGCCACTATAATATAGTTGATAAAACAAAAAAAAATAATGCTCTGATTTCATTCATCCCGTACCCTACCTTAAAATATGCGGAATTTCTGCCCGGCGGCGGTAATCGGATTGAAATTTCACAACAGTTCATGCCGCAGATCGTTTTTGATTTTTCCACCCTGGATATTCCAAATCGATCTAATGCATCGAACGAATATCGTCTAGTTTTGACCGGAAATTATTGTCATTTGCATGAAGTGCGCACGTTAATTGAAAATAATTTCAATTTCCTACACTGGCTGCGTACTCGTATTTTAAAAATCGACATCAGGTTAAAATATCTCAAAAAATAAAAATAAAAAGGTGACAGAATATATTAAAAAAAACCACGACTAATAATACACTCCGGGCTTCGTTGTGTCCTTATATACTTATTTTCGATTCAATGTGTAGCGAAGAAACTAATAGTTTATAATAACATGTGTTTTTTTTTCTTCTTTTTTTTTTCTTGGCAAACCCTTTTTCGGTTAGTAAAGATAACAATTTCCGATTTCCTCACGCAATACCTTACAAGTTTTTGTTCAGTGGGGTACTTTACTTGAAAATATTTCTACATTTCTAACGGTTTTCTACATTTTTTTTTTAAAAAAAAACCGATAACGAATCACGGTATATTGATTTTATTTTTGTTAATTTCTGGCTTACGCGGAGAAAAACGCAACTTATACAATAATTTTTTTTTGATTCCAATTTGATAACCGTTGCTTGAGTTTCTAAACCGAACTAATTCATGTTTTATACCTTCCAACCTATACAACAGTGACTTACCAACGGTGTGAAATATGTCCGACTTTGTTTTAATATTATGACGTTCGATTGTTCTACTCGGGTTTTTTCAAGGGTCTGGTCGGAAAATTAAAACTGTCCATTTAATTCCATTTAACTTAAATCGCGTACACTAAGTCACTATTATATACTATAGTATAATTGTACAATATTAGTTCGCAACAAAAAATACTTGAACAATAACGTTGAAAAATGAAGGTTACTCTATTATTCTTTGTCCTCTAGTATTTTGTAAGTAATATAGTAAAACTTTCTGCTTTTTTTTTTTTTCGTGTAAAAAAAAAGTCTCATTTAACCGCTTAATTTCTGTAATATAAACGTTATGGAATTCATCGTTATTTCACAAGAGCTTTCTCTCCCCCCCCCCGCCAAACCCCCCACAAAATTCGTCAAATATCAATATAACCGTTAAAAAAAACTACCGAGTCCATGCTATACTCGAACTCTTTTTTTTTTTCTTTTTAATTGTTATTTATTGGTTTCAACATTACTTATACTTAATTGTACGGAGTCTGTAACATAAAAATACTGTATTTAGGTGCATTTAAAGTGTGTTACTATTTTGGTATTTTATGGTTGATGACAAGAATTTGAAAACCAATAATTATTGCATCGGTATTCTCAAACTAAAACGTTTGAATATAATTAAAATCCCAAGTTTTCGAAATGATTCGAATGTTTTTATAGTAAAAAACTGTTAATATTTATTATAAACTTTATACAAGATAATAATATTATGTTAAACAATTATTTTAAGATAATTTTTTTTTTGAATCGAGTACAATAAAGTTATCGATTTCGTTATTATTATTATTTTTTCTTTAATGGGTCTACTGTTTTTGACAGGTTAATTTCATACAGGTACATAGTTTTCTTGAAAGATACGAAAGGGAAATTCGAAAACAAACTTCTTTGAATTACCGTTTGTAAACATTTACGAAAATATAATTATAAATATTTATAATCCAAAAATGAATTCCAAGATAACTAAACTCAGAAAAATTAAATTTTCGTTTAAAACTATTATAGAATTTGAGTTTACTGAAACATGCTGTAGCTCAAATTATTAATAAGTTTAAAACGTACTCGGAGCAAAAAAAAAAAATGATTATTACTTTTATACATATACGGAAATTGATCGGAGGGAAGCTAATGGAAGTTAGTTTGAATATGTGTGTGTGTGGTTTTTTTATGAACAAATGTAAAAGGCTAAGTAAAAATGCCCTGCAAAATGTTATTCATATATTATGGCTTTTTTGTACGTTAAATTTTAAATTAAATACACGCGAAACTTTAGAGAGATAACTATTTTTAAAATTTTTTTTTTTTTTGTTATTTACTATAGTAATTTCCAAGAAAACTACAAAAACAATATCGTAAATTTGTGCTACTCACATGCAAAAAATATAAACGTTTAAAATATCACTTTAGAATATTGGGTTTATACATTTATAGCTGGTAAATACTGAACTTCCAAACAAAATCGATTTTTAAACACGAGACGAATTATTCGTAACTAAAAAATAATAATATTTATTATGCAAATTATAATACTATATGTTTTTTTAATTTTTTTTTTTTTTATGTATTGCATTACAGGCACATAGTAATAATAATAAAATCCAAAGCAAGCAAACGAAAGAGAATGACCAACGTCAAATCGCACTGTGTCCTCAGACTCCGCCCAACTTGAGTAAGTCTACACAATTCAATTTGATTTTTATTTGTATTTTTTATATTTACAGAAGACGGATAGATTAAAACGTAAAAGAATAATAAACGTCGGAATGCCTTGTGAGCGCGTAGGAATGTCCAGAGTTTAATTCATTTCGAACGACCGTGGGGTTAGACACGTGGAAAATCTGCACGCGTGTCATCGTAAACACGCAGACTTAAAAAATACTTCAATTTAAATACATTCCGCCGCGTTGAACTTTCAAATGTTTTAATTAATAAATTATAAACTATACGTTTTCACGCCAAGACGAACTTATTATCCTTCTTATTTTTTTTATAAATTTTTCTTCTACACGCATACCTATTATTATCGTCATAGCTACACTTTGTCACCACGTTGAACCGTTTATTTCAATTCTCAACTCCCAAACTGTTCTTTGTCATGATCCACTAAGTCCATCCGTCTTTTCCGGCGTCCCCTCGAGACCATCTCCCTGGAGTTTTGCACTTCGTCGTTGCCCCGATTGTTTCGTTAACTCGTCATTTGTCCCCATAACCAAGCTGTATACTGTCACCGGTGGGGCCCGATTCGCAGATTATGGGGCCCGGAGACTTTGATCTTCACGAAGCCGCCATCCCCATTTAAAAAAAAAAAAAAGATGTACATTTTATTTCAAAAACATTATTGTATCTTATAAGAACATGGATTTTTGTCTACGTTCCTTCGGAAATTCGTCAACGATGTCATATGATAATTATAAGATAATCGTTTAGTTATACGAGATCTGTTCGAAAAGTACCAAGATTTTCTTTTTCAAAATTACAAAAACGAAGTTAAATATAATTTAAAGATATATCCTTCAAAATACTCTCCTCCGGACGATATGCAGTGATCCCGGCGACCTTGCAATTTTTCAAAAGTCCTTTGGAACTGTTCCAAAGTTAAAGCTATGAGTTCTGTTGCCGTGTTCGATTTAATTTCCTCTACATCATGAAATCGTTGTCCTTTAAGCGCTGGTCTTAGTCTTGGAAAAAGAAAAGGCTTGAAAAAGGCTTGATCAGGAGAATAGGGAGAGTCCGCAGGACCACAGCAATTTTTTTATCAGCCAAAAATTCACGAATCGGCAGCGCTAAATGTGACAGTGCATTGTCGTGGTGAACAATCGCGGAACGAATTTGGCCCTTCTCGTCTGTACATTTTCCTGTAAAATTGCATGACAAGACCTAATTGAGATTCGCTTTGTTAACTCACGAACGGTTAATCGGAGGCCATTTCGCATTTATTTTTTCGCAATTTGTTGCCACACCATCGTTTCTGGATGGCGTCGACGGTCTTCCAGAACGTGGATCGTCTTAAGTTGACCACCGACTGTTTTTGGATTGTTTAAAACGCTCGAAAGTCACGGAACCCCTTAATCGTCCCCAAAATCGGTTTTAGTCATTTCCGTACGTTTCCGTTGCGTCATATTTACCAAGTTTCGTGCAAAACTCGATGCACACGCGTTGTTCGTTAATTTCGGACATGTCGAAAAACGGCGAACGAAAAGACCGACCGGATTTAATCACGCGCAATATCAAACTGCCATAAGATAGCGACTTCGGGGTTATGTTTAAAATATCCACTTGTTCGCGGGGAATACCATCTGTTTACGATTTGAAACGTTATCGTGTGCAGATTAGCCGTGATAACATTTTTCCTGGTACCTTTTCAAACAGACCTCGTACGTCATGTTCGATACCAAGTAAATATAATAAATATAATGAGGCCTCTCAATAACGGAGACCATTTGACTAGTCATCGAGGTACTCGCCTAAGCTTCACACTTCGTGCGGATTCACGTATTTTCCTCCATACTTCCGTTCACGAACGTCCTCAATCCTCTCGCTGTCTGTTCGGTTATCGCCCAAGCCCCGCAGCCATAAGCGGAAGAATAAAAACTTTAATAGCTTGTCACACGCCTTATAATAGTCGTATAATAACTACGAATACGATTTTGTATTATTTTACTAATCTAATCGCCTAGACGCATTCCTATCGTCGGGTACACGTTTTAAAGTTATTCAAGTTTTTTTGTTAACGCGAAAGTCGTACGATTAAAATATATTATTCACGATTAACCAGAAAATATTTTAGTAACGTAACTATTATAAACGCCGTAATTGGATTATTTTATTTATTATTTTCAACGTCGTTTTTCGTTGGACTGATTGGCAACGGGGAAAAAAAAAAAATAAATGTCTTTCCGTTTCCGAATATTTAACGAGATTATTATACCATTAAAATTGATCGATATTAATAAAAATATTATTTTTCAACTCGTGGTAGTGACGTACTTACACCTACCTACCTACTAATGCGTTCGCCGGAAGAAACAGGATTTTTTAATTCCTTTTTTTTTCTTCTTCTTCTTCTACTTTTTTAAATTGTTGCCCGACGATTTTTACCGTCGCGACGAAACTGTTGTTGTCGCCGCGAAAACAAATATTGGGCGTAGTTAACAAGCCGCCTGTTTACCGCTGTACGTTTTAGGTACGTTAATAAAAAAAAGTCAATACAAGAACAGAAAAAAAAAAAAAAAAAAAAAAACCACTACGCGCGCCTGCATGCCACGTCGCCGTAGCTATAGATCACGGGAATACCGTTTCGTACTTGAATTATGAATATGGTATTAAAATTGTATAAGGGAAAAAAAAAATCCACAATAGAGGGGAAAATGAGAAAAAAACATTGTGGCGCTTACCGTTACGCCTGTATTTTGTTACGCCCCGTTGGAAATTGGACGGCCGTCACTGGTACAACACCCACGTAAATATTTCTTAATATTTTTTTTTTTTTTTTTTTTAACGCTGTGGTGTATAAAGTATTATGATGTAGACCGTATTCCTTTGTGTTGGTTGGGTTCATAAAAAAAAAAAATACACCGGTATATACGTGATAATAATATAATAAAACGAAAATTGAAAAGATTATATATTATTTATGATTCGTATAAATATTGCAACAAAAAAAGAAGGAAATAAATATTAACATTTCCAACAGTCATATTTGATAAATCAAAAAAACGGCAGAATGTTTTGAAAACCATACCACGTCCAGAGAAAGTGCTAATATTATACGTGATTGGTGAATGTGTCAAGTCTCTGCGACGATTATTTTTCATTGAATTACATCGACGAAACGCGATATCGCACCCGTTGTTCCGGAAATATTCTAACTTTATCGACTTTTTTTCTATTACACTGAAAACTATAAGGAATATCGAAAAACAGTCCTGCTGCTCGGACGCACCGATACCAGGCAATATTTTCCACCATAAAGTATTCGATTAAAGAATGATTTCTGGTCGAAAAGACGTTTACCAATTTCTGAAATCGGAATTTTCGTTTTGTATTGTTACAGATAGAGATAATTGTTATTTATTTTTTTTTTTTTCTATTTCTACGGACGTAATTTATTATAAAATCGAAATTATTATATATTTTTTGTTTTTTGCTGTCGGCGATTACATTCAATTTGTAAAATAAAATTCGACTATGACCGAGCGTCTATATATTAGAACCGGGCGCTTCCAACGGTTCAATTATTGCTTCTCGAGCAGTCGACTGCGACGACGTTTTTCACGAAATTTTTCAAAATATTTACTACACTTGTAATTGTTAAAAGACCTATCTAGAGTATTTTGCCGGGGAATATCGAATATGACACGACCACCACACCCTTCGGCCGTACATTTTATTATACAGACGGCAGTGATATAATATGATAGCCGTGCGGTGGTCTAAGTGGTTTGAACAATGTGTACGTTTCGCATCCTACCCCTCGACACCGCAAAAAAAAAAAAAAAAAACTTTTAGATTTTTCACTGTTTATTATTATTTATTTATTTAAATTTTTTTTTGTCAACATTTTCGATAGAATTTTTGTGTAGCGATGGGTGGGGGGGGGGTCAGCGAGGCAAAAGCAAATTTTTCCAAGGCGAGTGAAAAACATATTTTTAATTTCCGGGGCCGATATTACTGAGGATACGATATGACTTGTGTGTGCGCAGCTGCAGTTTTCGCGATTTTCTCGAACTCGCTAACGTTATTAAAATTAAAACGATTTTGCCCGTTTCTCTCGCGGCAAATCGAAATGAAATGTTTCAGCGATTTTTTGTATTATTTTCTTTTTCATTTCCGAGCGAAGCAAATTGGTTTTATTATGATTCTTTTTTAATTTTTTTATTCTGTCCGTAAACAGCTTTTCTACCGAACAAGCTGCTCCGGATTTCAAGTGTAGAAAATTATCTGAAAGCAATTCGGATCTGGTTGTTGCATTAAAAAGGTCATTTATTTTGATCATTATAGACATTTTCAAAATAATTGTGAAAAACCGGGGAACAACAGGAAAATATACAGCAATGGTTACATTATTTTCAATGATTTTTTTTTTTTTCATTTATTATAACCGAGTTTTAACTCGGTTACAATAAATAACCGTAAAGATCTAAAAATTTCATAAATTAATAATATTAAAACTTTTAAAGCGTGGGCAACTTTTCAAAACATTCTGGCCTTTTTTTTTAAAACTATTTAAAGGCGTTTTAATATTTTTCACGGATTAATTGAATAAATCTATTTCGGTCGAACAGAAATGCACGAAGATTTGATACAGGGTATATTAATTTTTTTTTTTTTTTTAATATATATATAAGCGTTTAAAGTTAAAATTTTAAATAAAAAAAAAAAAAAAAACATAAAAATTATATTTTTCGTACTATTTTCCGAACAATGTCGATACGATTTTCATTGGAAACCGTGATTTACTTAAGTTTGCTCAAAATCGTATTTCGTTAACAATGATTTATCGTCAACTACAGATATAAATTAAACTCTCTATATTCTACCACCTCCACTTATCGCCTACAACAGTGGCCCACTGGTGAAGCAAAGTATTAAAGTCCTCCTCTTTTGTCGTTGTAATACAGACGTGTACTTGAAAATAAGCTTAATGCTTTAGATCACTATTTGTAAAAAAAAAAAAAATGTTCTATATATTAGCCTCTCGTTGACGGTCTTGAGCAAATTACTTTTCAAAAGTAATAAAATCACAATTTCTCATTGCCATTTTAAAATGTAATGAAATATTACACTTTCATTACCCCGAATTTGTATGTAATTAAGTTACTTTAAGCGGTTCGTTATCTAAATTTCATTTCTTCTCGAAGAAAAAAATATTTATTATTTTTTTTTTTAAATTAACTTATAAACGATGACGGTGCCCGATGAAATTAATCATTATTTCATTCGAATTACAAAATTAATTGAATGCAAACTACAGTTTAACAGTTATACTCGTTATATTATTATTAAAATCAGCTAAAAATGGATTATTTGTAAATAAAAAATGCCGGTATTACAATTGTTAATAAAATCAATAAATTACACGGTTTTAACGAGTAACACAGTTACGTTATATCATTACTGGTACAAAAAATTAAAAAAAAAAAAAAAAAAGGTCAAATATATCGCTTAATTTAATTACGGTAAAATAACTGCGGACGGTCCGAGGTTGGACTAGTCGACTATTTTTACACACTTTTTTAACACTAAATAAAATTATAACAATATGTATATATACAGGGCGGGACGTGGTTGCTTCCTTATCCGAAACTCTCGCAACTGAGCGGTTATTTATATGTAGAGCATTGGTTTATGGCTTGTTCGAAAGCTCGTTATCTAAGTTTTTTATTATAACTAATACAGTGTCAAAAGTGCAGTGGAAAAAGCAAGAGCGCCCGTTCGCCGTGGAGGCATACTTTTCATTCAGCCGTTCGATCATCGCAACTCGGCGTGCTTTCGGAAACCATTTCAATATCGTCACCTGCAGGTCGTGTGCCTGATCGGAAATCGATTTGATTGTGGGCGGACACGTTCAGGGATACCGGTAGTGTGCCGAAAAAACATAATGGACGTACCAGAACCGTCAGGACGCCAGAAAACACCGATGGGGCAAGGGCGGCAATTTTGCCGAATCCCCTAGGCGATCTGCACACCATCATTCGGCTGCTTTAGGGATGTCTAGTGGTACAGTGAGACGAATTCTTCACGAGGAACTTAATTTATCACCCATACAAATCGGCAGTGATGCAACAACTTAATCCACGCGATTATTCTACGATATATTCTACGTGAAGCCTTCCTCGAAAACCTGCCCCAGGTCGTCCTCGTTTTCTTTAGTGACCATGCGCATTTCAGGATGCGTGAACAAACAAAACGTGCGATGTCGGAGCCCCACTAATCCGAGAGAACTTCACGAGCAGCCTCTGCATACAAAACGTGCGACTGTTTTGGTGTGCAATATCCAGAATCGGCATTATTGGCCCGTGGTTCTTTGAAGAGAACGAAAGAGCAGTTACGGTTAATTCTGAACGTTATGTCAACATGATTGCGGAATTTTTTTCTGCCCACACTTTAAGGAATGAATGTAGGGGAAGTGTAGTTTCAACAGGATGGCGCCATGGCTCACCCCGGCAAGAAGGTCAATGAATATCTTGCGTGAACACTTCCCCGAACGGCTCGTCTCTCTTAGAGGCGATCTTCAGTGGCCAGCACGATCGCCAGATTTAGCCCCATGTGATTTTTTTCCTGTGGGGCAACCTTAAATCGTCGGTATACACGGATCGTCCAAAGATCCTTCGTCATCTCAAAAACAATATTTGTGCTGCTATTGCCGACATAAAGCACACATATGCTGGAAAAATTGGACAGAAATTTCAAATTCCGACTATCTCAGTGCATTGACGAGAACGGTGGCAACGTTCGAGATTTAGTATTTAAAACCAAATAAAATAAAACTTTTTAAATGTATACACAGAAAAATTAATTAAATCAATATTGTCAATAGTTTTTGTGTTATGGTTTTTTAAAATTAAGGAAATAACCACACCCCACTCTATATATATATATATATTGTACATATATTTTTTTAAAAAAAATGCACGAATTTTTGTGTCAATTTACATTTTTAATACATTTTTACGAACGGTTGATTGGCTTTTGGCTCGAATAATATTATTATTATTAGCGTTCAAGTATATTCGCAACTTTGGTCTCGGCGCTGTCTTTCGATCGCAACAACGGCCACGATAATAATATGATTATAATGATTATTTTTTTATTGTCACAAAAACGTACACGTTCGTAAAAAATCGTTATATTATACATGCGCGCAATATCGTTTGAAGCACGCCCATACGGTTATCGCGTTGACGTTAATATCGGGGAATTATTATTATTTTATTTTTTTTTTTTATTAAAAATATATTATAAATAACGTATTATTAGAGAACCCGGATCCGTCCCCAGCGACGAATCGTCATTCGTATTTATAAATATATTAATTTTTTTTTTTTTTTTTATGTTTTCCGGGTCACGGCATGCGGTTCGTAATGATCGTATTATGACTAATCGTCGA
Source organism: Tuberolachnus salignus (assembly GCA_956483605.1). Taxonomy (NCBI): domain Eukaryota; kingdom Metazoa; phylum Arthropoda; class Insecta; order Hemiptera; family Aphididae; genus Tuberolachnus; species Tuberolachnus salignus. The sequence continues at coordinate 32,787,872 of OY101436.1, read as the reverse complement.
CCAATAATAATACGTAGAATAATAATTATTTTTTTTTATAATTTTTTATTTTTTTATAATTATTATTCGGTCGAATAATACGTTTGGAATAAAAAAGTAGAACGACGAAAAATCGTTCGCGCGACTGTTTGAACATTTTTTTTTTTTTTTTTTTCCCCCGATATTTTCGTTTCGTGTAGTTTTCGGTTTCGTTCGCGGTTAAAACAGTGACGGGAATAAATCGCTCGATCCGAGTTTCCAAAACGAACAGCTTCCATAACTACACTTTTCGTAATATACACTTGTTTTGTAACTTGTATAGTATAACTAGTAGAGTACATAAAACACATCGGAACAATGCGCAAAACTTTAACTTTTTCGGTACGGTAATAAACTTATTTTATGCGCCTCTTTTGTGTTTTTCACTGGATTTGCCCGGGGATTTGCCATACGGGTTCTCGTCAACTTTGAACAAAAAAAATACTTCAACCGTTTTCGTATGCTCGGGGCCGTGTTTTCACATTTTGGCGCCCCCGGACATATAGCGTATCCGCCCCTCCCCCCCCCTCATCCCGTTCCTTTATTATTATTATTTTTTTTTATATATATTACACTTGTTTCGTCCGTGATCGAGATTTTTTAATATTTTCTACACGTTAAAACCGTTTGTCATATGCATTTTTAGTTTTCAATAGGCGTTACAAATCTGTAACACGTATTCGGCCGAATGTGTTAAGGCCGTCGTCAGCGGTAAACAGTACACACTGCGACATTTATTCGGCGGGTACAATCGGTTGACCAAACCGGTAAAATTCGCGTTCGTCTACAATACGAATTGCGAACATCTTACGAAATAAAACGCGATAATTATTATTATACGATTTTTTATCGTTGCATTTTTTAAAATTAATTTCGCTCGACCATTTCGCTGGCCCTTTGACACGCCGCCCTCGGGTTTGTGTGTCCGCCCGTGTCCCCGTTTTAATGTGGCTTTTCGCTTTGCACACACTACAATACAGCAGAACACCGTTTTAATAAATAATAACTATACGTAATAATAAACGCTGAGTCTCGTGTTTTTTTTTTGGTTCATTAAGTACTTAAAAAAAAAAAAAACGTTGAAACCATGACACTATCATAATATAAACGCTCATACTTCGATAGCACTTGTATTTCGACAATTTGTTTTTCGGTCAGCGTAAACCACTACACTTTGATTTTTTTTTTATTTAATATTTAAGGGAATTTGATGCCGATATCCGATACTCTTGTGTTGTCTAAGCGAAGCGATACAAATTCTGATTTAAATTTAACGTCTACAATAATTGTACACGAGATTTGCCAGGGCGTTAAATTTAAGGTTTTTCTTCTTCTTCTTTTCTATACATTTTTGAATATTTTAGACTGAAATTCGAAAAATTCCCCACGCCTCCCTCTCACCAACCCCACGATCAAGCGTAATTTCAATCGAAATCCCACGAATACCTCAATATTATATTATTTTTAATAATCTATTAAATTTTCTCTAATAGCGCACAATATTATTATAATATTTCGTCTTCGTTATTATAATACGAATAATGAATATTTATACCAAAGCTCTGACGACAAATAAACGTCTTATGCGATGTCCCTTAAATAATAAAACGTTTCACTTAATTGTTTTTTTTCCCCCCCGTTTATAATAATAATAAATGGCGAAAAAGTGTAAAAAAAATGTTATGAAATGTTATGATTTTATAACAATTATTATCAAGGCCGGATCGAGTTAACATTGTTTTTTTTTTTTCTTCAACTCGTTAATTTAACGAGTTCGTACGAGCGAAATTAAGTTACATTAAAAGTAAACTCATATTTTTTTTTTGATTTCTTTGAGTTAAAAGTTAATTAAGTTCGTATAGAAAATTAATTGAATCCCGTTAATATTTTGCGGTGGCCCGTGACCAGAAAACCCCCCCCAAAAAAAAACAATTCCGTTCGAATGTCTTTTCAAAATGTCAGTTAACTTGGCGGGCTTGTTGAAAATCGGGTAGGTTGGAGACCATCAAGACCATCGAGTCAGTCGAATACATTCGCAGATAGACGGTTTTTTTTGTTTTTTTTTTTAAGATCAAAGCTTCGTAAGAGTCAAATATAATAACTACGTAAAATGAAATGTTAACGATTTACAGAAAGAGTCGAATCGTCACTCAAATAGTGCAGAAATACTCAAACCGGTACATGGTGTAACCTGCTTTAAAAATACAAATTTTATCTTAAACTGTATTGTATTTAAATACGCATCAGAGTGATGTTCAAAAAATTTCAAGTGAATTCGACTAGGTTAACCACAGCCACGAATGTGCTGAAGTTGTTTCCATTAAGAAAATATCATAATTGTATTAAATTTATGCAAAATGTATGAAACAATAATTGTACGAAAGCAATGTTTATATATAATTTATATGAAATGTTTTCTGCGTAATTTGTATTTTTGAACATGTTTTCATAAACCGAATATGCCACTACAATATTATGCAATATGGTACTTTTGAAAAAAAACTTGGGAAAATAAAAAATAAATGATCGCCGGAGTTGGTTATTGTTTTATTGTGTAGTATATTTGTAGATATAAAATAAAGTTAAATATAACAGGACAATCATTCGTATGATTATCATTTCAACGGTACTTGCTAATCCATAGTTGGAACATTGAATAGACCGATAAGTGATTGTGACTGTCTGTCAATAACTATTGCACACTACACCGAGTAGTGTCACACCCGGATACCGTTGTATTTTTACATTTTTTTTTTTTTTAGTAATCTATATTTATATAAAACATTTCTCAATTGGTTGTTTTTTTTTTTTTTATGTATAAATTATAAGAGCTCCGAGAAAGAGTTTACGTACGGATACTTTTATATTTTTAATCGGTTGCACGTCAAATAAAATTGCCGACAGTAAATTACCATCTACTAGACAACCGTTACCGGTTCATTTTTTACATCGTGCCAGGTGGACGGCAAAAGCTGTATACCGTTTAAAAATATTTCTATTCCGAAGTCGATTTCGTATACAACAGAAAGAGGAAATGCCATTGCCAGTATATGTGTCATAATTATTGGGCCATACACGAAATGCTGGTTTGTCGCACCCCCGGCACCGTGTGCACCATTTCGAGATCTAACTTTTTTTATTATTATTATTATAGATTTATTAGGATATCAGTCTGTCGATAAAAGTATATTTGAAATCACGATTAAAAAAGCGTGTGGCCATCTGTGGTATTTATGGCCTAAAACAGCCGCGTTATCGTTTTTCGATTAACGAGTACCAATAGACACGTGAACAAAAACGATCGCAGATCATAATAATAGATACAGAATAATAAATATTTTTATTATTTATGGTATTTTGATTACCCGGACTATAATATACGTACTGCCTCCCTAACTGCTTTTTCGTGTGTAACTGCGTGTTCGCCGCCGTATAAACTTTATACAAGAAGATCCTTTTAAAGAAAATAATAAGAGAAAAGAAATAGTGAATAGAGAAATAGAGAATAGGAGAGAGAGAGAAAATGAAAAAGATATTCTAACTTGCGTAGGATAATAATATTGTATATATATACACGTGACAGACGAATTAAGTAATTGGAAATTCGGTGTTTTAAAAATTGCTTTTTTTTTTTTTTTTTAATAAATATTAAATCCTCTTATATATTATGGTACAGTTAATTATAACGATGCCCTTTATATGTGAGTTATAATAATTGTAAAGATATTCTCAATGAGAGGACATACTGCCGTAAAAGGACAAAAGAAAAAAAAAAAGTAAAAATCCTACTTTTATATAGTAATTTCCGTAAATTCGCCAAAAAAATATGTATTGTTTTTTTTCTTTCTTTCTTTCGTCCTTCTAATTACGTTTTAATATGATATAATATTTTTTAAATTTAAATTATACAATTTATATATATATAGTAGAACTGTTGTAATGTGTATAATATGCGATGTAATTTCACTGCACTCTTTAATTACTGCCCTTTGACGATTAACAATCGTATTTTATTATAATTTAGACGCTTAAAACCGCGCGTTTACTAAATTATAAAGTGCAAGTAATTTTGACGGTTTAAGTTTCTTTAAATTATTGTATATGACCGTAGAATGCAATCGAAACCGTGTAATTCCGAATATTGACAAATTTGATTTCTGTTTAAACGCAATATGCGTACTTGAAATTGCTGTTTAAATTCATATAGGTATATACTAATTCACTAGACTAATTAAAATATAAAAAGTTAAGTAAATTGTAACTTTTAACATAGTTACTAACCTTCGATTGTTATTAATTTAGTTTTTTTTTTGTTACGTTAACTCGATCAACAACGAGCTAATTTTGTATTATATCATCAAAAAAAAAAAAAAAAGTAAAAATCCTACTTTTATATGGTAATTTCCGTAAATTCGGTAAAAAATATGCATTGTTTTTTTTGTTTTTTGTTTCTTTCGTCCTTTTAATTATAATACACTATAAACCGATATGTTTTGAATCCATGTCAATAAAGATCTTGGCGATTTCGTTTGTATGCGTCCGATCCAATCGTTTAAACGTTCCGTAATAAATATCGATTGTCTCACGAGCGGTACGCGATTCTATATTTACAGACGGGACCGTCCGTTTGCTGGTGCCCGACAAGGAGACGTTGGAGGAGGTGGCGCAACGGTTGGACTGGCTGAAACTGTTGGAGGGCGGGCATCAGGCGCCTTCGGCGTGCCGGGCCCGGTACAAAATCGCGATTATAGTGCCGTACAGAGCCCGGCTGTCCAACCTCTGCACGTTTCTACTGAACATGCACCCGTTCTTGACGAAACAACAGTTGGACTATACCATTTTCGTCGTGGAACAGTTCGGTAAGTCCGGTGTACAGTAGTGGGTTACCGCGTGAATAATTTCAACATCGTGCCCGAAACCGGACGCCGGCAGGAGTGGAACGAAAAGCGAGCAATCAAACCGATTGGTCATCGGGACACGATACGACGATTGTCGCGTAACAAACGAATTAAAAAATCAACATGTTGAATCGTTCGGGTCGCTCGTCGGCGACGTTAGATTTTTTTATTAATTTTATTGTAACGCCAATAATAATAATAATAATAATAATAATAATAATAATAATTGTTAAATAATCGTAATAATTTCGTTGGACGCGTAGACGACGGTCTGTTCAACCGGGCCATGTTGATGAACGTCGGTTTCAACGAAGCGTTGAAATTGCGCGATTTCGACTGTTTCTTTTTCCACGACGTGGACCTCATACCGGAAAACGACGGCAACATGTACAATTGTCCGGATCAACCGAGACACATGTCGGTGGCAATCGACAAATTCAATTACAGGTAATCGCCGATACTACGTACACGTTACGGGTACGCAATATTTTTATAGTGTAATGTTAAAAAAAAAAAAAAAAAAAAGAAGAAAAATGCGAGGATTTTTAGAGGCAGAGGGATCTCTCCCTGTACTCAGTTTCTTTGTCCGTTAGTCCGCCATGCCCGACAATCTCAGATATCCCGCGACCAGTTTTTGTGTTGAAATAAAAAATCATATTCAATTAGAATTTCCTTCTTTTTTTTTTAACTCATGTAAAAGGACTTTTAAATTTATAGTTATTAGTGGCCCGCGCGAATGCAATACTTTACTAACGTGGCCCGTCGATAAAAAAAAAAAAATAGGTCTAGCATCACTGCCCTATAGGTTCTTACCGACCGTCTTTGTCTTGGACGTCCTCTTGACCATTTTCTATCTGGTGTCCGTCTCCCTATTAATTCTTCCCGGTCACAGCACACCGTCTAAGTCTTGTGTACATTTCATAGGACTTCTATCGGTTCCGTGTGTTCTTTTACATCCAATTCTCGTCGCCATTGTTGTCTCTGGCCCAAGGTGATTCCTTTTAATGTTTTTTTTTTTTTTTCATTCCAATCCCCGTAACATTTTTTTTTTTTTTTTTATCCGGCTTACGCGTTAGAGTTTTATGTTAGAAAATTATGTAAGCTACGTACGTGCGTACGTATCGTGCTCGCTTACGTAGACGTCGGGTCGACAAATTATACGTACATATTATATCCGGCGGAGAAATATTATTTTATTATTTATGGTATTTTGATTACCCGGACTATAATATACTTACCTTCCTAGCTGCTTTTCGTGTGTAACTGCGTGTTCGCCGCCGTATAAACTTTATACAAGAAGATCCTTTTAAAGAAAATAATAAGAGAAAAGAAATAGTGAAAAGAGAAAGAGAGAAAAGGAGAGCGAGCGAGAGAGAGAGAGAAAATGAAAAATATATTCTAACTTGCGTAGGTAGGATAATAATATCGTATATATACACGCGACAGACGAATTAAGTAACTGGAAATTCGGTGTTTAAAAATTGCTTTTTTTTTTTAAAAATGAATATTAAATCCTCTTATATATTATGTTACAGTTAATTATAACGATGCCCTTTATATGTGAGTTATAATAATTGTAAAGATATTCTCAATGAGAGGACATACTGCCGTAAAAGGACAAAAGAAAAAAAAAGTAAAAATCCTACTTTTATATGGTAATTTCCGTAAATCCGGTAAAAAATATGCATTGTTTTTTTTTCTTTCGTCCTTTTAATTGCGTTTTAATATGATATATATATTTTTTTTAAATTTAAATTATACAATTTATATATATAGTAAAACTGTTGTTATTAGTATGCGTTGTAATTTCACTGCACTCATTAATTACTGCCCTTTGACGATTAACAATCGTATTTTATTATAATTTAGACGTTTAAAACCGCGCGTTAACTAAATTATAAAGTGCAAGTAATTTTGACGGTTTAAGTTTCTTTAAATTATTGTATATGACCGTAGAACGCAATCGAAATCGTGTAATTCCGAATATTGACAAATTTGATTTCTATTTAAACGCAATATGCGTACTTGAAATTGCTGTTTAAATTCATATAGGTATATACTAATTCACTAGACTAATTAAAATATAAAAATTTAAGTGAATTGTAACTTTTAACTCAGTTACTGACGTTCGTTTGTTATTAATTTAATTTTTTTTAAACGTTAACTCGATAAACAACGAGCTAATTTTGAATTATATCATTTAGACAGATTTAAATTTCTTTTAATTTTAATACAATATTGACAATTTACGATTTATACACTATTTGTATATATTATCGTAAAAAAAAATTTTTTTTTTTTCTCAATTACGAGTGGCGTGGAGTTTTGAGTTTAAAATAAGAATATAATTTGATATTTCCCCCGTGTGAATTATTTTCACCACGACAGTTTCAATTTTTAATTAAATTAAATGTCCAATTTCACTCATAACTTAACTCAGTTCATTAATAAAAACGATCGACTTGATTGACTGACGTTTTTACTCGTTAATTTTGTTTTAATGAACAATATTGATTTTACAGTGTTAAACAAATTCGTTAAATTTTCTAGTCTTGCATATTCATATATTTTCAACAAAAATTAATCAATAAATTCTATAATTGAGCATAAAGTATAAGTTTAGTTTAGTTCGACTTGTAGTGGAACTACATAATATGTAAATTAAATTGTATACAATGATTCGCACATATTCGAATATATATTATTACGGAAACAATCATCATAGATTGTTAAAATGATTTAAATATCTAAACGCTATCCATTGTACGCTTTTTTTCCTCCGCATCATTAAGGATAACAATGGAAAATTCATATTATTTTAAAAACGCGAATTATTATATTTTTTTTTTACAGTCTACACAGTCATCGAGTAGTTCGTCAAACATACATTTGTTTGTATTTTTTACGATTCGAATTATTACTAAACTTTTATAAATTATGAATATTATCAGATCAATCATAATATACAAACAAAATAACCAAACACAAATACATTTTGTGCAAAGCAAGCAAATTAAACAAAAAAAAAAAAATAGTACAAATGATAGATAAAACATGACTTTCCTAATTTCCCTTTGAAAATACGCCACTTGGGGTAGGATCGGAGAGACTCGTTAAATATCTTTAAAGTTGATTTCTGGTTTTTGATTCTGAGTTTAGCGAGCGCTATATTGTTTCTACTCTAATGTGTTTGTTCCCTTCTGTAAAACACATTTCGATCTGATTTCTCGCTCCAACCGTTCACTTCGGGGGCCAGAGTTTCTGGTATCGAAATTGTTCTATTTGATGCACTGGAGGGGTCATTTTTTTGATATTCCTAGTAGTTTTCGTGGAGAAAAAATGTCGAGAAACGCCGAGAACATTTTCGAATTTTATTTTATAAATGTATGAATTTTTTTTTTACAATATTATAACGAAAGGAGGTGTATCGGAAGGAGGCGATGGGAACATTAATTTTTTTTTTTTTTCATTTGAAGTTGCACCAGTTTTATGTCGAGCCATATCGAGCACCGTCTGTAATAATAATAATAATAATAATATTAAGTATATTTATATATTAACTAACGATTTTCGATTATATAGGCTACCGTACGTGGATCTGTTCGGCGGCGTGATCGGTATGAGCCGAACGCATTTCCAGATGGTCAACGGGTTCAGTAACATGTTCTGGGGATGGGGCGGCGAAGACGACGACATGGCCTCGCGGGTCAAGGCGCACGACCTCAACATCATCAGATACCATCCGAGCGTGGCCCGATATCACATGTTGACGCACGCCAAACAAAAAGCCAACCCGAAAAGGTCTGTGAAACGAACATTGAACCATTCCATACTTTTTTTTTTAGTTTTTCTGTTAGTTTAGTACGAATTCAAAGCGCTAAATGACACTCTCCCCCCTCCAACCGGTGCCCCCAAAAGGCAGCTCGAAACATATACTCGTTTAATACGAGGGTTATATCAAAAATAACCTCCGAAGGGTAAAATATTTACAAAATTATACAATTTAAAACAATAATTAATTGCATAATATTGTTCTATTAACATTTAAATTACTTGTCTACGTGGTCTCCGTTTAACTCTATACATTTTTTTTTTTTTGTAACGTGGAACTTTTGCTAAAAAATGGCGTCGCCAGTGTTTTGAGCCAGTGATTTACGCCGTGCACAAGTCCCTCATTACTTGCAAAACTTTGAGATGCAACGGACGATGTCATTTTCGGAAAGAGGTGATAATCTCTTGGTACCGAATCGTGACAGTAGGGGTGGGGTGGCAGGGGAAAGATAAAAAATATCCCAGCCGAACTTCACAACTGAAGTTTTTATGCGTGCAGAAGTGTATGGTCGCGCGTTGTCGTGCAGAAGCACCACGCCTCGGTAAGCATTCCTCGTCTTTTGCTTTGGATCCGAGTGCCGATATGTGGTCATCACTGCAAATAAGCACATGCCCGTGTGATAAATGTAAGCTCCGTCGTTTCCTTCGACTTGCAAAAAACAAATTACACTCACCGGTGGCGGGAGATAAAACTGTATTTGCCATGTTTTGTTATGGCAAATATTAGAACACGATACCGAACGAAAACTGTCGAAATCCGGAAAAATGTACTGGTTGCGACGTGTAAGCAATATAAGAACGAAGTGCCCGTATGCAGTGAATTGTAACACATCGGAAGTTGATTTTGTGATGGTCCTCGTATCTATTAAATCTATAATTGTTGGCGAATAGATAAAATCATATTACCCACCTGTATTTGTTACGTTCGCATGGTCGCACGTTGTATTTTTTTTAATATACAATATTTTAAAATTCAGAATCCATTGTCACGTAATTTATTATAATACAGGGTACGGCAGAGCCGACTGACGAGTATTGATGGGCTATAAATAACGAACAGTAAAACTTAGAGAAAAATGTTTTTTTTTTTTTAAATTTAAATCAGTATTCAATCCCATTTTTGAAAATTATATCTCCAAGATGGCGGCCGTCAGCCGTCTAACTGTTATAGACGATCTCTGAAGCTTTCATATGATTTTCGGCACATTTCGACTGGTATGGTGGCCTCGACTTCCACGGTGATTTTCTGTTAATTTCTTCTATGGTATGTGGGCGATGTCTGAAAACCTTATCCTTAAGGTAGCCCCAGAGGAAAAAATCACACGTGCTTAAATCTGGGGACCGTGGTGGCCAGCAAGAAGAAGAATTCTCCTCAATGAACGGTCTGAGATTCCCAAAGCTACAGCATGTTTCCGGGCTGAGTGTCATGGTGACTGCTCAATTGACTCTCTAACCAACTGCACATTTTCGAGGGTTTTTACCGTTCTGGGTGCTCCGTGTCCAAGTCTACTTAGACACAATTTGATAGTGTTAGCAGAAGGAACAGGATTCAGCACGTGGAATGCCGAAGTGTATACGAAAAGCCCTTTGTGTAGCGATCACAGAATGATTATTTTCGTAATACGCCCGCACGACGAAACCACGATGTACGCCATGTCCAGATCACGATTACGAATAAAAACAGCATTACCGTACAATTCACTTATTAAGGCCTGCTCTTATCTTATCACAGGCTAATGACTTCATTAAACTTGTCAGTGGGCTCTGCCGCACCCTGTATGAAATTTACACCGAGATAGCTACAGCCATAGTTGGTCCATGTGGTGGACGGCAAGACGGCGAGAAACTTGCCACCCCCCCGAAAAACAATATGAACTTATAATTTTTACAAATATATTAAAAAATTGTATATCGAATGACTTTTTTTTTTTTTGGTCGTATGTAATTATGTATTTTCTAGACCTTTCCCTTCCCCCTTTTTTATCGTATGGATTCGCCCACCCCAGAAATTTCACTTATGGGCACCCATGATTATAGCTAATCCGTGTCCGTCGACGAAATTAATAAATACATAAATTATTCGCAAATTGAAAACGTTAAAACATTCACTCGTTTTTCCCAATAATCGACATATTCTTATTTTGAAAATTAAAAAAAAAAATATAATAATAAAACATTCAGACTGTTGGTATTATTATACGTATTTCGTTCGACCCTACAAATATCTCGTTGATTTTCGAAACATTCCGTGACTGTCAATAATAATATAATATCATTACCTATAATATCGAATTGGATTTGTAATTGTTTTTTTTTTTTGGATATATGACCGGACCTCTATCGAAGGTTAATAAATATATATTTTTTTACAATAATAATAGGTATACGTCCCGAAAGTTTAAATGGCTGTTAAAAATCGTAACATTCATTTATTTATTGTTCACCCGGTAAAACGAAATTAATAACGTCCAAAGCAAAGTAATAATTATAGTTATTATTATTATTATTTTTTTTTTTTTTGTCGTTGTACGATAGTATTTTATTCGTTGTAATTTGCATTTGCTATTATTCTGTTTTTGTTTTTGTTTTTCAATTACTCACGACTAAACTGCAGAATAAAATACTAAAACATTATATAAAAAAAAAAAAATAATACTGGTTTGCGATTTATTTTTGCGGTGGGTAACGGGTACACAAATAATTTATCCCGCAATAATATTTATAATACCGTCATGGTAATTAAAAACAAAACCGTACTTACCTGCTTACGATAGAGAGGACCATAAAAAAAAAGCGTTTTTTTGTTTTTGTTTTTCTATAATTCTATGGCGCTTACATATAATTTTGTTAATTTTTTACGAAAAACGTCGGCCGATTGCGCGTGAATTGGGCGCAGTCGATTAAAAGGATAAAAATGTAAAAATTTCAACATAATCAACCGGAATAAATTACCGTTTCGGATTACCCTTGTACGTATAACTTGCACGTAATAAATTCCTCTGGGTGTTCGTACGTAGTACGCATAAAATACGTCTGTGCACTCACAGTAAACGGGGGGTTTTTTTTTTGTTTTTCTATAATTTTATGGCGCTTACATATAATTTTGTTAATTTTTTACGAAAGACGTCGGCTGATTGCGCGTGATTTGGGCGCGGTCGTTTAAAAGGACAAAATTTCAATAAAAAAAAAATGTAAAAATTTCAACATAAAAACAACCGGAAATATTACCGTTTCGGATTACCCTTGTTCGTATAACTTGCACGTAATAAATTCCTCTGGGTGTTCGTCCGTAGTACGCATACATTACGTCTGTGCACTCGTAGTAAACGAATTTTGTTTTTCTATAATTCTATGACGTTTACATATTATTTTGTTAATTTTTGTACGAAAAACGTCGGCCGATTGCGCGTGAATTGGGCGCAGTCGATTAAAAGGATAAAAATGTAAAAATTTCAACAAAATCAACCGGAATAAATTACCGTTTCGGATTACCCTTGTTCGTATAACTCGCACGTAATAAATTCCTCTGGGTGTTCGTCCGTAGTACGCATACATTACGTCTGTGCACTCGTAGTAAACGGATTTTGTTTTTCTATAATTCTATGACGTTTACATATTATTTTGTTAATTTTTGTACAAAAAACGTCGGCCGATTGCGAGTGAATTGGGCGCAGTCGATTAATAGGACAAAAACGTAAAAATTTCAACATAAAAACAACCGGAATAAATAAATTACCGTCTCGGATTACCCTTGTTCGTATAACCCGCACGTAATAAATTCCTCTGGGTGTTCGTCCGTAGTACGCATACAATACGTCTGTGCACTCGCAGAAAACGGGGTCGCGTGTGCCCGTCGCATCGCTACCGCAACAGTTATCACCGTCGTCATCATCGCGTAACACAACGGCCCGTCTTTAGCGTACGTATATTTATAAGGGTGTTAACGCCCTAATAAACGTACTCGTAGTGTACGGCTACAGGGAAAAAGTTTAGACACTGTTGTATAATAGTACACTGTACGGCACGGCATGTTTTAAGGAAATTTTTTTTACTGGATAACACTGCACTTATGGCCGAGGACCGATTGCTTACCTGCGAGTGCCGTTTCGGTTCACGACTTGCTCGAAAACGTTTCCATGTTTTTAATGTTATCCGGCAATCGTTTTAAATAACAGCGGGCTAAATACGAAATAGTTTTAAAACGAAAATTCAAAATAATAAATATGTATTTTTTTTTATTTACATATATATATATTTTCTTTGTTCGATGGGGGTGCCTAGCACCTATCTAGACACCTAGACACCCCTAGGGTGTCTCGCTGTTTTCTTCTTTATCATCAGTATTGGTGTCCCTTGGCTCTCCATGTGTTTCAATGAAGCTGATGTTCTCCCTTTTCTTCCAACGTTGAAACCATCCTTCCGTCGCAACAAATTTGTCTTTCCCCATTTTCTTTGCCAAGTCTTTTGCTTTTTGACGTAAAAGTGGACCATTAATACGGGCATCTTTTTTTCTCACTTGTAAAAACCATTCCTTTAACGCTTTGTCCACAACATCTTCTTTTCCAGCTCTTTTTCTTTTCCGACTACTAGTTTCATTTTCCATTGTTGCGCGTTCAATATTCGAACGATCTTTTAAAATCCTATTTAATGTGGAATGAGAAACGTTTAAACGAGCTGCGGCATCACGTAAACTAATTTTTGGAAGCACATCGTATGACTTTAATAACTCGCACTTCTGTTTCGAACTTAAATCTTGGCGTTTAGACATTTTTAGATTTTTAGAAAAACGATACACTAATCACCTTTACGTATGCACGCTGAAACTGAACTACAAACGATACGTACAGGGAAGAACATTCTTATATAGGTACTGTGCTTACGATAATGTACAGTAAAAATAAACGTAACGACAGCAAAGATAAGATTATAGTACATTGGTTATCGCCAAATAACCGAAATTCTTTATAAATAACCGATGTGATGTTTCAATAATCCGATTTATTATCAATGTTCTAATATACGGCCGGTCCGTCCCGGGACATTTTGTTTCAATAATGCGATTGTATCAATTGTCCGTGTTTCTAATGAGCGGCTTCTACTGTATTCGTATATATTAATTCTGTAAACGAAAGATTACCTATTGGCATTGTTTGATTACTCTAATCGTTTCAGACATTCACGGGTTTCGGTACAGTCCGGAGTCAGGGATTTCCCTTCGTCTCTCTCCGTTTAGCGTCTGGACGTTTCGCCGCTACAGGCCCCGGGATCATACAGCGCTGTCCCTGTCCTGTGTCCATGTCCTCGATTTTATCGCGGCTCTCGAATGGTCAGATTACTTATTACTCTCATTACTTTTTAACGTCGCGTGTAATCAGACCGCACTTTCGGGGTGGGCGTTATGCGGCGTCAACGAAATATATAAGAACTGCACCCGGTTTGGAGACTATATCGATCGGGGCGTCGAAACATTCAAATAACGGTACGGTTTTACGGTGTGCATTCCTAGGGGAACAGGAAGTCGATCATTTCTGTTCGAGTTCTGTGAATACCGGGCGCATTTACTTTATACGTTAAAATACACTCGGCTGTGTCCTAAATTTCGCTTAGCAATACACGCGCACGTAAAACGTGTAACGTCTATTCGAATCGGGGCGGTTGGGGCCACTGTCGGAGCCAGGTCCCGTCGCTGGGGGTGGTGTATTTGGGCTATAACTACGGTTTTTGTTATTTCCGTTTATTTTTTTTTTTCGTTTTTCTTGTCATTCGATTGAATCTAATCGTTACGCACTCGGACGCTTAACTGAACGCGGTAGAATTTTCAAAACGTCCGGACATTATTTTATAGCTATTTAAAATCTCGGTGTATTGTTTTATAACGCGTTTCGTAATTGTTCGTAATTGCAATTCGAATTTACGTTTAAAAACGCGAACAATTGTTATTTATTTTGCAATTATAAATTAATTCAATTTCCCGTTTAAGTTTATCCGGACTTCGCCTCGGAATCGAATTTATGTTTGCAATGATTTTTTATTACTTCTCTCTCTCGGGCGAGCGCGCGCGCGCGCACACACACACACTTGGATTTTATTTTTATTTTTTTCATTTCTAAGGCAACAGGTGCAGTGATGGCTACGGTCCGGAAACGTTAAACACGAACGCTTTTAATACGTTTTTTTTTTTTTTTTTTTTTTTTTTTCCCCAAGCCGTCTCTGCTGCCGTATAGCAGATGGTTCCCATAAAGGCGTCTTATATACCATATTATAGCGTTAGGTTTATTTATTTTTTTTTATTCTCTGTAGTTAAGAACAGTTTGTGTGTTTCGTATCCCCCACCCCGGCAGGTAGGAATTTCTCTCGAACTCCCGTATCGATTCAAAGTCGTCCCGCGTAGTACTTTAACAATGTTAGTAAAAGTTTTATCGGGGTTTGTAAAGATTAAATTGTTGAAAGGAACGATTGTATTCGAACCGGATAATTGCGGCCATCTAACCCTTTAAACACAGCGTTGCGCTCGAATATGATAACACAGAATATTTCAGCCGGTCGTACTTGGACAGAAATGGTTTTTTTTGTTTTTTTTTTTTTTTATGATGTATAAGGTACCTGAGCACACGTTTTGAGTTAATTTTTAAAACTTTAACCATTACGGCGCACGGCAGGTGCAATATAACGCTTATATTTTCTTAAATGAAAACACCTGTTTTTCAGTAATACATTCGAATAACTCTATTTGTTTTAATCAACTTTAACGAATACGGTTCTATTTTTTAATCTCAAATATCGCCTGAGTTTAATGGTCGTCTAAAGTTAAAAGATAGACATTTTTTTTTTTTATATAAAAATGTAAAACTAATAAGTAATTATTGATATTGCGCATAATACTGCCACAGATAATTGTCCCGAAAAAAACGATAGGTATTTAAATTTCTTTCACTTTTAAAGTCCCCCTTTCCCGGGGTAACCGGGGTTGGACTATATTGTAAAAGCAGCCCGAGAAATATTTTTTTTTTTTTTTTTAATTTTTTTTAACAGGCCCCGGCCCCGGAGATACTGCAGACTCCGGCGGCTTATTTACCAGCCCCTCAAGCATTATTTTTACGGCTTAACAGAACAACTTACTAAACGTAAGTTTAGTTTTACAGACGTGTGTCTGTATCGTGTTGTGTTATTAGAGCCGATTAGTCACTTACACCGGGATATTCATACGGCACGTGTCTCTCTCGGCTCTTGAGTTGTACTTATTAATTGTTAGTTTTAATGCGTATTTGTACATTATACGACTTAAATGTTTAAATGTAAATAATTCAAATTATTATCTAAAGATATTCTATTGCGCCGCCCGGACTCGGATAGATAACAACAAATATTCAGTCAGTTTGTGTGACCTCGCGTTCATTTCGTAATTTCGTATAGACGTATTATCGGGATTTCAAAAAAAAAAAAAAAAAAATGTTTAGTTAATTTTTGGGGCAAAAGACATATTTGATATTTTTTCGGACGGTTTTTTTAGGGCGTTTAAATCCGGACCTTATCAATTAGTGATAACAATAATAATAAATATGTATAACACTAATGTATCCTGTTTCGCATAGTTATAATCGATGCCGGTGGGCGCTCGCACAAAAATGGCGGTTCTCACCGACCCACTTTGCTGTGCAGTTTCTCCCCGGTCATGGGGTGCTTTCGAGGCCTACATGTACCGATTCGGGATAAGCGGCGTCGCGGCACGTATGCGCGGACGAATCCTTCCCGGTGGATTCGTGGCACGCCCTTTTGCGTTGTCCGCTGAACAGCGTGCGCAATTAACCGAGGCCTTGTATAACGCAAGAGTTCTCGGGGCCGTGGTCCGTGGCCGACTTGGTCACGCGCCGTTGGACCGTCTTGCGGCTCTCGAGTCGTTCGCTAAGGCCACGGACTCGAACCGAGAGGACGGCGGTAACAGCAGTGCCGTATGTAACGAGACAAGCGTAGGAGGGTATACGCTCGAGCTCGACATTAAATATTGACTGGAGCACACATGCCGTTCCGGTAAACGCCGACGGCTACACGGCAGTTGGGCAACCGGGTACATTAGACATTGTCCAGTGTCTCGAACCCGATATGTTGTTTTCCCTACGAGAAAACGGTAAAAGGCCGCGGACGTTAAAATGAAAGACAGTAACCTTTCGGGATAGCGTCCGCCGGGCGGCTTGGTGCGGCGGGTTCGGGCGGTTGCGCACCTTCTCCCGTCCGGGACCGGCGCCGGCAACCCCGAACGACAGCCCGCCCTGGCCGAAACTTTTTTTTTTTATCGCGGCCCACAGCTACGGTGGTAGGTACAACCCCGGAGATCGTCGACGAAATCCCAAGTCCGCCCGGTTGGAATATTCCGCGCGCGTGTTACCGTCCGAGTGAAACGCACTGACCGTATCGGCGTGTCGGCGTATTCATCAGTGCAGTAGTAAATCGTCCGTCTCGTTTTCGATTTTAAACATTTTTTTTTTTTTTTTTTTTTTTCCGCTTTCACCGTATTCCCGTACCTAATAAGCATATTGTTGTTGTCCGTGTTAATTGTGTAAGTCGTGTGCGATGCGACCAGAACCCGATACCCGGCGGTAATCGAACACGGTACATTAACCACGTGCACGCGGTTTTACAATATAACTCGCGGTTATATGACAACTCGGCCATTTTATCGGCATTCCGCTTACCGAGGCGAAAAACGTTTCTAATCGTGACCATATTAGATATATCTACTGACCGGCTATTGTTGTTGAAACACCGACTCGAGCCAAACACTGAATCCTAGTGCCAGACTAATTTTAGGCGTTGAATCGAACCCGGAGATAAGACATTTTCGACCGTTTGTGAGTACCGATTGGTGGGCGACCACTAGGACCCGGCTTCAAATGCCCGGAAAACGTTCGAAAAATACTCCAAACAATAAAATGCCTTGCCGCAAAAACGACCTAAAAGTATTTGTTTTAAATCGCGAGAATGAACGCAATGAACGCGCTAACACGAACTGACCAATCAATTATTGGTTAAATGTAAATTATCACGTCGTCGTATTATGTATGAATAATATGGATTAATACTAACAAAATTACCGAAAAATGCAAAACAAAAGTTATCTGAAGTATCTGTTATACGAATCGAATTATGTACTCGGAAAGCATTGTCTAAGATCATAGAAAAAAAGATTCACTTAACGTTGAAATCCGGACCCTAGGGACTACTAATAGTTGCGCAAGTTTTCACATAAAATTAAACGCGTTGTTGTTTCACTCTGTAAATCCAAACATTATTACTATTATTATTATTGTTGTTGTTGTTGACACTCCTCTTATATGCATTCAAATCAGACCCATAGATACAATTACGAAGCAAAGGTACAAAACCAAGAAGAAGAAGAAAAAGTTTTTCGCGAGTAAAACACCAAGTATGATAATAATCAAAATTTGCCGATTTGAATATTTAAAGTCTGTACCATTTAAATGGTACATTTACTACTTGCCACTTCATTAAAGTGAATACAGTTTCTAAAAAAAAAAAAAACTGTTACAAATAAAAACGATTGATTGTTTTTTTTATTGACAATACAAACAAGCACGGACATTGTTTATGAGACTACTCACACTCAGACAACCGCCTCGCGGTGACTGAATAACGTTATAATAGGCTGAACTCTAAAGGCACTCGAATGTATTTGACATTCAATTATTCCTTAAAACGTGGTTTTGATCAGTCCTCGGACAATTGTATAAATTATTATTATCAATCACGTTTATATAAATCGTTTGTTCGTAATCAATTCAAACGTAAAATAATTACAGAAATACTAATTTAGTGGTTATCGGAGTTGTTGGATTTCTTATCTTTTTTTTTTTTTTTTTTTGTCATCGTCCGAGGAATAGGTTGCGAGATGTTAACATTTTCACTCACGGTTAGGAGAAACCCGAATTGGTATTTTTCCCATCACAATGAAACTAATTTAAGCATGATTAGCAGTCCTCCGCCTCTATTATTAGTTGAGCCTATATGCATGCAGCTTGATTACTATTGTTTTTATTTTATACACATAACCGTACGGGCGTAGTCATTGTTCGTCAGTTTTTCACCGATATTCGATTATACAACTGTGCTGACATATTTTTATACAGACGCCTGATAATAATTCGAAAAGATAGGCCACTCAATGTGTTACTATTAGAGTGCCCGAGGTATAATCCAATTTATAGACTGTACGCGTTGATAAATCATTGCAAACGAAAAACGATTCTCAGCGCATTGCGGTGTTAAACATTTTTTTTTATAAATTAAAATTTCTATTAATTTGTATGTTAACTACATTCGTGCAATTTTACGATATTTTGCGTATTTTTATACATTTAAACTTAAAACGCTTATAGAAAACTTAATTACGACATAACGTTCAATTTTTTTTTTCTTTATCACTATAATTGAAACTTATGATGATAACAGTGAACCAAGTTGTTGAGAATTTGAATAGAGCCAAACAAGTTTTAAAGCCTCTTCAAATTTCGTGAAATCTTCGTCGAAAAGACTAAACGCCTGACAAAAATTAAGGTACTTCCTGAGGTTCGATTTTAAAAATGTAAAAATGTACGAGTTTACTTTGTATCGGTAGAAGCATACATTTTTTTTTTCAAATTAACGTATATTTATTTAATTATTTACCATTGAAAAATGACAAATCTATATAAATTCAAAATGTTTTATTTCTGTAAATAATTTGATAACATCGGAAAAGTGCACCAACCGATAAACTTGAAAACTTGTGAATTCAAAGATATGTTCATTTTTTAAAATCGAACTACTGTAAGTGCCAACATTTTCGTCGGGCGTATAGTTATTTAACGTTATAAATAACGTAAAAACGGCTGTACCCATTCCCCTTGATCCCGAGTATCGGGCAGTAGATCGGTGGAAAAGTCTAATAAATGTTTAGGTAATCGTTAAAAGTTAAAATATTATTTTCAATTTTTACAAAATTTGGAAAACCGTTTGCGGGCGTGATTAAATAAAAAATATACTAGCAGCAATGTTGTAAAGTATTCGAATAAAAGTATTTCAATACTTGTTTTGTTTTCGAATAGTACTTTAAATACAATTTTTTTTTTTTTTTTTTAATATTCAAATACGTAATTTAAATACAATTTTTATTCGCTTAAAAATCTAACTTTCTAGTCAAAAACTAGTTTACAAACACACACACAGAAATAATTTCGAAAAGAAATCGCACACCAAATCGTAAAACCATAAGACATTCCGAAGAACGTGTGGTGTTGAACCAAACTCCGCTTAGAATTTAAAACTAAATAATTTAAAAAAAAATAAATAAAAACCAGAAATAATATAAAACAAAAATATACGAGTGCTAAAAATATCGCAGAACATATACTAAAATAATAAACGTTAATCCGTTTTACGTCTCGGTGTGTATAACGCGTTACTGTTGACACGGGCGATACGTTATCATAATAAATTCGTCTCGTTCTCCCTTCGACTTCATCCCGGCCGAGTAACTTTTTTAATCATTTATTATAGCCGCAAAATCGGTTTTACACCCCCCACACGTAATCAATACGCCTATACAATACGCGCGTATTTACTTTTCGTCGCCGAATCCCGTACGTTCAATATAAGTTTTCTATTATTTCTCTCCGAAGACGAGAAGACTTCGCTTTCTGCATTACAACGGAGTACGAATGTTTCTCGGAACGTCGAGGATGCACATCCGCCAGGGCAGCCGGGGAGGGAGTGGAGTTCTTATCGAACGGACGGGCGAAAGTTTGTTTTCGGGCCGAAAGACGTCCGGGTATTATTTACAATATATACGGCCGGCACTCGAATTGCGAAAGCACTTGGATCAGAGTAGAGTTTTTCTACGACGGATTTAAACCGATTGCCGACATTTTACGTTTTAATTTTAACTATAAACCGAAACGTGCCCACGCTGTTGTACGCGAAAATAATAATTAAACGTAAAAAAAAAAAAAAAAATGAAAAATCATAGACCAATCTTATTTTTACATATTTATTCAACGTTAGATAAAAAAAAAAAAATATTGTATTGGTTTTAATTGCAGCTTTACTACGACACGACAAATACAACCAGACCAATTTAGATTTCAATATAAAAACGTTAGTTTCGTGTTAAACAATTGAAATTCGAATTATCGACCGGCCTAAAAAACCCACCTTTATCGATTTTTTAAATCCGTCACACAGAAATTGCCCGTGTTACCTACCTAGTTCGAGGCGCACTGTATACTGCAAAGTTGGGCCGTGACAAGTTAAAATTAAAAAATCAAATTAGTTTCGAATTTTAACGCAGTTAGTTACCTAACGGTATAAATTGTTATTCAATTTTTTTACTCAATCACCCGTGTGGTGTTCCGAGGTCAAAACAAGTGCAATTTGATAATCCCGGATAAATCACGCGTGTTTAAAATTGGTCGTTCTTATTTTTAAAAATGCGCAAACTCTTAGGAGTTTTACTACGGCAATCACAATTTTACACAAAAAAAATTTCCTTAAGCTTACTAAATGGATAAATGCGTTAAAAAATCACCGCTAACACATCCCGGTTCATTAATAAAACATTCGGCGTGTTAATACTTTTTTTCAATTCACTGATTGTCGGAGTGAACATTTTTATATATAAAAAATCGTTTTATCTCTAAATAATTTATGTATACGGTCTATGACAAAAATTAAAGAACATTACAACTTTATTTATGGGCAAAGCAATTTATAGATATCCGTTTAGTTTAAAAACGTATGTAATTGAAGAAAAAAAAAATTAATTTCCAACCTTGAATATCTACCGTAGTCTCGTTCGAGTAACTTGAAAACCAACAGCCGTAGCCTCCGATACTGCGGTTGTCTTTAATATCTTTACCGAGTAAAAATTCTCAAACCACTTTGAACTGTGTAGGGTTTTTCTGTTTTACCGGAACGTGTTTTTGAATAACAAATTTCGATATTACGCAATACAGTTGACTTCCGGCAACCGTTTCGAAAATATAATATGAAAGCGAATTCGAATAATGTCTCGAGCCGATAAATGTTTGTTCGTATTTTTTATTATTATTATTTAGATTCTAAGCGTAGCTTTTATTATTTGTTCCGCCTGTGAACAACTTTTCCACTAGATATCTTGTTCCGATCGGAAAACCACAAGTGATCCGAAATTTCCACCGAATACTTACATTGTCTAGACGTAGTCAAATTGTCAAAACATTGTGGGAATTTTTGTGCTTTTTCTAGCCATTTGAATTTTCCAAAATATAACACTTGTGTTCACGGTGAATTGTACGTAAAGATAATAAGCAAATTGTCGTACATTGTATTAATAAACGTTTAATATGTGCGAATTTCGATGGAAATCATAAAAAAAAAACGACGGAATGGGTCTCCTACGTCTTCCGATTAACGGGGATACGACTTTTTTAGTTCCAAAAAAAAAAAAAAAAATGGTCAATAAATCGATAAGAAAAACTAAAAACACAAAAAAAAAAAAAAGCCACTTGTAATTGATTTTGTACCTACTCACAGACGAATACAGTTTTCAATTTAAATTTATCGAGACGCGTTTTAACCGATATTTGTTCAGAATCGTTATTCGTCGGCAACCAATGACCATTTATCGTTGTGCCGCGGATATAAATTAAATTATCCTCTATAGTATAGGGGCCTCCGACCAATGGCCCGGCGGGCCGGTTCCGGTGCGCCGAGGTTTTTAGAAACCGGCCCGCCAAGTTAACTGCAAATATTGATAATTCGTTTTGAGTGCATTCGAATTTTCGGAAATCCTTCGCCGTAGAATAATTAGGAACGTTACCTGACGGAGTTTCGGCTTGTAGTTGTCGAGCTCGCATCAAACAAACAGCACAAAAACTGTTGTCAAAGAAATCAGACTGCACACGTATTGTACGCCGTGTCGCCAGCCGGGCTCTTGTCCAAATCGCATATAATGTGCACGTAAAGTGATTTCAATATTTATCAATGCCTACCTGTGTGAGCAAATTTTTTCCAAAAACGAAGAAATACGTCCAATCAATGTTTAGAACCAACTTTAGACATTTTTAAAGACGAGCAATTCCAAACTTCTCATTCACCTATCACAATAAAACAGTTGTTCCCTTTGTCCAATTATAGTTAAATAAAATAATTCTTATTTATCTTCTGTTTGGTTACCTATCAATCGTTCTTTAAAAAAAAATTTGGCCCGCGATGCCGAAGCGCATCTCAGATACTAGTCTGCTGTAAAAAAAAAAAAAAAAAATATCGGAGACCCCGGCTCCCATTTTTCTTAGACTTTCCGTCTACGACAGCGGCCCGCCCCGCTTTAATTATAATTTTATTTTTCGTTCTCTTCGAAATCGCCTTTACGCAACCCGTAATAAATATCGGTTGGTCAGTCGAATATATATACTCGTTTGTACCGTCGTCGTCGATCGGCCAAGACGGATTGTATGTATTATTTATTAACGGCGACCGTGTTTTTTTTTTCTTTTTTTATTTTGTTATTTATTTGTTTGTTTTTTTTTTTTTTTTTTGTTCGCGTGTTTGTCTAGATACGAAAAGTTGTACAGCGGCCGGAAACGTTTCAAGACCGACGGACTCAACAACCTCGAGTATCGCGTCAAGTCGCTGAAACGGTTGCCGCTGTTCACGTACTTGCTGGTCGACCTGAACGGCAAACGGAGCTGATGGTCGTCGGCGCTGTGGAGCTGGCCGCCGTGGGTTCGTCGAGCGGTTGCTCTTATCAGATGAGAATGGTGGTCGTCGGTTACTGTTTTTCCTTTTTTTTTTTTTTTTTTTGTACCGAAATGCGTGTTTTTTAAAATTATTTATTTTTCGTTTCTTTTCTATCATCTATTTATACTTAGCCGTAAAGTATACTTTTTTTTTTTTTTCTTTAAATTTATTACGAGTATATATATATATATACTCCTTTTCTTTTTTTCGATTTACAATGTAAAATAATAAGATTGCATATTATAATCATAGATTTAATATCATATATATATATACGGTATACATTCGTTTAATTTTTTTAAAATTATTATTATTATTATTATATATATATATATATATATCATATTATACCAATAATTATAAAATACAATTATCAGGGTTGTCGTGTTCCCTGCACAGACGTGGTGCTAATAAAAAAAAAAAAAAAAAATGAAAAAAAAAAAATGTATTATTGTTTTAAGCACTCGAATTTAAAAAAATATTATTATTATAGAACAGTGGTGAAGGGGGTGGGGTGGGGGATAAAGACAGATATTTATTTATGTATTTTTTTTTTTTTTTTTAAAACGGAAATCGTCGTCCGGAAACGTCCTGCTATATATATATATATATATATATATATTATTGATTTGTCCCCGTTCGTTTGGCAGACCGAAAAAAAAAAAAAAAAATACAATTACTGCGAATAAACAACAGGTCGTCGTCGACTTCCGTACGAAATCAAAAAAAAAAAAGTCGTCGTTAAATATTATTACATCGAAATAGCCGGTATTTTTTTTTAAATTTTTTTTCTTGTAATTTTTACTGTGCGCGCTACTCGAAAAACGGATATTATCGTTCGTAAATTATTACCCGCGACGTTTTCGACGTGTTAATATTTTACTGTATTATACAGTAAAATACATTATAATCGCACGGGGTATATATCCGACAAAAAGAGAGAAAGAAAACAAAAAAACACGTAAAGCGATTATAATATTACAATAAATTATAATAATTATTATGTATATATATATATATATATATATACGCACGTCTTATTATTAACCGATCCGCATAAACTTCTCCGGGTCATTTTTCACTCGTTTGGACATTTCTTTACGGTTTTATATGTAAAATAATAATAACCACTCCGGGCAGTAGTTTTATTGTAATATACTATACGTGTAATGTTTTTATTTTTTATTGGTTTCGTTTTTTTTCTCTCTATTTCTATGATAATAATATTCTCTATCGTTTCGTATATACTCGCCCAGGGATATTATCGTGCAGGTTGTGCGATAATATATTAAAAACCGCGCATATTAAAAATATAGTATACCGTTGTACAAGAGTTAAGTTTATTTTGTATTACTATACTTATGACACATTTTATTATTATTATTTTTTTTTTTTTTTTCACATGGCCGGCCCTTTTAAAACCAATTAAAATTGTTAAAAGTTGAGTTAATCGTTTACTTTTGAATTGATGATTTTTTTTTTTTTTTGTTTTTTTCTATCAAATTAAGCGTTTTTCACATAAATCCAATAAACAACGAGTTAACTATTGAATTATATTAATATCACGTTTAATATTAATTAACAATACCATTTTTTTTTTTTTTTTTTTTTTTTAATTTTAACACATTATTAAACGTACAACTTACACACACCGTGTACACCGTTTGAATAGGGTATAAATAATATATATATCGTTTGTTTGCTACAACAATGACATAACACAAAAATCGTCATTTTTTAGTTGTTTGCAAATAATAATAATATTGGTGTTTTTTTCTATATTGATAGAACGACATAAGTGAACATACAAAATTAGCCTTATTACCAAATAATTCATAATTAAAAAATCAATCTTTGAACCAATAGTGTCATATGTTAAAAAACTCAAACTAACTCCTAATTTTATAACAATAATACTGTTGTAGGTGAGAATTGAAAGCATGACTATAGTGTGTTATAACACTCATTTTTCATTAAAATAAGTTTCTAAAGCACTTTACACATTAAACATGATTTATCATCATCTCATTGTTACTAAAATTTTCAAATTCGTTTTATGTAAAAATCATGGTTTTTGTGTTATGTCATTGTTGTAGCAAATAAGCGATATATATATATATATATATTTTTTTTTTTTTTTTTACTGAATAACGCGCGTGGAATTTCACCTTTAAAATGAATATAATTTAGACACCGCGTTTAACGTCGATCGTCCTGATTATCGAAAATCCACATACTCTAGGTTTAATCGTTTCCACTTGGGACAATAATTTTACAAAATTAAATACAACTTGATTTTTAAAATAACTTTTAACTTAACTTTAACCCGGTTTATATTATTAATAAACTCGCCTAGTCTCGATGATTTTTTTTTTTTTTGGGGGGGGGGGGGAGAATCAACCTGTAGACAATAAAATATTAGATTAGGGTAGATGGACACGTTGTAATAATATCAATTTATAATATGACTCTGTGATATATTTATTAAAAAATCGTACCCATGTACCTACTAATAATGTACTATTTATGTACTATTATGCACATTTCTCTTACATATTTCAACGATTCACTGTGAAACCGTTCGGTTTTTATCCATTTGAATTGATTTCGGCGCGTAGAACCGCATGTACTATGTTTTTTAAATTGTTTAATGTACTTTATTGATAAAATATTACGGGTACGTTTACAGATTAAGTAGATTCATAGGTGTACCTATTTTTCTATATATATATATATATATTTATGTCTATGAACATATTTTTTTTTTTTAATTAGTATTTATATGTACGTACTTAATCATAATGATTTGTTAACAGTTGTATGCAACTCCTGGAACCCAACATTTTTGTCACTCGATTATTTATTTGATTTTATCGAATAATAGACGGCAATGACCGGATACCAACCGTGGATTCGAAATCGCGTTTCGAGACGACTAAATTTAATCGAGTATTATTTGCACGTCTACGGTATAATATGCAAATCATCGCAATACATTCGAAATATTATATTGTCAAACTTGCAATGTTCGTTTGTCGAGTTATAAATTATTATAATATTTCCATCGATTATTGTGCACGTTGTGCACTAGAAACGCGTTTGTTATTTAAATTCGAATTAAAATAAATATCGAGATATTCTATACCGCCCCCCCCATACACACACATACCTCCCGAACATTTTCTTTTTAATCCGTAATCGTATAAGTACAAAATATTTCTAATTTATTAATTTAATTTCATGAAATACAAATTGTCGAAAATTTCATTATAGCGTGTAAAAAAAAAAAAAAATGCATTAATTTATTTAAATTGACAACATTTTTTCGAAATCATTAATAGTCCATCAAGTTACAGCAATATATATATATATTAGAAAATCATAATTCTAAACTCATTTGCACAATTTCGATACAAATATTGGACATATTTTTAAGGTATTTTGTAACATAATTTTGGCGGTTAAAAAGCAATTCATACCTATCGATAGATCGAACAACTCTTTGGCCGGAAATATTAATTTCAAAATAAAATATTCGTATCGATTTTACCGCCGATTACCGTCTACACCTGCACGCATCAAATTGATTAGTTTCCCACCAATTAAAAAATCGACTTTGAAAATTTCTTACAGAAAACGTTTTCAATAAATTTATGAGCGCGTACATTTTAGCGACTGCGATGCAGAAGACAAGACGATCGTCATAGAGAATTTTTCATCACTTAAAAATTACACGATATTTTAACTGAATGTTTACAACCCGATAATAATTGCATTTATATGAACGATAAAAAATATTTGTTTTTTTTTTCGTTTATTAATTTTATTATATTAACCCCGGTATATTAATAATACTGAAAAACCGAACATGTCCAAATCAGACTAAATCGTATTGATATAATAATATTTGTTTTACGTGTGTTGTACATTTATTTTGACACAGAGTTTACAGACTGCCGTCAATGCGTACATATTTATTTATTTTTTTTTATTTTTTTTTTAACATAATATTAATATTGTAAACTTTTTTTTTTTAATAATAATATGTTCATTAATATTACAATTCGTGTCTATGAGGTTTTATAATAATAATATTCGTTATTTTCCGTAGTTTATATAGGTATAATAATACAATTCATTGTGTAATCTCATTTATTACTCCATAAGCTACTGTACATTTAGATTGTTGTTCGCTTGATTCATTTTTCAAATAAGAATTATACCGTTTCCCCTAAATTATATTATTAATGTTATATATATATATATATATATGTATCTTTTTTTTCTTTTTTTGTAATTTAATGTATATTCTATTATTTAGATCATATCACTTCTGTATAATATTATTATTATTATTATTATTATTAATACATTTAAGACCATATTATTTAAAATAAACGATTGAATTTTTTAAATCGCAACAAAACTGTTGAAACGCGCGTTACCCGGCGACAAATTGTGATCGGAACCCGATATATACCGCAGAAAAAAGCTCTTGGAGAACAGTATCATTGTGCGCCGGGAATTTTTTTTTTTTTTTTTTATACGGGGTGCGGCTGACGAGTTTAATGAGGACATTAGCCTCTGATAAGATTAAGAGCAAGCCTTAAATAAGTGGTATATTTTGAATTGTACGGTAATGCCGTTTTTATTCATAATCGTGGTCTGGAACATCAGGTGTACATCGGTGGTTTCGTCGTGCGTGCGTATTACGAAAATAATCGTTCTGTGATCGCTACACAAAGGGCTTTTCATCTGCGAATTCCTCCGATATCGACTTTTTTCTGTAGCGATGAGGCCCGTTTTCATATTTCTGGAACTGTAAATAAACAAAATTTTCGATACTGGGCTACACAAATAACCCACGGCAACTCCATGAGAGACCACTCCACTCTCCTAAAGTGACACTGTGGTGTGTTGTGTCCCAATTTGGGGTGATCGGCCCCCTACTCTTTTGAGGACGAGAACAGGACCGTCACTGTCACGTCCGCTCGTTATGTTGTGATGTTGCGAACTTATCTGTAGCGTAGATTGGAAGAAATGGCTGAAGAACATGATTTGGGAGATGTATGGTTCCAGCAAGACGGAGCTACAGCGCACACAGCTAGAATTTCACTTGCTGTCTTGCGACAAATGTTCCCTGGGCGGTTAGTCTCACTGAGAGGAGACATAGGCTGGCCAGCACGGTCCCCAGATTTAAGCACGTGTGATTTTTTCCTCTGGGGCTACCTTAAGGATAAGGTTTTCAGACATCGCCCACATACCATAGTAATTAAACAGAAAATCACCGTGGAAGTCGAGGCCACCATACCAGTTGAAATGTGCCGAAAATCATATGAAAGCTTCAGAGATCGTCTATAACAGTTAGGCGGCTGACGGCCACCATCTTGGAGATATAATTTTCAAAAAATAATTTTTAAAAATGAGATTGTATACTGATTTAAATTTAAAAAAAATCCTTTTCTCTAAGTTTTACTGTTCGTTATGTATAGCCCATCAGAACTCGCCAGTCGGCTCTGCCGCACCCTGTATATAATATCGACCAATTGCAATTCGGTGTCGAGAGCCAAAAAGTAAAATGAAATACACTTCTGACCGGGCCACAACTCGGATATAGATGCTGGGCGGCCTTTATTTTAATTCCATAGTCGTGTCGAATTTAGTTTATTTAACTGTATAACTGTTTGGCGAACATTAATTTAACGAAACCGAGTATTAGTAAAATTAATGACAAAATTTCAACAAAAAAAAACAAGCGAAATACAGAGTAACATTCAATGGGATTTTCTAATTTGTTAACCGATTTTTATAATTTTCAACGTAGAGATTCTCAATACAACATTTAAACGAAACACATTTACTTTTTCGATATTTCAAATAATGCACTACTAATAACTAATGCATATCTGTAAGTATATAATATATTTTGTTTTAGAGACTAGATTCTAAGGCTGATCAGTGGCGGTTATAAAGCTACAGGTGGATCGCCCGTAATATATTTTTTTTAGTTTCTCCGCAGGTTATAAATAATCATCTGGACACAGCCCATCGTAGACTGAAAATGATTACCAATTTTTAAACATTTTATTATATCAAACGTGTAACCATATTTTTGAGGAAAAATCCGCTTTCATACCCGCACATTTCAATCCGTAATCATTTTTTCCGGGTTAAAGAGCAACATTGGAAAATGTTCGCAATCCATTCCTTATTAAATGCAAAACAACTGACCGATTTTTTTTTTTAAAAAAAAATTCCGGAAACGCGTTTCTACTAGTTACGTATTTTAACGCGGAATGGGGTTGTGGGTATTTTACTAATTCGGGCCCCGCGTCGATTGAACGCCGAGTACAACCGCTACTGAGGTTGGCTGAGCGTTAACGAGCTAAAAAATTGACTTTTAACGTTTCCGATTGACTCAACTTGACCGAACCGATCATTTTTCATTTACTTTTGCTCTGTCTTACGATCGTCGGTCGCGGGATAAAAACGTTTCAGATTTTCGTTGGTACGACGAATATAATAAAATAAAATGAACCGATTAATATCCCGAATTCAGGAGCCCTTAGCATGGGCTAAAAATGAATAATATATTTTTAAAATAATATTTAACAAAATCAACGTAATAAAATAATAATAAATGAATATAATGTAAAATAATATTATATATTAGATAGTTGATTGAAGCTTATGCGAAACAGCCAAGAGTAAAATAATAATAATAATAATAATAATAATTAATAATAAAATAATATGACGTATGTTTTTTTTTTTTTTTTTTTGTATATCATTATAATATTAATAGGTAATAAAATATAGTATAATATATTTAAAAAAAAAAAAAAAAAAAACCCCCCCGATCGTTGGCAATAGTATCCCGATTCTGTTTTTAGCAGCATATTTGACGGTCGGCTTGTTTGAAATGATGTGAGAAATTGGCGAATCCTTCGGGTCTGCAACAAACAAAACAAATCGTTATATTACATTATTGTGTTGAACCGTACAAGAACTATTCCCGTTGTTCGAAAATCGTATTTTCCTAAACGATATTATTTATTTCGGCAGTTCGTTTCACCGCGCGATAAACTGAAATAAAAAAAATCAACTGTAGCTAACGTGCGACTGACTGCCAGCAGTCCTAATAATAATAATAATAATATCTCCAGCAATTTACAAATTCGTTTCGAAAAATGAAAGAAAGAAAGAAAAAAATACAACCGGTCATTACGGTACACAAAATAATATTATTATATGGGAAACATTACCTACCGGTGATATAAAACTACGAATTATTATATTTTCTATGATGTTTTTACGTCAAATTTGATATACCTATTACTTATTGGGTTTAACCGGGTGCCGAGGTGTTCTATATTATAATATATTAACGTTCACGGTAATTTTTTTTATTTCTCGGTCAATTTTTGTGCCTTATTTCCCCGCCCCACACCCCGGTAATATATTATGAAGTTAAAAGTATTATTTTTGAGAGAGAGAAAAAAATAATAATAATGCCAATCGAGTGGTCCCCGCGTGATCGGCGGACATTTGACGGCTCTGTATTTCTCTGACGGGCAATTATATTGCAAAACCGAGTGCCTGTAAAACATATCGAAAAGCCTTTGAAATCGGTTTTAGATATTAAAAAACACCGGTCGTACACCGTCTTTTAGACGGCGGCGTTTTTAAAAATAATCACGTGGGCGTTTTTTTTTTTTTTTTTTTTTTTTTTTTTTGAAATAGTAATCAAAAGAATTAGGTAGAAATTTAAAAAAAAAAAATATATATATATATGGTATACCATTATTTGTACATTCGATAACGAATTGAACAGTTTTGGAATACCGTAAAACGCCAACGAGTTTGTCTTCGAAATGTTATCGTCTAAAAATTTTTAAAATGTTTCATGTTTTTTTTTTTTTTTATCTAAAACCGATATTAAAGGCATTTTTGTTTGTTTTTTTTTTTTTTTTTTTTTTTACGTGAACGCATTTTTGCTTTATTGAAAGACGTAGACGGCGGAATGCCACTGCGACGCCCTCCCCCCCCCGGTCAGCGTATTGACTTTTATCTTTGAGATCAAAAATCGTACTAAAAAAATACCGTTGATATTTAATAAGTATTAGCTGCAGTTTATTGAATTATTTATTAAATATCTCGTCGTGGAGAGGCACGGCAATTATATATTTTACTTGTCCAAACGTAAAATTCGTATACATAATAATTTAAACTATATCTGGCCAGACATAATTATTTAATATATTAATCGGATTGAATACTCAATACTGGATAAATATATATATATATATATATATATTCGAAGTAACCAAAAAAAGCACATCAAATTGTTACAAATATTACATTATTGTAACATCGTGCGTAAAATATATTATCAATTGCACCTGTAAGAGGATTGCAATTGCATTATTTCCGCATCACGTCGATAATGTTTTATTGTGCTCGACTGTACGACTGTATGTAAATTAAAATACGTTGATAATATTATTATGTTGGCTGTTGATAGGAATAGTTAATCCTAAAAATATAACAGACGATATTTCGCAAAAGACCAAGGATATTTGATCTAGTATTATAAAATACTTAATATTATAAATATAATTTAATAATTACTCTGTATATTTAGTTACGGACTAATAATCAAAAAAAATTCTGTTCCTTATAGAATATTGGAGGGTTTTTAGTGGGTGGTATGAGGTTTACAGATATTTACTAAAATCGTGTTTGAAATTTACATTGTACAAAAATTACGTATTAAATTACGTACAACTCACTACAGATATAACAAATCGTCATTATTTATCCATTTGGTAAACATTTTAAATTTGAATAATGTTTTATACTTCCTTATAGGGAGTGATACGCACGTGTACAATGTATATAAATGCAAATTTCGTGCATAATAAATATAAATAATAAATAAAATAAAATAAAAACGTTATCAAATAAAATTTGTTCGCAATACGCGAAGTACCTATCGATATTTATTATTATTATTTTTCTTTTTTTTTTTTACCATTTAAAATACTACGGTTTCGCGTAAGAGGTCCACACATTTTATTTGATAAATATAATATTGTGAAATTACGCATAGGTTTTTTTATCCTAGTTGTAATGTTGTAAAAACAATTTTTTATTAGTATATTGATACAAACACATGGATATCCGGTTTATACAAGATAGGTTAACCAACAAATGTAGTCTACAATAACGATTTGTTTTAATATTATTTTTCATTTTTTTTTTTTTTTTTATGTTTTCAAATACCTTTGGTGTAATAAGTCCACGTCTAATTTCGTAGATGAATCGTCTTCGAACAACACCTGTAATAATAAATAATAATAATAATAATAAAAAAAATGATAAATCGTCAAAAACCAATTATTTATAAACGCGAACGCGCTCGGTTCAAAAAAAAAAAAAATAATAATAATAATAAATAAAAATTGATTATTAGGAGAACAGACGGAAAATGTGCTCCGAATAAAAAAAAACGAACGTACCTCTAGACGTTACATTATATTCAAATGGTTTTCACTGAAAGAAATACACGATAAAAGAAAAAAAAAAACCGGTGCGCTACATGACCTTATTTTTATCGGTAAAAACCTTCCAGTATTTTAAATATGAATGAAAAAAACATAAAAGAATGAACTATATAAAATTAATTCGAACGACAGCACTAGTTTATATCCGAATAATTGCAGATTTGCCGTGTTCGATAATAATATTTTGACGAAAAACGTATTATAAAATATACCGGTCGGCCACAGTAAAATATGCCCGAGCACCCATTGGAATTTCGATAATAACTAGTCATTTTTTTTTCGAAACTGAAAAAAATTAATTCGACAAAAAGTTGATCGGCATTCTTGCTGATTAAAACATTTCTACGGACAACGGTGAGACGCAAAATCGGCCGAACGATGCAGTCACACACTGCATATTTATAGCATTGAAAAAAAAAAAAAAAAAAAATTACAAATTTGTTCATTAATAAAGCCAAAATTCGTCAAATTTCCATTTTTTTTTTTTTTGTAATCGAGTTTTTAACCTAAAGCACCCCGCGTTTTTTTATTTTTTTTTTTTTTTTTTTGAAAACTTGGCCCCTGTGCATTTTTGTGTACTCTATAGAATAATCCTCGGAACACGCGTTTGATTTTATAGTTATCATTATACGTCATGAATATTCAATAGGTTATACGCATTATATTAGTTTTCGCATTTAATTCCGCGTTCATTTTGCATATTTGATATATACGTACGTACTTGGCATACTGTATTATATGGTAATAGTACCTTTTGTACACGATTATATTACGGTCTATTTATAAAAAAAATACTCGGAAAATTAAGTTTTTAACTTGGTGGGATATGTTTGCTGTTTGTCGTGGCAGAAAAAAATTACAGGTTTTTTGGAACGAGAAACGATAAATGAATGGAAGAAAAAAATTGCTCACGAAAATTGCTACTATGTATTTCACAATAATTTTTGTGATCGTGGCCCTATGGCCACTACAGCGCGCAGAAATAAAAAAAATGTCGAATATTTTCAATTTGACATTATAATATGACGTATGACAGGCCACTGTTGTGTACAGGTGAGACGTTAAAAAGATACAGGGAATAGAGGTATATCGTTTATATACCGCATAAACAATAAATGATTGCAATCGAAAAACGATTTTGAGCGCAGACCTTGGCAGTGGCGGTTTTGGCAATCGTTTACTGCGGACGCGATACATGGGAGAACCGTTAATTAAAAATAATATTTTTTTTTTTTTTTTATAAAATGCACTCGTATTTGCATCGCGCACATTTCCAACATGTATAATTAATAAAAAAAAAAAAACAATTTTTAATTTACTTTTAGTTAATACCGGGCTAGGTGTACGATATCGATCAAATGTTTTATAGGTATTTTTTTCCCCCGTTTATTTAAAGGGAAAACCGACGCTGGTCATTGGTAATTTGGCGAGCTCTTGTATTATAGTCGCGAATTTCCGCCACTCCTACCCCTTGTAGTAAATGTAGCCCAGAAATCAACATAGATTTAAAACCGTTTCTTGATTTTTTTTTTTTTTTTTTAAATCTGTTAGTAATCTATATAAATGTTTCGGGCGAAAAATCCGTATCTTTTAACGTACTATATGTGAACAATTTCGGTATACGCCGAGAATTTAAAATTACGAATATAAAACATATATAAAAAAAAAACTATGCACAGTAACACGGTTATGATTTTTTTTGTTCGTATTATTATATTTATCCGGGTTTGTCACGGGAAATTAAAAAAATCAAACCAACGTTATGGACAATGTACAACGAAAACGCAGGCTCGGCGCTTACCCATCTGGACGTGTCGTATTGCTGTCTGGGCAAAGGTTCTCCGGACAAGTCGATTAGCTTCGCTTCTTTGACCTCTTGCGCCACGTTTATCACGTCTTCTGCAAAAAAAAATTATATTAATAATCGTTATCGTTTTTTTTTTTTTTTTATTCGTTATTCGTACGCGCGGTATAAACTCGCCGGACCCTTTACAACGGTTTTTTTTTTTTTTTTAGTTTTAGTTTTAGTTTTTATTATTATTATTTTTCGATTCATCGCACGTGTGTGAAAAGTGAAATTTCGTATTTTTTTATATTACCTACCTATTTATAATACTATTATACACAATGGACTGCGCCGCTTTTGTGCGTTACAATATTATGAATGCTTTCGCTTTTTTTTTTTTTTTCTCCTTTTTATCTATTACTTATATAAAATTACCGCAACGTGTCCCGAAATAAATTTACTGTGGTTACACACGAATATTATTATTATTATTATTATACATAATACGTATTACGGACACTTATAGGCAAATGCAGTCTCCGCTTTTATACTATATATATTGCACACCCGCGTTGTGTTCTCAAATTTGAATATTGAAAAAAAAAAAAAAATTATATATATTATATACGATAATATTGTAATCGTCGTACACTGGCCAGCACACTATCGCGGACGCGGTGCAAATTTATACCGATAACTGCTGTTTGTTATTTGTCAGTTTGCGACAAAAAAAAAAAAAAAATAAAGAAAAAAAGAAACTATAATACGGTACAGAAATAACACATTATCGTCTAAAACGTACCTTTTTTTTTTCCCCCCCTTTCTCACATTCGGTTTGGTCGCATTCGTTTCCGCTCGTTATTAAATGCAATAGTTGCGTCGACATTTACAGTATTGTCTGTATATACGTCTAATATATTTTAGTCAATATTCTGAACTGTAGTAAATATATATTATAATACCACACACTACCGATACGGTAATAAATAATAATGTGAAGTTATTGCTTTTAAAAATAAAACTCACTGAATTTATCGCGTTATTGCGTTAAAATATATTAGACATTAACCACTTTTCATTTTGGAAATTGTCTTGAAAAAATTTAGTTTTTACGTAAATGTTTAAAACAACTTATTTAAACGGATTGATTTTCGGCGTTTTTACGGACGAAATAAATGCGATAAAGTATAACGAACCACCAAATAACATCGATTGTGAATTACAACGATATCCGGTACACGACTATTTTAAACATAACTGATTACCGACAGACGATAGTCAATAATATTGGTTTATTGTTGGACAAGTAAATATAAAAATATAAAAACAACGATATAGAAATATATATAAGTGTACACTGGTACGTTTATTTTATATTAAAACTTGATAAAATATTCTTAAAACTATACGAAAATTATGGAATGCGGTGAAAACTGCACTAAAATAAAACCAATTGTCAAAATTGTATTTAAATTAATATTTAAGCGAAACACATTTTAATCTCACTTAGCAATGAATATTGCAAAAAAAAAAAAAAAAAGACGTAAATGCAATAACTTGACCGCCCTATAGCAATAAATAATTATGACCTCAGACGGTCGTATATCTTGTGCCAGATAATATAATCGGGGAAGTTAAGAATAGGCGACTGCGGCGGGTTGGTCGTGCGCGGAGTACGCTTGGCACAATAACGTTTTATTCCAAATGGGAAAACTTACAAGACTAACCTAGACTTATAAGTTTTTGTAAGTATTTGGGATGTCATCGGACGAGATAGGGAGATCAAGTGTAAACGTACGCGGAGAAGGTGAAAACGGTTACCGATTGGCAAGATTTGGGCGACGGGCGGAATAAAGAGGCGGGAAATGTATTAGATAAGCGATTAGATCTCGACGATCGCATACTACAGGAGAAAAAAAAAAAAAAAAAAGAAGAAGAAAGTTTCTATTATGTCGCGGAAATATTTCTCGGGGGACAATAAAAATGTTGAAAAAAAAAAAAAAAAAGAATGTAAATTATTTAAAAACGTTCGTTTCAGAAGTGAATAATAATTGTCCTGTCTAATTAATTACGGAAAGTTTTTTATAAATTATATATAACGAATTCGAACTTAATTGATACGGACGAGAAGAAAATGTGCACGTTTACAGGGCAATAATTCGCATTCGGTTTCGGTTGTGTATATAATATTATATTAATATAATGGTACAGGCGAATAGCGTTTAAACAAAAAAAAAAAAACGTATACGTATGCCTAGTTTTAATATTGTCCGGCGGGACACGTTAGGTCAGATCGGTATCACCACGCACGACTATTATTTGCGAGTACGGGGAAAAAAAAAAAAAAAAAAAATAACGAGCTCGTCTTTAAAATTTATTCGAAAAAAAAAAAAAAAAAAATGGTTTCTCTTCAGCTAGCAGCACACTGCTAATGTAATACTAAGGTTTTTGTGTAACGGTTCGTAAAACATATTCTGTAATTCGTTTTTAATGACGACTTTTATAACTGTGCGTAATGCCGGACGGACAGAGGTATACCACCATTATATTATATTTCTCGAATATATTTTAACGATTGTCCGTATACGACCGCCGATGGCGGTTATATTATACCGTAACAGTATAATGTAATAATAACAATATTATTATTAGTGTGATATTACTAATCCGAACGTTGGAAAACGGGAAAATGACAATCCGAAGAGTGGGTGGTTTGAGCCTATTCGACATTTTTCGATTAGAAAACGAACCTATTCGACATTTTTCGATTAGACAACGGAAATCGAGAGTCTTCGCTATTTTCAAACGGCCGCGAAGAACTTCGGTAATAAACAACAAAAACAACTGGTCGTCGACGGAATTCCGCTGTCGTAAAACGTTTTCGGCAGTACAATTTCATACGTTCGCAACTCTATAGGGAAAGTTAACATTTCAAATTACCGGAACACGTCGTATTACTTGCGGGGGTTAAAACGAACGGTTGATCGAATTGTAATCAATGCAAATAAAAAGCGTGTCGACGTCGCGACATATGGTTACTATATTATTACAAGAGAAAAAAAAAATAAAAAACGAACGGACTCGCGTATTTGTACTAAATTCGCTCGGGGCGAGTCGAGAAAATCGCGTTTTTCGACTTCGGTTTAATTATATCTGTTCAGAGATTTTAATTTAACGGGGGATCAGCCGATGGGAAAATAAAGCAAAATTATGCTCGATTCGCCGACTTGTATCGACTCCGCGTTACAGCCGGACAGAGTTAATGGTTTTTTTTTTTCATTTGTATTTAATCCCGAAATCCATGCTTACTCCCGGATTGAACGGCCGAGCGGCGTTTAACGATGTACGAAAGTAATAAACGTACCGTCTCGCAGCTGTTTATAGCGATGTCGTATACTATCCGAGAGTGTGAACGAGTGATTCCCATAAACCTATAAATAAATTGGCCGATAGTCCACCGAACCTTGCCAATAGACACCCGAAGACGACATTGTTACAGATAGAAAACGTTTAAGAAAATCGCGGACGACAAATGTGAGAGGGAACAACTATGCGCCCGGAGGACAGCTAATTATAAAACTCCTAGGAGTTTATTCGTCCGTTAGCCGTCTAGTCCACGGCAAGAGCTCTGGTAGGTACCAGTGTGCGGAGCAATAGTCCTTCGCCCTCCTCCCCAGGGACTTTTTTTGTTATATAAAAAAAAAAAAAACAATTTTAATCTGTTTAGATTCAACAAGTTAAATACGTGTTGGCTGCTGATAACCGAGGAAACGTATTGTGAGATAACAATATGTTCGAATGAAAATCAATTGATTAAATGTAAAATATATCAATTTATATCTCTTATTATATACTTCCCTCTCCTCCCCCTCCCCTCCCAAAAAAAAGAAGTTCTAAATACGCCACTGGATATAATTGATAATAACCATATTGGTTTTTCTTCTAAAATATCTCATAACGACGTTCGCCTGTCTTTCTAACAATGTTGGAACTCTCTTTCAGTCCATTTCTTTACAGGCCTATGGTAATTTCAGATGACGGCAAAGTATATTGTGAACAATAATTATGCCCGTGGACAGTAAATTTGTCCACGCGGTAAAATATGAAAGTGTTTTTAGCGTTCAAGTGAAATTCTCGTTATTAATTTATTATTATTATTATTATATAAGAATATTTATTATATTTTTACGACGACTTTTTTTTCCAAACAGAACATTTGAATTAAAATTGCTGGATTTTAAAATTAAAAATCAAGGCCCGCCAAGTTAATAGACAATATGAACCCGGTCGAGTTAAGTTAATTGAGAAAAAACCGTTAATCGTTTTATTAATCAACTAAACTAAGTTTAAAGTGTATTCGAAAATTTAAATAACTTAACGTCGATATAAGTCATACCCTTTGGCTTTTAACTTTTTTAACACGTTAATGCCCAGCCTTGCGCTATTCTCAATCGAAAGAATTTAAATACAAAACGAACTGTCGAAAAATATCTACTATAGAATACACGCATATTTCGTGATTGACACGCATTGACACAAAAAAACTATGGCCCAGTTAGATTTTATCGTTATAATTGAAATGCCGGTAAAGGCACGGAAATAACCCTACAAGAACGTATTATGTATAATATTATTTTACTGCGGATATGATAAAAATTAATTATATAGAACATTTAGTTCAATTGTTTTTTAAAAAAAATTCCTACATTAACCCTTGGCACTTTTATTCGGCGTGATATATTTAAAAATGAATTCGCAAAAAAAAACCCCGATGGTGTCGTTGCACGCATAAAACTGTACCGTCGTTGTGCGGTTCTACGCCCGAACCCGCTGAGCTCCTGGTGACAATTTTTGATTTTTTTTTTTTTTTTTTTTTTTTTTAACTACGCATCCTGAAGAACAGAAAGAAAGAAAAAAAAACTAAATCATCAGACGGATTCTGAACGGTTTTACGGCCGAAAATTGAAGTTGTCCACGTTGCGCCGTTAAATACGGACCCGGGCATTTCTCGTATTCCCGTTGTTTTTTCGCGTATTATTCTCGTTTGTAAAATACAAGACGTTTTATTATATTCCGTCTGTCGAGAAATGGTCGAAACCTACTTACGACGCGCCGGTATGATATTTTTTACGTTTTATACGTAAACGTGTAACAACATTGTTAACAATATTACAGCATAATGAAACCCGTAATGTTTTTTTTATTAACACTACCAATAGAGGCGTTATTGGTAATAATAATAATAATAATAATAATAGTAATTATGATTATCGTTGGTAAAATAAACCCAAATTCGCCAGATAGTTCGTAACGCTTGCCGCGGATTTATTGAATTTTCACTTTGACGATATGCACGACCGTGTGAAATAATAATAAAAGATTCTAGTCTAAAACTACATCATCATCGGCACACGCGGCCGTTATAATATCATCGCGTCCGGCAGAATACGTACACACTATTTACGCGTTGTAAAAAAAAAAAAAAAAAAAGTGTCGCCGGACTACCGAAAATCACACCCGCGGGAGCTAAACGAAATCGATTTTAAGAATAATAAATAATAATAACCGGACAAAGATCGAAAATAAATCGGCGGCTTTCACACTGTCCGGTGTAAAAATATCCAAAAATATTTTACACCGTAAAACCGATACTGTTATATTTATATTGTATCCCGGTATAAAAATAAAAAAAAAAAATTGTAAAAACATTAAACGTTAATGATCAATGGTATCGTTGTGTTTTACAAACGCGCGCCTACAATAATAATTCGGAACAAAACCGTTTAATTGTAAACATTCAATACTGAACGGTTTTTATTCGATTACTCGTATAATACGAATTGATAAAAATCAATATAACGAATTATCGTCCGCCGACAGTAAACCGAAAACCGTCGACCATAAACGGATTTCCACGGGCAACGACGTATTACATTTTAAACGTCTCGCAGGTTGGTTATGAGACAATACCCGTATAGTTTAACGACCCGATAAAATTTATAACTCGCCGCCGGGCTTTGATTTATCTGTAGGATAGGCTCGCAACGGTATTTAATGCTTTTTTATTTTCTATTCGATTAACTCCCGAAACGAAACGTACAACGAGCGCCTACTCGAAAATTTAGACCATTCCCGGATGTTATTTAAATTATAATTAGGACCGATTCAATCTTGTCGTGTCGGACCGAATTTACGATTAATTCTATCTATCGCGGTCGTAAAATACCATTCCGAGCAGAGCTGTGCTGATCATATTTTACAATTTCCGTTCACAATGTTTTATACAAACGTTGGATATGAACGGGAGAAATTATCGATTATTTCGAAATGTATAAAAACCATACCCGTGGTACTGCTGGTACCTGTGCTTTTGAAACGCAATAATAAAACATTAAACGATATAAATCATTGTTAAACTCGTTAACGACTCATTGTTCATATTATTATGTTAAAAAAAAAAATTTTATTTCCATACAAAATAATAATATAGTATCTAAAAAATTAACATCAAAATACAGGTTGGAAACTTTTAAAGTGTAAAACATACACATTGATCGCATTCAATGAGTTACGAATTATGTAAAAAGAAGGAAAAAAAAATGATGATAACGATAATAATAATAATAATAATAATAATAATACGACTAGGGTTTACGAAAATTATTATCATTTTTATCGACAAACGATTTGATAATAAAAACGACATTACCTTGAACGGCGTCCGGAATGATTGCTGGAGTTTTCGATACGACGGCGGCGGTGGCGGCGGCGATGGCTTCCAATGTCTGCTGTTTGTTGTATTCCTTCCAGACGTCCGGCACAGAGCTAATCGATTGGCTGATGGTAACGGACATATTTTGCGCCTGTTGCAAGAACGGGAGAGAAAATAGAAAGAAAAGACAACAAAAAAAAAAAAAAAAAAAAACCGTTAAACATATCGCCGGATAATACGGGAACGAACGTTGGGCGACGACACCCAAGGGTATCGACGACCGCGGATAAACTTGACCTTACCATTTTCCGTTTGGAGCACATAAACGCGTGACACTCGGATCGCACGGTTTGGCCGCCGGCCGTGACGAACGCGAACACGTTGCAATGAGTCGAATCGGTGAAACAATGAGACACCCTGTGGCGGAAAGAAACAAAATTAAAAAAAAAAAAAAAAAAAACAACTAAACGTTAGGCAATGCGTGGGTCGGGATTTTCAATAAATATTTATTCGCGGTCTGTTTTTATTGTCGCGCGATAATTATGCATTCTCAATTGCAAAACGCTTTTTTCGTTGAACGTTT
Organism: Tuberolachnus salignus; assembly: GCA_956483605.1. Taxonomy (NCBI): domain Eukaryota; kingdom Metazoa; phylum Arthropoda; class Insecta; order Hemiptera; family Aphididae; genus Tuberolachnus; species Tuberolachnus salignus. Next base: position 32,745,709 of record OY101436.1, on the reverse strand, counting down.
TATTAAAAAAAAACACACCCAATTATAATATTATATACTCTGTTCATATAATATCTATGCTTCGGATCAGCCTACCTTTCCGAACACAACAGTTGCGGAATTTGCAGATGATAAAGCAATTATAACTATTCATAAAAATCCAATCAATGCATCTTCAAACCTGTAGAGTCACTTAGATCTCATGTCTGTTTGGTACAAAAAATGGCGCATCAAAGTAAACCACTCAAAATCTACTCACACTACATTCACAAATCGAATTCCTCCTTGCCCTGCAATATTTTTAGATAATATACAAATTCCTTCCACACAATCAGTAAAATATTTAGGTCTAATCATTGATCGCCGCCTTACTTGGGCAAATCATATTAGGGTCAAAAGACTAGCCTTAAATGCACGCCTCCGTATGCTGAAAAATTTGATCTAAAATAATAAACATACTAAACTTAAAACCAAACTACTTATTTACAAATCATTAATCAAGCCTATGTGGACTTACGGTCTGCAATTATGGGGAAACGCGAAAAAATCAAATGTCAATAAAATTCAAACTTTTCAAAATATAACCCTTCGTAAAATTACTAATGCCCCTCCGTATATTTCAAATATAACGCTCCACTCAGACCTCAAACTTAAAACTGTCCATGAAGAAGCTATAATATTCTATAAAAGATTCCACTCCAAACTCCATTCTTATTCCAATCCTCTTATATCCGAGCTAGGATCATTAAAAATCCCTGGCGATCCTCAGAGTCGACTCAAAAGGAACTGGTGCCGGGATCTACTAAATGAATAGTTTAAAAAAAAAAAAATTTTAATTAATTAAAATTCAAAAGAGGAAGTTCTGGGTGGCACTGGGTGGTTATCTTCCATCAAATTACTCATGGTTGTACGTATATATTATAGCAAATATTCTTATTGTACCTAAGGGTCACAGATTGTATATAACAAAAAAAAAAAAAAAATATACTCTGTTCAACTTAAGAGTGCCCAAACTCGCGCATGCAAACCCCCACCCGCCGACAACTGTCGGACCCCCCCTCCCCCGGGCGAGACCAAACGCTCTGCGATTGGTCGAAATTGCATGACCGCCGCCGTTATCTATCGGAGTGGTCGGCGCGCCGACGCGTATACACCGGGTTAGGTTCAAATTAGTAAAACCACGGTGCGTCGTGAAAACGTTGTGACATTGTCCTCACTACGTATAAACGCGCGTCGGCCTACCACAGCGCTCCCCGTGGCCAGATAAGCAAAACACATGCGCGAACGGAACTCGTTTTCGTCCGAGCTACACGGGGCACTCTTCACCCGAACAGAGTATTAATGTCGGTCGAGAAATTTAAATAGTTGATCAAGGGACTTAGGTCTGCAGCGGCGTTGGATTTAGTGGGAGGAAGGTTGGAGAGGCGAGAGGGCCCTGTGTCTATAAGTTAACAAATTAGTGTCGTAAAATGTATGCCCAAGTAACATAATTAAAATAAAAATAAAATCAAATGATAATATTTTATTAAGTCTCGACGACAACCGTTTTCATGTTAAATAAATTACTAATTTTTTATTTGGTATTTACGAGACGGCGAGATGAACGTGCAAGATGTTATGTAAATCTACTATATATCCGTCTGAAATAATTATTACTAATCAGTACTGCGATATTAAATTTACAGTCGACGATTGTTCGGTGAGGCGCTGTAATAAAGTAATTTGTTTTTTATTAGCTCGTAACTCGTTTAATACCATTTTGAACGACTTGCCCTCTACACTACCAAAATAAAAAAAAAATAATAAATCCTAAATCCGCCACCGCAGTCTGCCGTACTGCAGGAAATAATGCGGTTTATTATTATTAGGGCTAGGAATTTGCAGGGAATTTGCGTTTTTACATAGTACACATTTAGCACATAGCTCATCAAAATTCGATTCATACGCCACAAGAGTCCGTACATGAAATTCTTCGTTGCGTTTTCGGCACTTCAGTGTCAGATTATTAGTACTTTTATTATCAATTTTTTTTTTTGTTTTTTTGTTAATAATATGCATATTCGACATTTTAAAAGGATATAAACAAATATTTGTGTTTACATTATTTTTCAACGAATTAAACTAATATAAAATTTATCTTCATAAATTACGTTATTAAGTGAAATTTCGTGTACACGGTAAACAATTATCTATATGATATAGAAATATCTAGGTGAAACACTAAATGAAAAACTGAATAACTATATTGATAATTTTTCACCGTGTACACGAAATTTCACTTAATAACGTAATTTATGAAGATATTGTATTTAGATGAAAATTTAGATAAAAATTAATTTTTTTTGAACATATGAAAACGTGTTCATTAGTAAGTAATTTTTTTTAGAAACTTTTTAATGCCTTTTCTGTAGATATGTAGTGGATCATTTCCCCAGCTCTAATTATAATTATTAGTTGGTCGTGACAAAGCACTGGCGATATATAATAATAGTTGGACGACAAAACGATAATACGCACGGTGCGTGTTCTTAATATTCAGATTGGAAAAAACAAAAAAACCAGTGATGATAATAATTTTTCCACCGGTGTACGGGGGGGGCAAACGTTTAATTTCGCGCGCACATACAACGGAAAAATCTGTCGAACCGGATCGCTGTTACGGCTTAGTCATTCCGCAGGTGCGTTTTGTAATAATAATAATAATAATAATATTAAAAAATATCACCTTTCGATCGGCGTATCCAAAACCGTTTTTTTTTCGTCGTTACCCTCCGTCACCTTAATACCCTGTCCGTTTAACGTGACCGTCACGTTCTGCGGTTTCCTTTTGCTGGCTTTGGCCTGAAATCAATCGGAATAAAAAAAATAATAGTAAAAACATTATATATATTTATATACAATTTAAGGTTAGATTGAAATATGAAGAAAAAAAAAACGTGAACTCTATGCGAATTGCACTGTAGTATTATAGGTTATCTACCGTTCCGGTTATTTTTTATTGTTTTTTTTTTTGGTCACCCGAATCGGCGCTAACTGCAAATAATTAACCATTACCAGGCGGGTTTATTATATTCCTCCGCGTACATTTTGTCGACAAGACATTTCAAATACGAATCGAATGCCGACCTAAGCGTAATAAGCAAAACGAAACCCGATCGCTGATAATAATAATTATTATTTATTTTACGATTTTCGTATTTATATAGATCAGAGTAGTTATATATAGGTACTTTCTTCTCGCGTATACGTTTCTCGGCCGAGGATTTTTTATTTTTTTTTTTTTTTTGTTATTTTCTCTTTTATTGTATTTCATACAGTGTATAAATATTATTACGTATGACCCCGCGTATGGTTAATCGGTTAAAAACCGTAATACGACAACTGCAAATATTAAATATAACCGTTGTCGATCGATGTCCCACGTTACAAACGGTAAAAACGAACGAATCAATCGGGTAGTAAAAATGATATTTCGAATCCGATACGACTGGAATTTACGCCTAATTCGTTCTCGAAAGCGAATCGAGTCAAAAGAAAAAATTTGTACGGACATTTTCCAAACTCAAACCGCTTTATCCGTAGACAATAAACACACGGATAGAGCACGTCTATGGTGATTTGAGGAAAAGAGAACATCGATTTTCTACGAGAGAGACGGCATGTTGGCTGCCTTTTTTTTTAAGGTTATCTTCCTAAACAAAATGGATGAATTATTGTAACTATTATTTTCTCTGCTTTTGAATTATATCCCCAGCATTCTCCGCCAGTTGCCGCATCTTATCAATACAATTATAGCCCCTTATACCGTAGTCTAAATTTTTTAAAATTTGTTAATAAATTCGCGCTCCCACCCGGTATGATGGAACGGCCGTATGTATATTTATTATCGTTCGGTGTTTCGGAATTTAAGACAGAAAAAAACCCCACCCCCCGGCAAACAAACGACGGTTGCATATGGAAAATTGTATCGCAGGGCCGTCGTCGGTCCGTGTGAATCGCGTACGATTTTCGTGCGTTTACATCGGACATTTATTACTCGATTCGCAAACCGTATTACTGCCATAAACAGTACGTGTAAAAACGACTCGCCGCCCGGTATGAGGAAATATAATACGTATAATATATATATTTTTTTTTTTTTTTTTATGTCCGGAGAAACGCGATAATAATATGCGACGAGTGTCGTATTCGCTCCGCGCGATCGGAATGCGATAATACACCTCCGTATATAATATTATTATATATAAAAAAAAAAAAACACCAAAACGAGTATGTTTCCTTTAGTCGATAGATAAAAAAAAAAAAAAAAAATAATAATAATAATAATAATACAAAATTCGAGCGGTAAATATTATGTACGGGCGAATCCCCCGACGACGGGTGTTTTCAATCCGGTAGCCGGTTGTTTTATACCGTAAAACGTTACGCGGCCTTGGACGACGTCCTAAATTTTTTTATTATTTTTTTTTTTTTTCTACGTGATACGCGATGCACACGCGTGCACCGTTATTTATATAAACGCGTGCATGTGCAATTCGTGTGTACCGCCGTCGATTATGCGCACATAGAAGAGCCGTGTATTATAGGTATCCCGGGGAACAATATTACCATTGCGAACCGTCGGAAATATAACAGATATCTCTGTGAATAACAATAATAATAATAATAAAAAACACTAACAATTAATGGCCGCGCGTTTTAAACTGAATACGACCGTTTATTAATGAATACTGTTTATATAGTATAAAACGTAACGTGAAAGTTATACTACCGAAACTATTTTTTTATTTTTTATTTTTTAGAAAGTCCCCGGCCGGAGACTTACGGGGGGGGGAGGGGGCAAAGGAAATGCTAATTCCGAAAGTTCGGTACTCGTCGTCGTACAACAGTGTAAAAAAAAAAAAAAAAAAAAAAAAAAAAGGCAGCTACTAAAAGTTTTCGCGGATAATCGCGCGATATTTTAATCGGTATTTCCGGTCGTGTTGAACGGAACCGGCAGACTCGTAAAGTGTTCGGGTAAATGTATTTCGACGGAAATATTATTCGAATATTTTTATACCGACACTTTGTTCAGTATTCGAATACGTGTTTTAAATATTTCGTACATTTTTAAAAAATTGTTTTCCATACTATATCAATTCGAAGCGCATTGCATCGCACCGCGTTGAAAGTTACACGGATTCGGCATTTTGATTCGCACTAGTAATTGAACCAGTGTTGTAAAAAAGAAAGAAAAACAATTGTGTCAACGACGACTACCTACGAGATAATATGTAAAAAAAACCAAACTGTTTGATAGTATTTATTAGATGCTTTATTCAAAAGTATTTATATGTTCGTCGTACTCTACAATTTTTTTTTTTTTAGTGAAGTGCCTACTCAATACGGATTACGAATACATTGTAAAACAATATCTATATTTGTATTCGAAATACTTTTAAAGTGTATCGTTTACAAGTCTGAAAATAGGACAGATGATGACGGTGAATTATAAGAAATAATAATACGTTACCTATAATATTGTTTCCTAACACTATAGGCGTTTGTAGGCAGTGGGTTTATATTTTATGCGAATGGGCTGATTACACCGCAAACGACAATAATAAATCGTAGAATATTTTTTTATCGTTTTTAATAAACGTACCGAGCACAGCTGCGCATATTAATAGCAGGTACTTACACCGACAATGATTACGATTTGCATAATAATAATTATTCTTGTACTTAAAACAACAACGAACAAAGGAAAAAAAAAAAAAAAAAAAATGTATTTGAAGTGTACCTGTTGAGTGGTGGTGGTTTTAAGCAACACGGTTGTTGTACGTTTATTATGATAATCTATTAAAATAGACGTGGTTCATTAAACAAATTGATCAATTGATTTATTTATTCAATTTTGTTTTAATCGTTTTCTACGCAATATTATTATGCGCATAATACGAATAGAAACAAATAAAGATCAACGGCATTAAAAAAAAAAAAAAAAAAATAAGAGGTTTAGATATAATTAAATTTAAACACAACGACGAGAGGATTGACGTCTTGTAAATACCTGTAACAGTCGCAATAAAGGCGTTCATTAAAAAAAAAAAATGCGATTATTATTGGCCTGAAAAACAAAACAAACGCACCGTTATCGTTTGCACGTGCGTCGCAGAGAAATATTAAATCGGAGGCGGAGTTTTGCAGTGCGCCGCAGAGAAATCGCGCAATATAGATAGGCAAAAGTTATTTATACGTATACAACGAGACTGCGATATACCTAACCCGCCGCTATTTTCTCTCGACTTACACTTAAAATAACTGGTCGGTATATACGACAACCTACTATACAATATTAATAATAATAATAATAATAATAAAAAAAAAAAAACGACTAACAATAGTTTTAATGTGCCGGGTTATCGTGCAGAACACCGCGGCAAGCAACTGCAAGAATTTACGGAGTAGATTTATTAAAAATCCGATTGTCCCAGCCGATTCACAATAAATTACTGTTTAGTGGGCCTATATGGATGGTTAGACATTTTAGTAGTTTCAGAATTTGAAGGTATGGCGATTTGGTTTATATACCGAAAGCAACGATAAATCATCGCGATCAAACAACGACTCCGAGCGAATCTCGGTAAACTGGTGCACTAGGAGGCGGCTTTATTCGAGTTTGACGTATGAAATTGTTCCGTTATTTTCAACCGAAAATATTATGTCGGATAATGGCAAATATTTTCTTATAAAAATAAATCATTTTTGTATAAACTCGCAAATAAAAACTGATGTTTATAGCGGAACAATAATGATTAAACTAAAAACCATCTTTGTAAATCGTACAATTTTAAAGTACCATGTGGCTTTTTTTCTCTAGAACCAAATACGAATTTAATAGGAAAATACGTTAAAGGTGGAAAGATCGTCTAAAAAACACGATGTTCTTAAAAGCCGTAACCCACATGGAGTAGAAGAAGACATTTTAAAGTTTGGGCTGTGCTACTGTGTGCTCCGTGTTACTGTTTTCGCTATTATATTTGTCTATATTGTTATAAATTATTACGATAATCAAATTGAATAATAATAATTATTGTATTTTTTTTTTTTCCTTTTTAAATATACAAAATTGCGATTTTCGTACTTTAAGGGCAAATTTCTTACGTGAGCGACTCCCTTCGGGAGGGGGGGGATTAGATTTCCAAAAATCAATTTTTGGGGCTCGCCTACTGGAGACCTCTGTGCGAAATTTTAAGTTTCCAGGTCCGGCGGATTGGATTGGGCGTTGACTGTAGAGACTGTATCGGCAGTCTTCTCTTTTACGTGCACGTATAAGTAATCAAACGAAACCTTTGGGTACGTTAAATATCGGACAAAAAACTAGCCATGACTACGATTGTTTCATGCGTAGTAAAATATTGACAAAAAACATGACGAAAGGTCGAAACGTAAAATCGGTCGAAAAATCGTGCCTGTCGTTTAACGAAATATTAACAGGTATGTACACATAAACAAAAAAAGACATTGCCAATAGTAATTATAATAGATATAGTGTTAAAAAAGCGACTTTGCCGGTATAGAATACATTAATATAATATGTCGCGAATAACTATTTTTTTTTTTTTTTTTTTTTTTTTTTTCCCATTGTAAATGAATAATGTACAAATTGTTGTACCACATTTTCTGTGCGCGTCTGTTTGTTCAACTGTTCGAAAGTCGAACGAGTACAAAAAATATACGAATAATATTTTTACTAGAGATCCGCAGTATTTTTTAAACCAAACAATTTTTTTTTTTGATTTTTCGCAGGGTTTTTTTTCTCTCGGAAATTACGATTACTACGACTTACCATAACGAAAATGGTTTTGACAGCTTCGGCGATGGCTCCGGCCGCAGAATCTACGGGAGTGGTGCCCAGATACTTGACCTCGAACGTTGTCTGATCGTCGTCAGCTGCGATCGAGGCCCCGTCTTCGGCGTTTTGCCCGATCGCAAGCGATTTATCTTCCGATAATTCTGTATAAAAAAAAAAAAAAAAACATTTTCAATATATTTACGAATTAATAAAAATTGTATACTTTCTGTTGGAAAAGTTAGTATGATAATACATTCAATTTATTAGGCGTTTGAATAGGTAATATGAAAAGTATTGCCTACACTTTTTGTTAACTCGAACACAGTTCCAATAAATAAAAAAAACCGCACATACCTCGCACCATGAGTATAGGCACAGATGTTTTTATACTGAAAGTGACGATAAATCACTGCAATCGAAAAACGTTTCTGAGCAGAGCTCAGTAAACAAGTAAGGTGTAGGAAAATTCGTGTATTTCCCCGTGTAGCCAACCCAGGAATCACCAAAAGTAAACCAACGTTTGTCGTCAGTTTATTACAATTTTTAGAAAAACTGTGTGAAATGTAGACATTTTTTTTTTTTTATTATTAAAGTGGCTTGAAGTACGAAAATCCTGGTCTTTTAAAATATGCCGAGAAAGAGCATATTTACTAACCGAAAAAAAAAAACACATCTCAGTTAAGCTACTGCAGTACATTTTAAATGAAAAAAATTTTCGACTTTTATCGACATTTTCTTTTTTTGAAAATTTAAGATATTACTTATACGCGATTCTAAATTGACATGTATATGTCTTATGGCTGGGGGTCATTCTGTTAATTTGTCCGACACCGAGAATGTTACCATGTTAACAAGCTCAAAATCGTCATTCCGATAACCAAACCGCCGCGAAATGTCTGTATTGACGAATTTCCCGTCGCTGATAACGAATTCAATTTTCGTTTTATCCAAAACAAATTCGGTGTTTCCTGCGCTGTTTTCGATCGCAAACTTTGGTTCGAGAAAGATACGAAGCCCGTTCCCCAGAAAGCCGTAGATTTTTTGCTCGAAAAATACCCAGAATTAGATTCTCATAATATGAGCGTGTGCAATACTTGTTATAAAACCTCTACTTCGCGCAATTCAACTTGTATCGACGCCGTATTTTATCGACACATCGAGAAGCTTGAAACTCGTGAGTACGTTTCATATTTCAGTACACACCGTCCTTTATTATCCATCACTAAATGTATTGTAAATGACGATTCTGTAGTTTAAATTAAAAATTTAAATAAAAATTTAGGAAAATGTATACTCAATAAAAATAATTGCTGTCTTTGAAAAATAAATAAATAATTCTTGTCTTTGAAACTTGTTTATTTTTTACACGTGTTAAAAAAGTTACCTACAGTTTAATCCTCGTCTCCTCGTATTTAATACCAAATTGACATCGACATTCTTATGTCAACTATATTCAGTAGAAACAAGACATATACATGTACCAATGTATCTGTATGTAGTGTAGATACTCTTAGTTTTTTTATTTTACTTTGCCTTTGTTTTTTTTTTTTTTTTAATTATTGTGCAACCTAATATGTTGAAACTATATTTCAGTAAATCAATAACGAATTGTACTCATTGTAGTTTTTTTTTTATTATTATTATTATTTTTTTTTAATCCAGTGTTTTCGTTATATCAATATAAAAGCCGGTCACCTCATTATTCGTACCTATTATAATAATTATTTTATATAATTCGCCCGATAAAATCTTCTAAAATATAATAGTATGTGTACCTATTATATACGCGGATATTTAATGTGTGTACAAAGCGTGATATCATCACTCAAATCGCTCAGTAAGTAAGTAAAAAAAAACTTTTTCTTTTTTTCTTATCGTGTGCGTTGCATTTTTTTTTTTTTTTTTTCTTGTGGAGAAGAAGAATAATTCAAATAATATAATATGCCGATAAAGCGCTTAATGCGTTTAATAAGCGTACAAAAATTGTTTGTAATGATTCATTGCGATGTTGCTGAGTTTGTGGTTGACATGATTCGGTGAAAACGCACACGTGAATTAGAAAATAAAAACGCGTAAAATAATAATATTAATATTACCGAATATTGTATACTGGGTTTCGGAATTAAAAAAACTAAGGAGAAAAAAAAACCGGGACGTACTTCGTACCGCGGGTAGGCGCTATTGGTGGGATAAAAATAATAAAATTCGACAAGTTCATACGTATATATATATACGTATAAATAACTCGAAAAAAACCATATGATTTTTTTGAAATTTGTACCTCGTCCGTAAATTGTACAAATAATATACGTTTCGGTAAATACGTCAGTATTATATTTTTCACTGAATTACATCCGAAACCGTTATTGTTTAAATATTCCCGTTTTTCTGGCTTTATATCCGGTTTTTTTTTTTCTCCGTATTTGTTGAAAGTAAAACGTGAAAATTAAAAAAAGTAAAAATATTTCCTTAACACACCGACTAGACGAAATCAGCCACCAGACACGCTACTCCGGTTTGTTGTTGTTCAGAACAAGACTTCTGGTCGTGGAGTAGTTTACAGACAGAAACAAAACACAGCACACATTATAACACATACAAGAAAAACTAATGCATTCTCAAATCTAAAACTATAATTATATCAAAAACGATAAGCGATGTTTAAAACGTAAATGTAATATAGATAAATAAATTACGAACGTCGACTCGTGGAGTTTCGTGACTCGGATAAACGAATATAGTTGTTGTTTTTTTTTTTTTCAATATACAAAAAATAAAAAATAAATATAAATAATAATATTTTAAACTCTCTTTCACCATATATGGGAAAGACGTCTACGTTTGTTTCGATATACGAAAAAAAAAGAAAGAAAAAAAAGTGCTGTTACAATCAACCGGATTCGTATAATAATTCCTACGCCGTCGTTGGCACACAACGCAGTGTCGTCGAGAAATAATAAAATGCAAATGATAATATAACGCGCATTTACATTTCTATCGAGTTTTCTCGTGATATAAGTATGCAAATATCAGCGCGTATAGGTACAAGTTAACGGTAATGTTTAATTTATTTATGAAAATACAAAAAAATAATAATAATTAACATTATCGATTGGAATCGACCTTAACGCAATACGGGCGCCTCCTAATGTTCAACAATAACAATAATGATGACGACTGGTGTCATCGTAGTTTTTTCATCAATTTTTTTCCTTTTTTTTTTTTTTTTTTCGTTTACACGTGTAGAACATAGAAGAAACATCGCGATAATACACTGCGGGAAAGAAGGTTTGCAGAAAAAAAAACCAATCCGCCCGATAGCTTTAACAACCTATACACAATATACTTAAAAATAATGTCGAAATAATGGAACCGCTGTTCTTAATGGCCGTAACCCACATGGAGTAGAAGGAGAAATTTTGAAGTTTGGGCTGTGCTACGATTACCAATCAGGCCGTGTTACTGTTTTCGCTACTATATTTGTCTATATTGTTATAAATTATTACGATAATCAAATTGAATAATAATAATAATTATTGTTTTTTTTTACTTTTTACTTTTTAAATATACAAAAAAGTGCGATTTTCGTACTTTAAGGGAAAATTTCTTACGTGAGCGACTCCCTTCGGAGTGGGAGGGAGGGTGTAGATATCCAAAAATGAGTTCTTGGGGCTCACCTACTGGAGGACCTCTGTGCGAAATTTCGAGTTTCAGCAGTTTGGATCGGGCGATGACCGTATCGGCAAAGTCTTCTCTTTTTTTACGTGCACGTATCAAATGTAATCAAACGAAACCTTCGGGTACGTTAAATATCGGACGAAAAACTAGCCGGCCGTCATGCACGATCGTTTCTTTTGAGAAATAATAAAACGCAAATGATAAATATAACTGCGCGTTTACATTTCTATCGAGTTTTCTCGTGATATACGTATGCAAATATCAGCGCGTATTGGTACGGGTTTAACGGTAATGTTTAATTTATTTATGAAAATACAAAAAAAAAAATAATAATAATAATTAACAATATCGATTAGAATCGTCGACCTTAACGCAATACGGGCGCCTCCTAATGTTCAATAATAACAATAATGAACATGACGACTGTGGTGTCATCGTGGTTTTTTCGTCGTTTTTTTTTTTTTTTTCGTTCACGCGTGTCTTATTTGTTCGGCACGATAATGTGTTGAAACATAAACGAAACATCGCGACAATACGCTGCGGGTAAGAAAATGTTTGCGGGGCAAAAAGAAACAAAAAGAAAAAACCAATCCGCCGGAGTGGTTTAACAACCTATAGAGACGGTATGTTTAAAAATATATCGCGTCGGGTCTTCGGGAATGTTAAACGCGCGGCCGCTTCGTCGCGTCCACTCGGGAGCCGACGACGTGTGTCCCGCCGGCGGGACTAATTATAAAACGATAAACACGGAAGCGTTTTTTTTTTTTATTCCTTCGGCGACAAAGAGAAAAATATTATTACGTTTCCGTCGTATTACAGTACTATTAAAGCCGGGGCCGCAACGCCCCGTGCACGGTATTGAATTTAAAAATAATAATAATGAAAAAAATAAAAACGTGGTACTCCGTGTAACCCGCCCGACAATAATCGAACCGACTGTACAACGACCGTTTTTTTACGTTTTGTTCTGTTTTCGTCCGTATCAAAAAATACCGAAAACCCCGTGTCGATCACCGGCCACTGGTTTCCATCACAGTAGAATATAATTCCTGTCATTCCTCAGCGGTCGAGGCTTTCTAGTGTGGCCTGCAATCGACGTGAGTAGTATCAGAACCCGATCAGCAGTTCCTCTTTATAGTATTTTCAAACTCGGTGGAAATTGGACGGTGACTAGATCGACTACACACAATACACTATTTGTAGTAGAGTAAAATATTACACCTTATTCCGAACCGGTGTTCCGTGTAGTGTAAGAGTAAGTGTTCGGCCAAAATTTAAAAATCGGTGGGAAAAAAATCCATAAAATAAACGAAATGTGTAGTGTCGCCGTTTTAAAATTTTGACTTTTATACAACAGTACAAGACGTGTAGAATCGTTTTAGGTGTATTTGTTGGTTTATTTTTGTGTACTCGCGCGTTATTTAATATATTTTAAAATGTTAAAAAGGCGTTCGATTACCGTTTTATTTTATGGCCGTGTTCCGCAAAAGTCTTATAAAAATTAAGCGGTCCGTCAATCGAAAAATGTGTCAAGAACCACTGCCTTATACACACGAACGTACTGGCTCACCGGGATACTGGGAATTTCCCGGTAGGCCCTTCTTCTTCGTGTAGGGCCTTTGGCCCGATTTCCATAGGCCCTATACGGGTTTTAAGTTATTTTTTTATTAATAATGATCCATAAGTATAGTCATAGATAATCACCGTTTTGAATGAATTTAAGCGAAAGGGAGTTATTGTTACATTAAAATCGTAAAAATTACGGCATTTCAAAACATTGTGCCGAGATCCGTGGCAGGGGTGAAAGCGAGAAAAAATTTCGGCGGTATGTTTGAAAAAATGTAAAATTTAAATGTTCATACTTTATTACTCTTTAGATACTCGGATAATATACATATATGTATATATTAATCTATTGTATCTGTAAATCTCGTGGGAAACTCTGGAATAACTATTAAATTTGTAGGTCAGGTAATTTATTTTTTTTTATTTTTCCCCGATATTCCGGGATGATTTAATGTCACTTTCACGCCCGATCGGGACCAGAGAACCTGCTGCGTCCATTAAAAAAACATATAATATATTTTTGTTACTTTGAAAACATTTTTTTTTTTTTATATATATATATATATATAGGTAATCCTTTAGAGTTCCTATTTATCCTATTAATCCGTATAGCGTATGAATAGGCACCTAAAGCACACCGCGAACAGATAAAATATCGCGGAAACGGTTTATCGCAATAACTTATTATGCGTTTAAAGATAATATTTATCGATATACGTGCCAAAAAAAAAAAAAAAAAAAAAAAATGTATATATACTATTTGAATTTAATCCAAAAACGTTGTATTTATTTTTGAAACAAACTTTATATAAACCGCGGTGGAATTTTCAGTTTACATAAAAACATTATTGTAGCTCAATATTGGAATTCGCATTACGCACAATAGTAGTTTGTCCCGGATGGATTTTAATTTCGAAATAAATATCGCTATTTAAATTGATATGGACATGTCGCGGCCAGTGTCGCAACCGATAATTGTACCACGTAAACACGGTACAATAACGATAATATTTAATATTCCGAGATAAGTTTTGTACGCCGGACGAGATAATATAATATACTATAGTCGGACGATAGTGGCGGTCACTGTAGATAAAAACAACAGTTGCCGCACGTATTACCGTTCAAATTTCCACGTCAAATATTTTGTTTCCATACGTGATACGTCCCGAACCGACGGATTCGAACGGGTAAAATAAAATAAAATAAAATCATTACCGCATTTTACATTTTATTTGTTTGTAACGGGGCGCAGTTTTTACTTTCGAACCCCGGGGGGGTTACACGCGTTACCGGTAACTAGGTGGCGTGCGGGTTTAAGGGGATATCCATTGGCTCGGCCCTACTATTTTTTTATACGGTTAAAAAGTACAAACCGTTGTTTATCGTTTGAATTGATTTGTGGAAAAATGTATATTGTTTGCCGGCGAGATCGTTTACACGATACCCGTCGTCGTGCACGGTGGATTTATTAACAAATATTTTCAAGCGACCTAATCACGTCACTACTCGTGACGCACACGGAAGTTTGTCCTCGTTAAAACGTATTTGCTGAAACTGTGTTGCCCGAACAAGATTGCATTAAATGTTCAACGTCAGTCGACATTCATCGTGAAGTAGATAGAAAAAAAAAGTCGAAAAACTCAATTCAATTCGATTAGCAACAAGAACGATGAACAAAACCACTGGAGGGTTTTATAATTAACATGCGATAACGTTTCTTTTTTTTTTTATTATTATTATTATTTGTTAACTTACCAACTCATATATTGTAATTAAATTACTATATACAACTTTTTTTATGATTTTTGTACAATTGTATATGACAAACATGGCGCGTAGCCATGGATTTTTCAAAGGGGGACGTTTTAGTTGTATATTTAAACACAACTTGTGCGGGTAGGAAGGGGATTGTCCACACATCCTTATCGCCCGCTTATCACTTAACTAACCTAAACGAATGTCCAACGGCGGCCGGTGTAACCATAGGTTACCATCGCGGTACACGGTATAGAAGATAACCGTTATCGAGCATTTCATATAGTACCGCCACATACACATATATTATATACGTACAAATAATGTCAAACATGTAACTACGCATTTTATGGACCACCGCCGAAACATTATTTTAGTAAATGTCTAATTTATTTCCCGGTTAAATACGGTCGGGGGTGGGTGTTTTAACACTCAAAACGTTTGCTAAGCGCCTAGTATACGACCACTCCCTTATCAAAAAATAAAAAAAAATAAAAAAATCCTAGATACGTCCCCGAGTCACCATTCTAGCGACCTTGCCACGTATAAAACTACTATGGGCCCCAGCCGTAGTACGCTTACGGTCTTTTGGGCCACATAGAATCGCAATAATCGTATAGGCCAAACGGAACGTAACGTACGAACGAATTTAATTTGATTTCCGATTATCGTCATCCACTGGCCGTCGATTGTTAATAGACGTCGAAATTATCGTTACGTAAATTATTATGTTTCCATACGGAACTGGAAACACGTCGCAGTAATGTTGTTCAAACGATTCGGTTTGGTGTTTTTGTTCCCGACGAGCATTGGTAAAACGAATAATTACGACCAAATTCGTACCTACGCACGTACGATATATACACGTAATAATATAATATTATAATTACGTCGCAATAAATTATCGTGTACGAGTACGTAGCGATAAAATATTTCGTATATAATTATTATTGTTGCTCGGTTAAACGGCGTTCTACTTCTATAATAGTAATTCGCTTAAATATATAATTCGACGGGTTTCGATCGGCGATTGTCGGATGGGTTAAGCCGCGCGTTATAGACGAACGGCCCCGTTGTACGATCGCCCGGCCAACTTTCGATCGGTGTATTTTTTCGTACGTTTTTTTTTTTTCATTTCTTTTTTTGTTATTATTATGTGCTTGGGATGTGTTCGGGATACGTACGCGTAGCGGCGCAATAGGCCCCGGGGGCTATAATTCACAAATCCGTAACGAAACCGTCGGTGAACCGTACACCGTGTCGAGCTCCGTTAATAGGATTTCTGACTGTTGGCGGTAATCGGCGGCGGCGACAATAATTCGGCACAATGCGCACGTACGCCGCGGCCGGCGATAAACGCGGTTTGATCGCGTACACGTCGTCACACCAAGCCGTCTGATTAATTTTGTATTTTGTCGAGAAAACCGCGGACCTGACCACGCAAACGTCCGAAAATTTACAATCCCTGCGCCGTCATGCCTCCGCATCGATAGAAAACCACCAATAATGGCGCGGCGTACGTCACTGTCGCAGGCGGAATGTCGCGAAGACGGCAGTAAGTATGTACGAGGTGTGACAATAAAATAACGAGACTTTCTAAATATAACCTAAACTATTAACGTTATCTATAAAACGATCATTGAAATATGATTAGAAAACACTTATCTAAAAGTACTATGAACACTGATGGCATCGATTCGTTTTCTTATACGTTAGTAGCCTTGTTATTAGTGCGAGTTCGACTATACTGCCGAAAAATGTTAGATATAAAAATCGAACAACATGTGTTAACATTAAATTTCTTGTTAAATTAAAAAAAAACTGCCGCGGAATCGTTTCGTATGTTATGTGAAGTTTATGGTGAAGAATGTTTATCAAGAGCTCGTGTTTTTGAATGGCACAAACGGTTTTGTAGTGGAAGGGAGGACGTCGAAGACGATGATCGTTCTGGACGTCCTACCACGTCTTCAACAAACGAAAACGTTGAAAAAATCGACAAAATTAATTAATCAATATTATTATAAAGAGGTATTAATTAAATTAAGAGAACGTGTCAGAAAGAAGCGACCAGATCTATGGAAAAATGGCTGGGCTCTTCACCAAGACAATGCTCCAGCTCACAGTGCATTTTCAATTCAACGTTTTTTAACTGAAAAAAAAATGTCTGTACTTCAACATCCCCCGTACTCGCCAGACCTTGCTCCTTGTGACTTCTTCTTATTTCTTTTCCCATTTTCAAACAGTTGATGACGTAAAAATGAAAACGGCAGAACTTCTAAAAGGGCTGAATGAAAGCAATTGGCAACACTGTTTTCAAGAATGGCAGCGACGTATGCAACAGTGTATTGATGCTGAGGGAAGGTACTTTGAAGGTGATAATCATTAAATTATAACATTTTTAAAATAAACAACTTTTATTCAAAAAGTCTCGTTATTTTATTGTCACGCCTCGTAGGACAGGAATTCAATTGATATCTGTGTGCGAATTGCGTAAATTGCAAACGGCAAACGATTCTGAACGATGTTGTATTTATATTCGTCTTTCTTCATTGTTGTCACGGTAACCCAGAACAATTATAAATAAAAAAAAGAAACGGCAAAACTAGAGTTTGACGAAATCGTGTTTTCGTCATTTGTCGGTAGTTTTTTTTTTTCTGTCGCGTTAAATTTACGTTAAAGTTACCGACTAGACACAATTGCAACCGGAAACAGTATAGGAGTGTATAGATCGGATGAAGTTTTCTAGTACAAAAAAAAAGTGTTTACAGACAAATTAAAAAAAAAAAAAATAAACATCATTGTAAAACCACAAGACTGCTTCGCTCCACTTAGAATCTAAATACATTTTTTACCTAATTTATTTCGAACATATGTACTGGTTTTTTTTTTTTTTTGGTATTGATAACTCAATACTATAAAAACACCCACCCACCAAATGTACCTAATTGAGTCACCGCCGCCGATAGAATATCGTTAAATTCGTTAAATGGAGTCGATAAATTTGTATTAATTATTTGAATAGATAGGTAAAGGTTTTTTTTTCTTTTTACTAGAACGGCAAAATCATTTTTATACCTATTTAATACGAATGTTTTTTTTTTTTTTTTAATAGTAACCCAATACTAATACTAATTTTTTTTTTTTTTTACATTATTTATTTCTATATTGTTTATCAGAATCAATTAATTAGATTAATGTCTGTACGCGCAGTATTAAAAATACTCGAACCATAACGATTCAATTTAAATTAAATTCGACCAGCACTCTAACAAATATAAGAAAATAAATCGTATAAAACTTAAAAAAAAAATTGAAAAAAAAAACCCGTAGATAGGTGTGCATAATTCGGGAAAGCTAATAATAATAAACTCCGGGTGAGAGTTTAAACGCAAGTCATTATAATTCACTGTCCGAGATATAATATTATATTCGTTTACTACATTTTTTTTTTTTTATCCGATTTCCATTGGTACATCAAACCGGGAATTAAAAAAAAATAAAACTATAACTTTCAAAAATCGTATCTTGAACTGCAGAAACCTATATTCAGTTTGTTTTAGAACGCGATTCGGACGTACATATAGATTGAAATTATTTATCGTTTTCTTCGGTAAAGACTACAAAAAAACCGTCAATAATATTATTTGTTTGTTAGTAGTTACCATCGCGGGCTGTTGGTTCGGTAAGAATGTATAGAAGAAGAAAAAAAAAAAAACCTAAACAATTTTTGGCTACGCGCGTGACGTTCACAAAATACTCGTATTTATAGCCGCGACAGTTAAACAAATATACGCCGTTTGAAGTAATATTTTTTTTTTAGGCGCGACTCTTCCTATAACATTATTGAAGTCGGCGGTTTTCAAATAAAAAAAAAAAAAAAACAAAATGCGTTTCGCTAATACGAGTAATAGGAGCGAAAAACAAACACCACTCGTAGGCATTCAGCGGCGTAGCTACCGCAACGGGCAGCAGAGGCAGTTGCTCAGGGGCGTCAAATAATATTTTCTGTGATAGGGGCGCTACTAGTGATTGTTAAGTGTTTGGTAAAGGAATTATGGTTAGAATTTAATCAATATAAACGTGCGTGTGGCCTAATAGCTAGTTGTCCGCGCCAAGTCAATTCAGTGCGGTTTACGTGTCAACTGAAAAGCGGATAATATGCCGAAAGAGCGCAGACATTACATTTTGATACTCTAGTCGATTGCTATTTGCCGAAGAAAAAGCAAGAAAACAAAATATATATTGACCGGTTTTTTTTTTTTTTTTTTTTTTTTTTTTTTTTTTTTATTATAAAACGTTAATTTGTTTTATTGTTTAATTATTATTAATGTTTTGCGAATTGAATTATTATTGTTAAGTAGAATGGAAGGTTAGGCTAGGTTATCGTTTTTTTTTTTTCCATAAAAACTGTATTAGATATAGATATAAATATAAAATACAAATATACGTACTCGTATGATGGAAATGTGAATTTATCCAATTCGAGATGAAAACGACAATTTTAATGTAATAATGTAACTATTTTTTTAAAAAAAAAAAAAATTGTTTTTGTTCAGTCAAAAATATGAACACACAGCATTGATTTAATGACATAGATCAAAGAGTATAATTTCTGTTTTTTATTATAGGGGCGAAAAAACGGTTTTCCTCGGAGCGCATTAATGCGTACCTACGCCACTGATAACATTATCTGCTCAGTGGGCAGGTGGTCGGCCCGGAAACGGGAATTTTCCGGATGGCTTTCCTAACAGTATTCAAAATACAACAACGATTCGTCGATGGGCTTATGATTATAATCTCCATCAAATTTTAAAATGTATTATTTTAAAATATTATAGCAAAATTAACTGAAAAAACTTAAATCTAAACATAATTTTATTGTTAATATTTTATGGGTTTTTTTTTTTTTTAATAACTAATTTTATATCTCAAACGTATTATGATCAGTTCAACAAAATAGCGCTCGATGTAAATTCGTTAATACTAAACGTTAAAAGTAATAATGTGAATTACCTAAACAAATATTCCTTTTGTACAATACAACGGAATGAATTATTATTATCGATAATATTTTATGTATAGTTTCGCAGAAGTTTTTAAAAATAACATAATCGTTGGAACCGAACTCGGCAAGAACAAACATTTTTTCGGTATTTTATTGGGAGAATTTATGTCGAGTGGCCGGGACAAATTCTAATCTCCAAACGTATTTTATCGGTTCTCCCGTGTTAATGGTATAAGAATACGCGCGGTACGCCCTGTTAGTATAATACTCAATTTCGCCTCCTGCCACACCCACGATTTTTTATACATCAATTCACTTGTGTTATAAACATTAGTCCGAAAATACTTTCTTCTAGTATCACTGTAATATTATATACAGCTAGAGTGTCCCACGAAGACACACCGATTGCGATATCTCCTGAGATAAAGAAGACGATCGAATTCTGTTTTTTTTTTATTTATTTTTCATTACTCATGGGGATAAATATTCATATTCATATTTAAATTAAATGTATATGGTAAAAAAAAATTACTTTTATTATTTTGTAAAAATTGGAAAATAGCCAGTTTATTGAATTTATTCATCTGAAAATGTTGCCGTAAATGCTTCTGGTTTTCCGAGACGTTTCTTCCCGGCTATTAAGAAAACTACAAGGAAAATCAAAAAAAATGAACACGCCCCCTCCCAAAGTGCAACAACAACACAACATTTTTTTACCAGAACGCACCTCTTGTGTTGATTTCTAATAGTAAAGTTGTATACAGACAAAAAAAAAAAAAAAAGCACACATCATAGTAAAGAATAAACAGTAAAATCAATATATTACTCGTTACGCATAGAATCTAAAAATAATAACAAGACTTAATGTTCGCCCTTAGATTAAAATATAATATAGAAATATAATATTTTCCATAAATTTCCGTATATTTGTATGTACACGCATATATATATATATATATATATATCGAAACAGGAACTGCTGGGACGACGTTTTTGTTATTTTGTGTTTTTTACAACATACGAGTATTTGTATGGCCAAACCAGAATAGAGTTCCAATAACAAACGGCGAGGATCGAATATCGGTAGTACTACTTCTATAATATAAATACATACGTAACACTACGGCTTAACCAGCTGCATATTTAATGTTTTGCATATAATTAAAAAAAAAAAAAAAAAACCTGAAAGTTTCTCGGTACATTGTTACATAACAATATACATCCTTCGAATTATTACATGTCCAACGTCGTAAATACACCGCCGAATCTAAAATTTGCTCGAGTATCATAATATCTTACAGAAAGTGCAGAACGGATTGGAGGAAAAACGAAAATGTTGGCATAAATAATAGTATTTCAAGTCACAAAGAGCGATAGTTTAACGAAAAGGACGTAATATGATAGAAATGATAGAAATACTATAGAAATAATTATATTGATAAGAATAGTTACGTGGATTTAAAGGAATTGAGCGATGGGAGCGAAGGATATCCGCACAGAAAATCGATTGGACATTTGAAAAAGAGAACCAGTTATTTACAAAAACGATTTCAATACATTACAACATTGCAAATTGATTTGAATGGCGATTTAAAAAAAATAAAAAAAACCGATTGATTGCAGTTATCATAACGCGAGTAATGGCGATTGTCGTGATTTCGAATACACATTAAAATCGAAAGAATAAAATATTATTTTTATGGAAATATCGATAGTCATATTTTGTAGGTTAACTTACAAAATATTGTATCGGACCAATTCGAACGATATGGTAAGGAATTAGCCCAATATGATCAGGAATCGGTCCAATATATGGTAAGGCATTGGTCCTAAATATGGTAAGGAATTAGCCAAATATGTGGGCTAGTGTGTAGGGCAAGAATTGGCCTAGTATGAAGTCGGGTAAGGAATAGACTAACCAGACTGACAAGGGATTGGCCCGGTGTCACAAGGAATCGGTCCAATGTGATGGTAAGGAAATCTTCGCTGCGGGATCATAATAATAATAGAGAACAAAAAAAAAAAAAAAAAAACACCACGTGTATACTCGGTATTAAAGCCAATGTTGACCGATAATCGCGATAGAATGTAGTTCTATTGATAGTCTTTATCAACACGTTTACTATATTTTGTTCGTACTGTGGTAGTAAGTAAATTATAATCGCATACCATGATTTACATTATGGTGTTTAGGTACGCGCGTGAAGTTAGCCCCCCGCCCATATCGTTACGCTAAAATTGCAGGCCTACGCAAATATTTCGGAACCATTTGGAACATGGATTTCAGAATTCGGAACTTTGTACATTTCCCGGACACTAAAATGATCAGATTTATCAATCGTTATCAATGTTTGCGTGATTGTGAAACAATGTTGAAAGTCGGTATACGTACAAAACTGTCTGGTAATTTACCAATCGTCATTTTAATGACCCCCGTAAATTGTTCGATTGAAAAATTTAATCAGGGTTCCGATTTCGTACCTATACCGGTTAGGTTAGGTTCACGGATGCTTCAACTCGTTCCTTCACCGGATCGGGCGAGCTCCGCACCCCGGGTGTTCTCACCGCGGATTTCCCAGTGTGGAGAACGGGGTGGATGACGGCGCTCTCCACGCCCTGGTGCGCTGCGAGGCGTTTGACGGGGACAGGGAGCGCCCGGTCCAGAGGATCGGTCCGTTTGAACCGGGCGACTCGGTGCCGCTCATGCTGGAGTCCCCAGACCACCGGGAAGCCTTGGTCGACTTCGCCGAGACCGTCACATCGCGGAGAAGGAGTCGGCAGATCGGCAGCGGCAAGCCCTAGACGTCGCCGCGGTCGTTGATCGGGACTCCACTAGACCGCCGGCCGGGCGGTCGGCAGGAAGAAATCCCCCCCCCTAAGTCTGTAAGGGCAACAAGCGGGTTTCGGCCTAGCTACTGCCCGTCCCCATGGTAGGGCAAGAATTGTTATATTTTTATTTCTATGTGAGCCCGCCCCGCCCCGCCTTAGGGGAAAACGGGATTTCGCTAAAATTATTTAATTGTATTTTATTTTTTTTCATTTTACCAATAAATGATGGCGACCCGCCTCCCGAAGTTGTGCCTCCTCACGGCGTTTCCGGGATTGTATTGTCGGTTTAAACCAAAAAAAAAAAAAAAAGAAAAAAAAAGATTAGGTTAGATTAACCTAACCGGTATCGGCACACCCTGTATAATCGAATCGAACGGGTACCTACGATGAATCTAGTAAAATATTGCTGGTCAAGTTAGTATAGTCGTATTAGTAAATATAGTGTATAGTGTATGTTTTGTAATTGGACAAACAAATACTGTTAGAACGTAATAATATTGTGAATTGTAATATTATTGAAACGCTGTTAGTTCTCGTTTACCGTCATATCCAAACGAAAATTCCGATTAACATTATTCGCGGTTGTGTTCAGTGTTGTATCCGATCGAATTGACTAGCAATATTATATAATTATAGCAAATAATTTTTTTTTTTCCGTACATTCTATTAATGGGTCGTTTTCCATAAATAATAATAATTCGCAAACAAAAAAAAAAAAAAACGAAACGCGATGAAATATTATTATATTTTTATTAAACTATGGGCAAATATTGTCGTTATTGGGTTACACTGAACAAAATTGCAATTGAACGATAGAAACCGTAGAGTTAATTAAAATGTATATATAATATGTATTTTTTTTTTTTTTTTTTTATTACTATTTTTTAATAAGCGTGTGAAATGAACAAAATAAAAAAAAATAATAGTAATAATATTTGTGCGTATCACGTATTATTAGAAACGCAGTTGTTCGCCTTTTTGCCATGCTCAACATACTTTACATTATTTTATAGTCGTGTGATGATATAAATGAACGTAAAAACAAAAAAAACAAAATTACGTTCACGGTTTACGAGAAAAAAAAAGTAATAATAATAATAACAAAAACTGTAATGGATAACAAAAAAAAAAAAAAAAAAAAAAAAAAAAAACACTAGCTAACATTCAATAAAAACAGCTGCGGGTTTGGAGCAGTATTTTTGTAGTGTGAAAATATATCGTTTGTAGTCCGTTCGACATTGTTCTGTGCCACAATGCGAATAAAAATATTATATTTATTTTGCTAAAAAAAAAAAAAATGATGAAACAAAAATGAATAATCTGACTTATTTAATGCAAGTAACAACAACTGACCCAGTTAACATTTTCTTTTTGCCCGGTGTGTATATATTTTCGCATATTATATAATATAATCGAAAAGACGGTTTTTGCCGATTCGTATCAAAATTCATCTCATCATCAGCACTGACCGCTGATCGGAAATAATATACGCTAAAAAATTGTACGGTTTTTTTTTTTTTTTTTTGTTTTACAATTAACTCAAACAACACTATTTTGCACGAAGTGATTTTATCGCAATTACAACTCGGTATACGTAATGTTGGTTTTGCTTTTGGATTAGTAACAAACGCTCTTCTTCTTTTTTCTTTTCTACATACGGTTCATGCATTTATATAAAGTCCAATATAGTGGGAAAAAAAACCCGAGATCGATTATATAATGATATAAATTTAAAATGGACGTATAACAGGAAATACCTGGGCAGAGGGAAGAACCTTGTCCGAATATGTTTTATCGCCATTATTATAATACGCATTTGAAAACTTTTTATATACTTGGAGTATTTACATATATAAACCGGCAATATTGCCGCGAAAACTATTGAAAAAAATACGACACGGTCGCGTTACATAATAGACTCGATGCGCCCGGTGGTTCCCAAACTTGCACGGTCCTCCGTAAAAACGGAATATATTTTTTTTTTTTTGTATTTCTCGCGGTTCCCGCGAACAATTTCACAATGTAAAAAATTGATTTATTGGTTAGACGGCGAGGAGTGGAAACAAAACGCCACCCGGTCAACGTGACCGGCCCCGCCACATCTCTTTGTATTATATCGATATTTTTTTTCAAATGCGAACCTGCAACGACACGGGAGTTCCGAGTTTTTGTACGCATTACGATATTGTAATATTTAATTGTTTACTCGTATTTCGTCGACAGTGACCGACCGATATATAACGCGCACGATAAAAACGCGTTTGGAATTTAAACGTAGTAAAACTTTAAAAGTACTATCGATTTGCCATAAAATATCGCCACGGAGGGGGCTATACCGTTGTATATTTTCGGATCGCGACGATTTAAAGAAAAAAAAATGAATGCCATTCTGACACGACTGCCACCTATGTTCAAATAAAGTATTCACCTGGTCGGTTTTATGACCGTTCGCAAATAAATACCATTATTATTATAGAAATTAATATATATATATATATATATATATATATATATATATGCGTGTGTGTGTAGGTGCCAGTCATTTAATAATACGTTTGTTAAATGATGGTTCTTATCGTTCGTTCCAGAATACGACGTCATTTTGTTGTTTCAATATTATGTAATAAACGACAATTAATTAAATATATTCAATATTGTACGTAACGGCCGATCGGTTTTATTTTACCGACAAACAACAATAATATCACATAATGTTTTGCGTTGTGTTTTTAATTTCGTTTTAATTTTAACCCGGGGCGAACGCAGGGAAACATTTCGGGGCTGGTTTTTTGAAAAAAATGTACAATTTCCATAAATATCGTCCATTATTACTCTATAGCAGTGGTTCTCAACCTTTTCTAAGCAAAATATTTCTCAACAACCTCTAAAAAAAAAAAATTTAATAGAAAATATAAATGTATGATTGCAATTGTCTAAATAATAAATGTTTAATTGAAATTAATATTAATAATAATAATACATTTTAATGATCAGTTGGGGGATGATTGTGCTCGATGTTTCAGAGCTAATTTTTTGGTTTTACGTTTCGTTCAAATGCTTGTAAGACGAAGGCACAGGTCTCCTCTTTTAACGATGTCGAGTCGATTTCTTTTTTTTTTTTGTAATTAGATCCGTCACCGTGTTGAATCTTCGCTCGACGAGGTAAGAGGAAGGAAAGGGAATTAATAATTTGTATTCGACAGTTCGCAGTTCAGGGTAGACACAACTGATGGTAGATTAGAGCCAAAATTCTGTGAAGTGTACCACACTTATAGCTAGCTTTTAATATCTCATTAGTTGAAATTTCGATTGAATCTGTAAATCTGCTGTTTCGGTATTCACAAAGGGATTTACGATCCATCGAGGAGAAAATTGCAAGGACAAAATATCTTCAAAACGTTTTGAAAAATCATTACTCGTAGACTCGAGATGTTCTCCGCAGTAACTCGTGTGTCGTCAAAGGAGATTTTACATACATAGTTCTTATATAGATCCGACGGGATTTGACTGGCTTACCGCCCTCCCCTCCCCTTACCGTTCAAAACAAGTTCGCCGCCCGTGTCGAGAACCACTGCTCTATGGGCACTCGTATAATATACGGTAATCTTATTTTTTATTTGTAAATCTCATCGGGGAAACTTTGAAACCACTATTAAATCTGTAGGTCGGGTAATGTATTTATAAAATTTGTCCCGTTATATTCGGGGGGAGGGTGAGAGGTTTGAACCCTCACCCCTGCGTTAGCTGATGAATGAATGAAAAAAAAAAAGAAAAAAACCATTTAATAAAATTGTTATTCTCGCCGGGACAAAATAATATAATCGCCGTTGACGGCCGGTAAACGAAACGGCCATAAAATCGACCGAGACGCGTACCCCCGTCGTCGTTCTGGCCAACATTCGTAATGATATTTCTCTACCGAGCATCATCGTTCGCGATGACGGCTATTAAATATTTGTTACACTGCGAAATGTATTTAATTGCGATTTTATATTCGCATTACTCCGCTATTAAATTGCACTAATTAAAAGAAAAAAAAAAATTAAAAAAATTACCTAATTAAACGTGCCCGTAAGCTGTTTTCGTAAAAAGTTTTTTTTCGTTTGTTTTTCGTTTTTTTAACGTCTTGTTATTAAACGCGATAACCGCAACCTACATACATGGGTTCGTTGTGTACCAACATTTAAAAAAAAAAAAAAAAAACGGATCAATTTGTTTTATTATTATTTCCTCGTATTACGTTTTATATATATATATATTACAGCAGCGCCGAGAATCGCAGTTTCTCTTCAATTGTTTTCAGTAGAAGTTTTTATTTTATAACGCGATATCATTGTTCTGCAATAATTGTTCGGTAATCTAAACGCGCGTCCGTGTAGATTTTTTTCCCTATCTCCGGCGATATTAATATATATTTCCCTTATCAATGTGGCGGTTCACTTAGAAATACTATAACACGCCGGCCATTGTTCGGGTTCGCAGCCGACGCGAAAACCAGCCAGGCAAAACCTGCGCGCGTTATTTAAATTTTAATCGGTACAATTTTTAGATAAAACGAAATATTAACTAAAGATTATTGGACTCCGATCGGAGCGCGACGCGGAAGCCAAATACGCTTTTAGATATTATTATTTTTTTTATTATTTTAATCCGACGTTCGAGCACCGCGTTCAAATATTTATTCAAAAAGTAGAACACACGTCCGCCGTTGGCCGAATCGCGATAAAATCGTATAGGAACGTCGTGTAAACCTTATATTATGTACTCCGTTGGACTTTTCGACGTTTTCTATTCGTAAAACGTTCCTACGGTTATTGTTCGGTTTGGTTCGTTTTTAAACGATGGCTTTTCGAATTTTTACTTATAACTATTGGTACTATGGGTACTATATGGGCTTTCCAATCGATAGTTTTACGTCTCATAGCTTACAGCCCCTTGGTACGTAACAAACAAAGCGCTACACAAAGACCTCTACGATTTGATACTGTTGACCAGCTAGCCCAAAAAATACTACACCGAATTTCATTCAAAACTACAGTACCATCCAAATCCTCTCATCCGGCATTTATCTTCAATTACACTCCTTGAAAACTCCCCACGCCGTCTCAAAAGACGCTGGTGTCGAGATCTATTAAACTAATTTAAATTTCGCGTTCTGCCGGGTTCTATCACTGGAGATAGCCTCCCTCATCAAGCAACCACGTTATTGTCATTTTATTTTTTTCTCTATGTACAAAGTTATTCTATTTGCTTATTGTGTTTTTTTTTTTTTTTGTAAATACAGATTATAAGTTTTTCTAATAAAAAAGTTTAATTTACAGTAAAAAAAAATGATTTCTGAAAAAAAAAAAAAAAACTATCCGCCGAGGAAACTATGCACAGTTTTTATCGAAATTAGTTCTTACTTGAATTCAAACGCTACGGTATTGTAAAACAGTTACACGCGCTAAAACCATAGAAATCAATAAGTATTGTGGACCCTATTCGGCATAGAACTGTGCACCTTTTCAAGTTCTAAAATTTAAAACGAAAGATTCGTCGTTTTATTGGTAAAACATGTAATAAAATATTAATTCGGAATATAATGCTTTACCCGGTTATTGTGTAATAACACTCGACGACAATTTAGACTGCACGATTAAAAATTGAAGAATTGCCCCGCCCCGCAAAGAAAAAAACAATTACAAATGAAATATTTGTATGGTATTTATATAAATTCGAAATTTTTGTGATTGTCGCGAGAACAAACGGATATAGTCTATAAAATAAAATTCCATTTTTGAATTGTACTCAATATAAATCCAAAAAATTGTTGTCCCGAAATCGTAATGGATATTGGTGGTATATAATACATTTAGAATTTTTATTTATTATCGTCGTTCGAATTACCACTATGATATTATGTGCGACTGAATAAAATACAGTAGAACCCGCCCGTCTGAGAGGGTCTCCTAAAAAATCGGTTAAAAATAACGTTTTAAGCGAGAAATAGTATTGAGTAAACTTCGCAATTAAAAAAAAAAAAAAAATTTTAAAAAAAATCCTACATATACGTTGTGAATTAGTTTTTACATTTATACATACTGTATAACGTGCATTTTCTGTTTCTTAAAAGACAGGTCTCGTTGTTTTTTTTCCGGTAGATTAAAAAAAAAACACCATCACCCGCACGGTTTGACGATTTGAAAACGACGTGTACTTTTTACGATAACTAGAAGAAGTGTCGATTTTTAGGAATATCCGGTAAAACGGAATTTTTTACTCGGCTTGCCACCCCCTCTGTGACACATTGTTCAACGTTTAAACACTTAAGATTCACCGGGCATCAAGTTAAAAGAGAAAAAAAAACCCTAATTCGGATGCGTCGAAAACGTCGCCAGGAGAGTATTTTTCCGTTAAAAGATCCGATCTAGATTACTTTATAAATTTGCGACATTTAAAAAACATATTGGTCATAGCACGCGCGCGCTTATGTCACTATTTAAAAAAAAAAAAAACTAGACGGAAAGTGGGTAGTCCGCCTTTTTAAGTAGACTGAAGGTGTTCTACTTGGTCACTTCGACCGTTAATCAACAGAAAATAATTTAAGTCGTAAATGAATTAAATCAGAACAAATATATTTTTTTTTTTTTTTGTTTTCCTGTGCAAATAATAATCATTTCGTTCATTGCAATGCTATTTTCGTTTTTGTTTTATTGTCTGGCGCGTAAACAAACGTAAGCTGATGGTTTTACGGGTTTTCACTTATTACCGCAGACACCCCCCCGCAACAGCACAAGGGTCGCCCGACAGTAGTTAATAATTGTTTGTTATTTTTTATTTTTTTTCCATCCGTGTTACCAAGGTAAACCGTAAACCAGCAAAAATAATTCGATTTTTTTGTGCTAATACCGAAAAATACCGATTTTAACGGGATCGATATTCAATAGGGAGTTGGTGGAAAATGTCAATAGCAGTAAACCATCGCCGGGCAACGCGGAACATTTCGCAAAATATCGCGTAAAAACCGCTACGGTAGTTATTGACTCTATTAATCTTCTACAGACAGACGACAGACGTCCATTTGTATAATTATAAAAATATATTTATATATATATATATATATATCATGTCGTATTATATGTGATAAACGTTATCACCCATAAAAAAAAAAAGCGAAAAACGACCGCAATTGTTACGTAAATCGTTCGTGGCTGTACTAACAACAATAGGCAGTCGATCATTTCGAGGCCGTTCAGTATAACCGGCTGATACATACAGATGGGTAATAATGTCTCTCGAATATAATTATTGCGAGCGAAAATTAATAACGTGTACGTACGAGGTCCGTTCAAAAAGTTCCCGAACTATAATTCTTGAAAATAGAAAATTTACGGTATCGTAAAGGGTTATTAGATTGAAATAAAATAGAGATAAGCAGCTATCTTTTCAATTAAATCTCAAATGTTTATGGCTATCAAACCATTAACTGTGCGCGTTCAAAGTAAACGTAGTCGTGTGAATTGTGCGGTTTTTCAGATGAATAACGTTCACGAACAACGTTTGATTAATATTAAATTTTGTGTTAAACTTTGTAAATCTTTTACTGAGACTCATGAAATGTTGCGAAATGCTTATGGCGATCAGTGTTTAGGACGTACTCGGTGTTACGGCTGGTTTAAACGTTTTAATGGCGGTCGGGAATCAGTTGATGACGACGACCCACGTCCAGGACGTCCGTCGACATCGACAGACGATGCTCGTGTGACAAAAGCCAATGGAATTGTGCGGTCCAATAGACGTTCCTAACTGTACGAGAAATCCCGGAGGATTGTAACATATCGGTTGGTTCGTGTCATGAAATCCTGGTAGAAAAACTTGGTATGCACCGCGTTGCAGCAAAATTTGTCCATTTGTCCACACTTCCCTGGTAATTCGAGATTTGTTCGCGTGAAAAATCGCATGACCGTGCTTACTCATCCGCCGTATTCTCCCGATTTGGCACCAGCAGACTTTTTTTTTTTTATTTCCAAAACTAAAACCTCCGTTAAAAGGACAACGATTTTCTACGATAGACGGAATAAAAGAAAATTCGCTAACGGAGCTAGCGAGCAATTCCATATAAACTGCTTTCAGCAGGGTTGCTTTCAACAATGGCAACGTCGTTGGCAAAAGTGTATAAACCAAGAGGGAGAGAATACTTCGAGGCCGATAAGTCTCAATAGCTTGTAAGTAAGCGCTATAAATAAAAAATTCGGGAACTTTTCGAACAGGCCTTGTACACGTGTTATGGCGTTCTCCGTTGTCGCTCGGGGAAAAAAAAAAAAATAAACCGATTTTGTAATATTTTCGACGGCTTATTTGTAGCTTACATTTATATATACGGCGAGTATTACATCAGTGTTGACAGTGTTTTTGAAAGACGGGTTTATTTTTGAGCATAATTTATATAATATTTGAAGAAAAAAAAAACAAATTAAATATACGATAGTACTCGTCCGTTTGCTGTCTCGGTCCAACTAACGGGCAACGCAAAGCAAAAAAATAAAAATAAAAATAACACGTTTGCGCACACCGGCCGCGTAGAACTCGCATATTTCGGGTTTTAGAGTAAGAGCGAGATTAAAAAAAAGATTGGCGATATTCTATTTGGAGGACGAGACGATGCGGTTTTTTTTTTTTAGTTTTATTTATATTAATCCGTTTAAAAAGTCACAGTCATATGAAAATGTCGAAATTAGTCGTTATTCCCACAAACGGCGTAGGTATGCCGTATGTTGAACACGTTACGATGTAATGTATTCGAAGAGAAAAAAACCGCTCCGGAATATTGTCCTCTAGTTGGTTTTTGATATTAAAAATAGACGTTTTTACTCTAAAACCAAAATCGAGCGAGGTACACGCTTGCGTGTGTGTTTTTTTTTTTTTTTATCTATATAATATATTGCCCGTTTAGTTGGATGTCGGGCGGGCGGTGTAGCAAATCGTATTCGAACAAAGCGAACGGGGTGATAATTGTATACATATAATATGTATATATATATTAAAAAAAAATTAAAAAAATCATTTGTCCGGTCCTCGGGTAAAGTTCGTCGTATAGTTCGACACGCCACCCAATGGCGACCGGGAAAATATTTCGCGGGCCACGGATATATAATAACGATTTTTTTTATTTTTTTATTTATTTTTTCCTAATTATACGAGTGCGTATTATTGCCGTTACGGAAATATGTTTCTAAACCTATATAAATATAAATTACGTATATTTGCACGTGTGTTGATGTGACGCAACGATTATTACCATATGACGTGTAGTCGTGGATTTTTTTTTATCGTTGTTATTCGACGGACTCGCCGCAAAACGATATCCGCGTTTGTTTTATCAAATCGTACCCGGTCGGCCGATTGTTTTGTGACACGATCAATAGAAACGAAGAGGAAATTTTTAATATATCCATAGTGTACGAAAATATCGTTTGTCAATGTTGACAAAAAAAAAAAAAAAAAAAAAAAAAACGGGGAAAAAATGCATTAAACGCATTTATCAATCTTATCCGTATAGAATATATGCGGATAAATCGTTTCAACGTTGGTAACGAATGAGTATATATTTTAGTAAAA
The DNA here is from genome assembly GCA_956483605.1 of Tuberolachnus salignus. Classification (NCBI taxonomy): domain Eukaryota; kingdom Metazoa; phylum Arthropoda; class Insecta; order Hemiptera; family Aphididae; genus Tuberolachnus; species Tuberolachnus salignus. Next base: position 32,713,457 of record OY101436.1, on the reverse strand, counting down.
CACGCGGTAGTTTTTTTGATTATTATTTTTTTTTTTTTTCGGTAAAACAAACCGTTACTACCGTACGGTAATTTTTCTCTTTATTTCGATTCGAACGATTGAAATAATAATATGTCGTTCGTGTAGGTTTTGATTTTTTTTTTTTTCTAGAAAATTATAGAATCTATACAATTATAATGCAGTATTAATAAGCATAAGGGATGTTTTAGGTATGGTATTGTGTAATGGCTTGAGTCGGAACAACCGTCCAGCGAAAGCACTTCGACGTGAAATTACCGAATACTTAAAGTATTATTATGCGGTTAGTTTACCAGATCTCTGGGTCATTGTCGTTACAATCTTCTGGAGGGGCGGGAGGTTTCCAGAAATGGAGATGGAAAGAAGATTTTTAACAAGGGGATTGGGTATGATTTCGCATGCGATTTCTGAATTTGGCGGCTGCGGTAGTGACTTTAGGAATATGGAGATCAGTGTGTGAAGGGTGTGGTTTGAGTTTTTTTATTTTTTTTTTTTTTATTCGTAAAACAAACCGTTACACTACCGTACGGTAATTATTTATTCTCTTTATTTCGATTCAAACGATCGAAATAATAATACGTCGTTCGTATATAGGTTTTAATTCGTTTTTATTCGTAAAACTTCCGTATCGGGCGCGTTTAGACAAATCATTAGGTCTGGGGTTAGGTTACGCGACGAACACCGTGGCGACGCATCCACGGCGCGCGCGGGGGCACGTACAAAAATACGTGCGTATTACACATTTGGAAACGGCAAGAATTACGGACAATTCAGACACGATAAATATGCTCGTCTACGTAACTCGCGTGTATAATTAAAAACGATATACTTACTTTTGTGCTTCGAGTTTCCTTTCCATATAGATTTGAGTGACAGTGGCATGGTGACGCGGCTGCGGTCGGCGATTGTAATTAATACGATGACGGCGGCGGCTGTTGATTAAATAAATACAAATTGTATTGAATATATATATATATATATATTATATTTTATCGAAAAATGAAAAGAAAAAAAACACTACCTACGACGCAGTCGCTATAATAGTAATAAATGATATTCGTTATATGAAAATCGTTTTTGAATTATTATCCGACTGGCGACGACGACGACAATAGCCGGCAAAACCGTCGCAGTAAATCAACTTCCTCCGGTCGGTGAATAGCGCGCGCTGACTGTCGGAACTCTCGGCGCACACTGACGCCACTGACGGCGGCGGCGGCGGCGGCGGCGCGCGCGTGGTCCCTCTCTCTCTCTCACTGCCGTCCGCGCGCCCCTTCCCGCTCGTCGCTTTCTCCCTCTCGCTCTCGCCCGGTCTTTATCGCTACACCGACTCCTATCTGCCGCGCTATCGCGTTATCTCCCGGAAAACCAATGAACATAGTGAAAATTGGTTTTGTTTTTCAATTTATTTCGTTTGTTTCCCGCCTGCGGATTTCGGTGAGAAAAAAAAAAAAAAAACCATTTAATTAATTTCCGAAAAATTTTCAACATTTTCATTTTTATTTATTAATCTTACGAACCGTGAACGTAACTGTTTACGTTACGATTTTTTTTTTACTTCCATTGATCATCTGGTGATTTGCGTTTTTCGTTTGCAGAAAACTAGTGAAACAAAGTAGTGTTTTTTGATACGCAAATGTCACGTGCCCTTTCCTGTGCCGAGTTCCACCGTAGACGGCGGGAGTTTTGGTCTTGTTTCAACGAGGTCGGCAAACGAGACGAGACAATTACAAAGCACTACTGCCGGTATTTGAATGTATACATTGTTTCTTTCTGTAAAGCAAAAAAAAAAAAAATATTTAAAAATCGCGGGCTCGGTGGTAATAAAAAGAGGAAACGTGTCAACATTTTCGGACGAATAAACTCTACTTTAAATGGCTATCCGTCGAGTTTTCCGAAAACAATAAAATCAAGTTATTTTTGAGTCGTAGAAATAAATACGTAATGCGCACGGTAGATTATAATACAACGTAATTAACCTCATTATAAGTTATGCGCTATCTCTTTAAAACGTCGACCTATTAAAACACGAACCGGTAACCTTAGGTCACCTCAGACAGCCAACGGTTGCCTGGTGCCGCCAATGACATAGCCTGCGAATACCCGGGCTTAATGCAGGACTCGAACTAGAAACGCTTGATAAATCTAATCTAATCTAAACATAAACCGTATGCTAAATTATATTATAGGTATGTGCTTTTTTTTTTTTTTTTTTTTTATTGCCTACTAGATAATGATATTATGCTAATGTATAAAATGTTAACTTTGATAAATACAAATGTATTATCGTACATTTATAAATTACTAATAAATGTTTGGCTAATAATGTTTTCTGCGTAACATGTTTGCAGCAGACCAGCCAACATCTATTCACACTTCTGTAGCCGAGTTCGCAGATGAAGAAGCATGGCACTCAAAAACGGAAAATTTAAGTCAATAGTTAAAAGTGCTCCCATATTACTTTTACGTTTAAAAAAAAAAAAAAGGCACTGTCCCCCCCACCCCCCGATCACACTATCCGACAAAATTATACCGCCGACCTCCAATGTCCGTTATTTAGGATTAATATTAGACAAACGTCTAACCTGGCCCGAACATGTCAAGCAAAAAAACACTTTTGCTGAACGCCAGACAGAAATCTCTTTCACCATCTCCTAGGAGAACACTCCATTGTTACCCTAAAAATTAAACTACTTTTATATAAAACTCTCCTAAAACCAATTTGGTCTTACGGGATTCAATTATGGGGCGCAACAAAAAAATCAAATATCTATAAAATACAATCTTTTCGATCTATTTCATTACGAATTACCACCAAAGCACCCTTCTATGTCTCAAATCGTATCCTACATACAGATTTAAATACACCAACAGTCACCGAAGTAGCCACTTCATCCTACAAACTCTTACGCGCATGCCTGGCAGACCATCTAAATACTTGCCCTTAATTCAAAAACATCATCATAGGTAATCCTCCGAGAAGGCTAAAGAGAAACTGGGGTGTCGAGACTCAGCTTAAGTTAAAAAAAAAAATATACCAAGTTACTACTGGGTAACTCTTTTTAATCACCATGTCAAAAATATAAAATATCAAACGCGTTTATTGTAAAAAAAAAAAAAAAAAACCTAATAAATATGTTTAATGGCAATATTTTTTGTAGACAATTATACGAATTATCAGTACAAATATTAGACTTTATTCGATATAGAAATATATTCAATTAGATTAATATAAACGAAACCGCCAATTTTTTAGATTTCTTTCTTCCCCCCCACCACCACCCGATCGGGTTGTACACATAGTTAAAATATCAGTTTACATGTGTTGTTTTTTACGGTTTTTAACTACACGTGCCTATTAAAATAAAATCAAGTAAAATAATTATTCTCGTATTTAAACTGATTAAACATTTTGTTCGCACGAGATAAGGTGGGTACGAGTAACGCAACGTAGCATAATATATTATCGTTTGCCAATAATAAAAAAATTAAAAAAAAGGGAAAAAAATATATAATATACGAACAAAAGATATAAAACTGAAAATTATATAAAATTTATTATTCGATTATAATTTATAATATATTTTATTACGTAAATTGTTCGTAATAATGTTGTTCAATCGCCCGAAAGGCTGAAAAGGGAAATATAATGTATTGTATTACATCAATATAATAACGATCGACTTATCGTGTACGTCAAACGTGTTTTCAGTGTGGTCTTTAATGACAATGTGCGTGTAAATTCTATACTAGGCTTCTATATTATTATAAACAATAATAATAATAATTAAAAACGAATTTCACCTATCGTATTGTAATTTAATATATATATATATATATATATATATTTTCGTGAAAAATACTTACACGCATACCTAACCTAACCTTTTCTGCTATCAAAACGTACGAATATTTTTAAAAACCCACCGCCGCCTGAAATGACCAATGTACATTGTCTAAGTTTTATTTAAGTTTTAAATCCAGAAGCGATTAATGTGACGCGAACACGATATCGAATCGACCACCCGACACTGAAACTTATCCCACGCCCAAGTTGTCGTTTCCGGTGTGACCGTTTTCACGGCTGTAGTGATCCCGTTGGATCGTCAGTCCGTCGATATCACTCGGCAATGTTGGTATGTGCACCTCGTCCTTGACAACTTGGCAAAACTCCAAATCAAAAAAAAAAAAAAAAAATCACAAGCTCGGATGACCTCAGGGGTGCACTGGTACAATGAGAGGTCCCGAGCCAATTCGGATCGGACAGCCAGCCCGTCACCGAAGAAGGTTATCGTTTAGATTACCGACGGACGGATGGATGGCCAGTGAGGGGGAGCCCAGCCATTTTATCGGAACGCTTTGAAATTCAAAAAACGGTCAGTTTCTGCGGACACCCGGATAATGGTTGCGATGGTGACGGTGGTATCTGCGAAGAAAAAACAATGGGCCGAAAACTTTCTCGTTCGAAACGATACAAAAATGAAAAAAACATTTACTGAATGGTTGGCCATTTTGGTCGGTGTCCTTTTTTTTTTTTTTTTTTGTACCTTTTTTACGTTTTGAAAATATATAGCACTTCAAAGTCCGGACTTTCTATTGTGGGAGGTTAATCGCATCGCCCACACCCTCTCCCCACTTGGTCGGTACGCTACTGACTCTGTATATTACTATATGTATACACTAGCGGTTTTTTTTAAAACGTCACTGCCTTAAAACAATATTATAGTATACAGGGTGGGGCGTGGTTACTTACTTATCCGAAACTCTCGCAATTGAGCGGATATTAATAGTAGACCGTTGGTTTATGGCTTGTTCGAAAGCACGTAATCTAAGGTTTTTGTTATAACTAGTTCAGTGTCAACAATGCGGTGGACAAAGCAAGAGCGCCCGTTCGCCGTGGATGCCTACTTTTCTTTCAGCCGTTCGATCATCGCAACTCGGTGTGCTTTCGGAAACCATTTCAATATCGTCACCTGCAGGTCGTGTACCTGATCGGAAATCGATTTGTTTGTGGGTGGGCACGTTCAGGGATACCGGTAGTGTGCCGAAGAAACACAATGGACCTTCCAGAACCGTCAGGACGCCAGAAAACATCGATAGGGTAAGGGCGGCAATTTTGCCGAATCCCCTAGGCGATCTGCACACCATCATTCGGCTGCTTTAGGGATGTCTAGTCGCACAGTGAGACGAATTCTTCACGAGGAACTTGATTTTCACCCATACAAATTGGCAGTGGTGCAACAACTTAATCCACGCGATTATGTTGCGCGAAAAAATGCATGTGAAACCTTCCTCGAAAACCAGCCTCGGGACGCCCTTGTTTTCTTTAGTGACCAGGCACATTTCAGGATGTGTGAACAAACAAAACATGCGATATTGGAGCCCCACTAACCCGAGAGAACTTCACGAGCAGCCTCTGCATACAGAACGTGTGACTGGTGTGCAATATCCAGAATCGGCATTATTGGCCCACGGTTCTTTGAAAAGAACGAAAGAGCACTTACGGTGGATTCTGAACGTTATGTCAGCATGGTTGTGGATTTTTTTTCTGCCCAAACTTTGAGAAATGAATATAGAGGAAGTGTGGTTTCAACAGGATGGCGCCACGGCTCACACGGCAAGAAGGTCAATGAATATCTTGCGTGAACACTTCCCCGAACGGCTCGTCTCTCTTAGAGGCGATCTTCAGTGGCCAGCACGATCGCCAGATTTAGCCCCATGTGATTTTTTTCCTGTGGGGCTACCTTAAATCGTCGGTACACACGGATCGTCCAAAGATCCTTCGTCATCTCAAGACCAATATTTGTGCTGTTATTGCCGACATAAGCACACGTATGCTGGAAAAAGTGAACAGAAATTTCAAATGCCTACTATCTCAGTGCATTGATGAGAACGGTGGCCACCTCCGAGGTGTAGTATTTAAAACCGAATAAAATAAAACTTTAAACGTACACAGAAAAAATAATTAAATCAATGTTGCCAATACATTTTTTGTGTTATGATTTTTTAAAATAAGGAAATAACCACGGCCCACCCTGTATGAGTTATTAAAATAGCAATGAATTTATTAACGAGTGTTAGATATTGAAAAATGTAATTTGCATAAGCACTGTAAACAATAAATGTACTCGGACGGAGTTGAGAAAGTTTGGAACTGTGTAATTCATCGCAATGCAATTATTGCCACGCCTATAACCTACAGTGACGATCGTATGTAACGATAACGTCCAACGAGGACAATTAATAATTACTATCCATACGGTACGAACAAAATACGAATTGTAATTAAATTACAATAACATTGCGTTTTTATTTGTATTTTTTTTTTTTTGAATTCTCACTGCAACGATTCCGGAGAGCGAGGTTTACAAACTCAAATTCGAGTTTAATTTAATTTCAAATTTAAGTTATAGCGATATTTTACATTTTGAGCAGCACTAACTATCTACATTGTATAGGTTTTCAGTGTGATGATTATCGAGTACTTTTACAACACTGTACGTAATGTTTATAATTATAAAATTCAACATGAATTAATGTTATGATAGCGCAGGCTGATGTCACTCGCGGGATTAATGAAGTAATAACGCACGAGTATACTTGTAAATACACACTCGGAACAACAAATATTTGTTATTATAAAATATTATACGATCAAAGTATAAAATTGCGTTTTTTTTGGAAAAACAAGAAAAAAGAAAAATTCTAATTTAAAATATAGTAAGTAGATAATAATAATAATATTATTATAATACACAATAACGCTAACAACATTATCGCGGCGGTATAAAATAAATAATAAATACAATAACATTATTCTAGAACAAATAATAAAAAATTATTAAATTCATGAAAACTATCAAGAAGAATCGAACGTGATTTACGCAAAAACAACAAAACTCGAAACATTTCTACACGAAATCTCTACCGATTTTTGTGTGTCCGGGGGGAGGTTTATTTAATATATTACTTAAAGTAGCAGATATCCGTAGCATCAAATTTCTATAAAACCGTGGTTTTAATATTTAATACATCTAGAAATAAGACAAAAAAAAACAAAACTATTTTTCGTGTGGATTTTCGTGGCGTATTATCGAAATTCTTTTGTCGGTTTATTTATTTTTTTTATTCACATAACAAAATTGAAATTAAATCAACGACTTTACTCTCTCAGAGACCTATTCTCGGCAAATTCTCAAAACTATCCCTCGAAACCAAAATTCAAATATACAATCTTCTTCTTAAACTTATCTGGCTCTATGAAATTCAACTCTGGGGCTCAGCAAAAATTTCAAACACACAAAAAATACAAGTGTTTCAATCGAAAATCCTCCGACTCATAACCAACGCTCCTCCGTGTATTTCAAACCACACTCTTCATACAGATCTTCACATCCCTAAAGTCACTGATACAGCCAAGCTGTATTATTCAAAATTTAGGTTTCGTCTTCAAAATCACACCGATGCCCATATCAAATAGCTACTATCTACCTCCATCCCAGGAAATCCTCCCACAAGACTCAAGGGACAATGTAACCTTATAAAGTAAACATACTATGAACACTTAATACCCAAGTAAATGTAAATTCACGCCCAAGTACCCTCACTGTATGGTTTCTTCCCTCAAGACACCCAAGTCATTGCATTTAATTTTTAAAATCATACTTATTGTACTTTATTGTATTTTTTTTTTTTTTTTTTTTTGGGACAGGTTTCAAACTATTTAGACGTACGTAATGCGATATCGTTTGTTATAATCTCGTATATTAAAAAAAAAAAAAATACTAAACAAACATGAACCGACAAAAAAAAAAAAAAAAACAACAAACATATCGTTATTGTTAATATTTTGTACGGCGGTGATATAACGATGATGATATTACTATCGTGTAAACGACACGAAAGATAATGTTTATAATTGTCGTCAAAACGACAAATGTTTTGTTACGAAAAATAAATAAATAAATAATTCCGGAAACGTAATAAACCTTATAAATGCGCCGATTTAAACAAAAACGGTATTGTGAGTAAAGTGACCGTGTAGAGATGGGCACCTGTATGTGCGCATCAGAGTGGTCCGTATAATATATTATTACGGTGTTAAAAATATCGTTGGCGACGTTATTGTATTTTATTACGACGATAGCGATTATTCCGACGGCATAGTCGGCGTATAAATAACGCAAACTCGAAATGCAAAACGACACGGTGTGCCGTCGTGGCCGCGCAAGGTCGACGGCGGTCTGTCTGTACGCAGAACAAAAAACCATACGCGGCCGGGTGTTTTAGCCGGGACTTTTGAGGTATACCGCGTGCGCGGAGCCCGATTTTAGAATTTCCGAGGCCCGCGGTACAAGACGCAAACGAAACTGGCCCGTGATTACGAACTGTAAATTGAATTATAATCAAACAACCAGATCATACAATGGAACAGAAAAGACGACTCAGTGAAATACCTTGGAGTTTTTCTCGATGAAAAACTGACATGGTATATCCACATAAACAAAAAACTTACTCAGGGATATGCCAGGATGAGAATTCTCTACCCCTTAGTGAATTACAAATCAACTCTCCAAATGAAATCTTCTCTCCTTCTCTACACTGCAATAATCAGACCACTGATAACTTATGCCTGTCCTGTATGGTCCGCTGCCTCTATAACTGAAATAAATAAAATACAAATGTTACAAAATAAATTTTTAAGGATATGTCTCAAAGCACCGTGGTTCATGAGAAATCGCCAGATCCATAATGACACGAAAATACCCCGGATAAATACATAGGATTAAAACCCAATTTAAAAATTTCCACGCCAAACTAAAAAACTTGGACAGTGCTCGTCATTACAATATAGGGAAAAAAACACTCAATAGACGTGTGCGGCCTCGACTTCCCCAGGACATTCTCTTAACAGACACAGAAGACTCATCATCAGAAAACGAAGATCATTATTAATATAGTAGACCTCATCGTTATTATTATTGTATTCATATATGTAACACATTATCATATCATTCTCACTATTAATAATTATGTCATTAATAAATTTATAATCATTTAAATTTGTAACAAATAAAATTGTAAAAATTAAAAAGTTGTAATAGAGCACTAGGTGTGCTGAAACATTTTATAATTATAATAAATATAAAAAAAATTATAATCAATAAACATAATGACCAGTCAACGCTCGATTGTCCCTGATCCGCCCGCACATATACTCGTATCTCGCTTCCTTGCGCAAATAGGCACCTGCCCCACAATCCACGTCTTTATCTCTTTGACACTCGGCGTGAGTCACGGGCAAAAACGATAAGACATTTCCGGGTTCATTAGGAGTCCGGATATGTTTTTCTACTATTTCGCTTTGTGCGACTACGCCTACTAAAACCGTATAATTTACGTATATTTTTAGTGTTATGACGTAAGAAAATTTCCCTTTTCGTTTTCGAACTTTTTACTCGTATTATTTAATTATTTTCGCGTACAAAACTTAAAAATTATATATATATATATATATATTTTGTCTTATCTACCGCCCACCTGATGGACGGGCCCCTAAAATAATTGTCAACGCGCCACTGGTTGTGATTCGGAACACTACAGTTGGACTTTGACGGATCGTTAAACATTGGTCATCTATATATTTGTAGGTAGGCACGAATTTTTGGTGTACTTATTTTACGATTGAGTAAATCTAAATAAACAAAATATCGAAAAGTTAAAGACAAAAAATACACTCGACCGTCGTACGCGTGTCTAAAACTCCAAAACGATACTCATCATTTATTTAAGAGTACCTATACACTTGCACTTTAAAATCATTTGTATTACGAGACGATCAATTCTAGATCTACTTTCTTTTTATTACCTATTGATACGTAATTCGTACAGACCCGATGTCAATATACTTACCAAAACCAGCTTTCTGTCGTTATTTTCTCTTTTATTATTGGCGGTAATTACTATACGAGATTTTATATTTTTCAAGGTGTTTTTTTCACTCGATATTCGTTTTGTTTGTGCGAACTCCCATTCACTCCTGATTACGTACAATATGACGGTTCTTTCAGCGTTGTAAAGCATTCGAACAAATGTATTCAAGTTAATGTATACGAATACTATTTAAATACGTATCGATAAAAATATTCGGGATATTTTTTATTAGTATTATTTTGTGTTCTGCGTATCTTTTCACTCTTTTATTCGAATACGAATTCTGAATACAAAACAAACGTATTATTTGCAAGGCTACGATGTGTTTTAGAAGTGATAATAATAACTAACGATTCGGTTAACGATACGTCTTAGTACTCGAGTAGGTATTAATATTATAATGTTAATAGTTCAGTAAAAAAAAACATTAAAATATATTCAATTCTAATAGTTGATGTATACGAGTATATATGAGTAATTATGATTTATTTCTCTATGTTTTCACTATAGTACCAAATTAGACAATTATTATTTGTACTAATACGTTGAAAATGTGTTTGTAAAGTAATAAGTAGTGTATTTTTTATTCGGAAACAATAAAAAAAAAATGAAATATTTTCCGGAATTTTGATTGAATTGTAAGAGCATATAAAAATATGTGTTTCAATAGGTAAGGACGAGCGGATATGACGTTTTTTTTATTTTTTATTTTCTTCCTACAGTTATAGAGAACAATACGAACTACGGTAAATGTTTAACAAACGTTAAAACTAAAAAAACCAGATTGATTGTGATGTGTAATAATCATAGAGACCTGACATTGTCACATGACAATAATCCTTTTCTGAACGTGAACATTTGTTCAACATTTTTTGTTGATTTTTGACTATTTATAGGCCTTTGAAGTTTTCTAATTTGTATATCGGTTTTATATGAACAGATCGTTTTAGCCGAGCAGAAATTTACAAAAAACTGACACAAGGTTCATCATAGATCGTACATAGTGGCGAAAAAGAAAAAAAGTTGTAATGCATTGAATTTTTTTATAATCGTTTAAACGTTGAAATTTCGATGAAAACCGAATTTACCTATTTCAACGAAACTGTTTTGGCTCCGTGAAAATACACGAAAATCTGGGGCGAAACTATAACACGGACTATAATATTGTAATTTATTGTATTTTTCAATTTTATTATATCGAAACATTTTTACCGAACTTTTCGCTCTCAGAATCGGCATTCGTTAGTAACAATTTGATTGATTTATTTTTTTTTTTTTTTTGTTTTCATTTAAACGCCATTTAAATCGAAAATTGTGGGGGAAAAAAAGTTTCATGGAATGCGTGTCCGCCTATTATTCCGTTGTAACCGTTGTAAACGATTAAAAACGTTAGTGGTGTAAGGTGGCGGGATTTTATCGTATAGATACGCGCCCGTGTCGTGTCGGCGAGTAATATCATAATTATAGTCCGGATTTATATTCTCCTGTATACGCCTAAAACATGACGCTGATATTCTCTAACAAAAAAAAAAAAAAAAAAACAACCCTACAAATATTTCCAGAATATATTCTCGAAAAAAATGGTTTAAAATATGCAAAAATAATCTATAAACAGTGCCAAATATTGGGCGATATCGGTCGGCCGTGCACAATATTTTACCGGCCCAATATTTAAAATTTGAATATCCCGAGAATTCGAGAAGATCGCCGTAGGCCTGGTTCGGCCAATTCATTTCCAATTGGGAAATTGAACAAAAATGAACAAATAGAGACGATTCTGCTCGGCGGCCCAAATTATTAAAATTCTGGCCGCCCGCCGAGCTGGGCCTGCTGCCCTGTCCTGTCTAAAATCATCAAATATATTATGATGTTTTTTAATATGCAATTTGTTTACCATATTCTTTAAATAATTCACTTGCATAATGGAATAGCGCTGCACTATAACAGTAACAGTAGAAATTTAAAACAAAAATATATAATATTCATTAAAACAAGTATAAAAACAGTATACATTTGGTGTATTTTAATTATTTTAGCTATATTATTTTGATAAAAAAAAAAAAAAAAAATGACGGTCGGTAAACGATGCGAAAGATATTTTGTTCGTGTACCTCGTTGCCAAAATTAGTAATTATAATGTTAAAACTGACTGAAATTATTATTATTATTATTATTTTTTTCTGGCGATTTACAAAATATTCCCAAAAAATACGCTAAATATTCCATTCTCAAATATGCAAAAAAAAACCAAACTTTTTCCTGCGAGTTCTGTGTTGAACGAATCGTCCGCAAATTTTTTTTTTTTTTTTTACTCTTATAAGACTGCGCGTGTAGTTCAGTAACGATATGTAAAAACATAAAAATCCGGACTACAATCGTAATAATAATAATAATAACATATGAGAAAACGGCCGAAAAATCAATCGGAATTATTTCGGAAAAAGCAGCGGACATCTCGTATCGAAACCGGTATACCGTAGCGCCTGCAGTAATAACGACCGTGACCCTTATAAATTACGTTTCTTTTAAAAGGCCAAGGTTTCTTTAATAGGTCTTTGCCCGATAGAATCGTTACACCGATAATATATATTTTTTTTTTTTTTAAAAAACCGTAACGAGTTACGGCGATGCGATTAAACGGTTTTCACTGGCGCAGCACGCCGTTGGCGGATTCGGTCTGCGTGCAATTCCAAATCGAAAAAGAAAAAAAAAACCAACAACAATAATAATAATAATAATAATAATAATTGCATAGGTACCGATAATAATAATAAATAACGATTGTACTGTTATTAATAATAATCTCCGGGGTTCCGGAGCACTCGAACGATTATTAATATCGTCGAAATACGAGTTAAAAACCACTAGACAAAAAAAAAAAAAAAATAATAATAAAAATAACCACTCGAATTATCCCTTAAAAATCAGAAAAAAAAATTAAAAAAATTATCATGCGGATCGACCACTGTCGTAGGCGGAAAATCGGGAAGGTAGGTTAAAAAAAGAAATTAGAATTATGTATGTACATTATCTGTACGCGACGAAAAACGATTCTGAGCGAAGTTCGGTTAATCGCGTTTTGAAATGCCGTGATTCGTACGGTTTTCATCAAAATCTGAACATCAAAGGCTTGTATAATAAACCAAAAATTATCGTGCGCTTTTTCGATTTTTGAGAAGGGAAAAAAAAAAAAATGTAATCCGCTTTAAGACCAAATGCAAACTAAAAAGTCTCTAATATTTGGCCATTATGATTTATTAACAAACGGCTAAAAACGCCCAACTGTTAATTAGGTAACGGTATAAGTATTTCAGTGGACATTTCATGTCTCTACGGTTGTTTATTTACCGGTAATATATAAGCATTTTTAAAATTTCATATATTTTTTTTTAAACCACCGTGTAACGCGAGACAAAATCATTTCCAGAGCCGGTCGCTCTACTCGAATTTTATAAAGTCGAGCCAAAAAATTAAAAAAAAAAGTTCTCCGGCCGTTAAAACTGTTATTGGTCCTACGATTATTTTTTTTATTTTTTTTTAATGCGTCGTTTACGGTTTTTAAAATTACGTGTAACAATATAAACTCGATAATGTTGAACTTTAACGTTGATTTTTTTTTTTTTTTTTTAATACTATACGATTCTGACGACTACGATTACGCATTACATTAAACACAATCCGCTACAATGTGTACATCTCTTGTTTACATTGGACATAATTGTCAATAAATAACATTTGTCTATGAGCGGTTGGGTAATATTATTTTTTATACCGTCGATTGAGAATTTATAATATTAATCACGGCGTTTAAACGACTCTCGTACGGTGCAATATTACACAATTGTTTTCCCATACGCGTCCAAACGATTATTTATTTATGTATTTTTTTTTTTTTTTTTAATAAAATTATTATCGATTCCTATTACATAATAATTTACACCGTGAAATGATGACAATACGCGGGCATTGTTTACGGAATACGGGCAAGTATAAGTTAGAGCGCAGATTTCCTTGTCGCGAAATATTACCGAAACCTACGACACCAACTCGAGCGTACGCCGGCGGTTTCGCGTAAGGAGGAGGGGGCCCAGTTGATTTTACCAATGGACTCGAGATACTTTTGATAACATAAATAAATATACGAGGCCTGTTCGAAAAGTTCCCGAATTTTTTATTTATAGCGCTTACCCACAAGCTATTGAGACTCATCGGCCTCGATGTATTCTCTCCCTCTTGGTTTATACACGTTTGCCGACGACGTTTCCGTTGTTGAAAGCAACCCGGCTGAAAGCAGTTTATATGGAATTGCTCGCTAGCTCCGTTAGCGAATTTTCTTTTATTCCGTCTATCGTAGAAAATCGTTGTCCTTTTAACGGAGATTTTAGTTTTGGAAATAAAAAAAAAAAGTCTGCTGGTGCCAAGTCGGGAGAAGAAATCACGGTCATGTGATTTTTCACGCAAAAATCTCGAATTAACAGGGAAGCGTGTGCCGGAGCATTGTCGTGATGGAGAAACCGTGAGTTATTTATCTTCCACACTTCAGGCCTTTTCCTCCGCACTTTTCTACCAGGATTGTCATATGTTACAATCTTCCGGAATTTCTCGAACAGTTAGGAACGTCACAATTTCATTGACTTTTGTCACACGAGCATCGTCTGTCGATGTCGTCGTCATCAACTGATTCCCGACCGCCTAAAACAATTGAAGCACGGCCTAAAGTGGTTATAGACAAATGATCGAACAAAAAAAAAAAAAAAAAATGTTCAAACTTCAATAAAACTTGCGAACACAATTTGCAATAATAATTTCTGTGATATAGTTACATATGTTAAGCCCAATAAATGGCATCAGAAATCAATAATTGACGGGTTCAAAACGTTTGTGCTGATCAAAATAAGACTTTATTTTAACTTTCGAGGTTTTAATACTTTCAATAAAAAAAAAACTAATGTGATTTTGTGGGGGGCCATATTTTTCTAATTGCGTAACCTGCAAATGAAGTCGGCGCACGCCTATAAATGCTTTATTATCAAATAAAAACGGAGACAATTGAAAAACGCCCTACGAAATGTCATCCATTAAACATTTGAAATGTCCAATTTATAAAATATATATTAATTATTCCGTGCGCGAAGTTCGATTGAATTTGATAAATTTAACTGTCCGTGTGTCTCGTATCGTATTTTTGAACGTTTCTGTGAAGCCAAAACATAAAATCAAATAAGAACTAAAATAAAATTCGAACATTTCAAATGGCCAAAAATAACGCAAAAAAAGGCCAGAACGTTATTAAAATCCGTCTACGTCTAGAAAGCGTGTTTATGTAAGCAGTTTATTATGATCATTGTAAGTCCCTACAATTATTTTAAACTGAATTACAAAAATAAAAAAAAAAAAATCAAAATACGCTAATCTTTTTTTTTTTCTTTTTCACCATCAAGTACAACCTCATTCGATGGACGACCTCGAGTAAAATTTCCGTGCATTTTTAAATGTGTATACAATTAAATTGCCATAATGCGTGTAAATTCTAAAATCATTTTGACGGGTATTTTTTTTTTCTTCCTTTTTTTGAACAAATTTCACGATTATACAATAAACACTTGTTATCGGGATTCGGTAGTTATTGATACCCCCCCGATATTTGACTGTGCGGTGTGAGGGAGGTAGGGGTGTATATTATACTCCCGGTCGAATTTCTCTTTATCCGCCAGTAAATTTTACCTCCCGATTGTTTACCAAGGTCAATTTTCGCGATTACGCTGGTCGTAAACAGTCTATATATATATATATATATATATAACACTCCGGGCTGAGCTTTTCCTACGTAAATATTTGTATTTGATTGTACCACACCACAGTTTATTTTAATATCTAAAACGATTTTCGTAATACGGCATTGAAAACGTTTGGAATGCTCGACGGGTGCATATGCCCCCGTCGGTTTGTTTTGTTCTGTTCGCCGTTGAATTAATAGTCTTGTACCGATTATTCCGGGCCGGGGCACGTTATTTAGTAGTTGTTTATCGCGTTCTCCGTCCGGGAAAGTCACGGGGACGCGGGGCGGTAGATTAGTCAGTTCTAGGAGGAGGATACGGGGAGCCGCTGACTGGGCCGGCCCGCCGCTAGTAGCGCGCGACGGCGTCGTTTTCTCGCGGTCGTCTAACCGAACGCAACAATGGGGGGACACCCGCGGACATAACTACGAAATGAACGAGAATACCGCCGCGATCGTACAGTCACGTTAATAATAATTGGATACCGTCTTCGCCCGTGACGTCGACGCATTGCACAATAATAATAATACAAGATGAGAGATATTATATACGGAGAAGAAATATTCGCTTCATCATCTCCACCGTAAAATCTATAGGTGTACCATCCAGCATCGTTGCCGTTTTATTCTTCTGGGGGGGCTGCCGCCTGTCCCTCCATCCGCCCCCTCCTAGAAAAATTATTGTGATTTTTTCACATCCCTAGAGTCACTGATACAGCCAAGCTGTATTATTCAAAATTTAGGTTTCGTCTCCAAAATGACCCAAATTCCCATATCAAATAGCTACTATCTACCTCCATCCCAGAAAATTCTCCCACAAGACTCAAGCGACAATGTGACCTTATAAAGTAAACATACTGTGAACACTTAATACCCAAGTAAATGTAAATTCACGCCGAAGTACCCTCACTGGATGGTTTCTTCCCTCAAGCCATTGCATTTAATTTTTAAAATCATACATTATACTTATTGTACTTTATTGTATTTTTTTTTTTTTTTTTTGGGACAGGTTTCAAACTATTTAGACGTACGTAATGCGATATCGTTTGTTATAATCTCGTATATATATTAAAAAAAAAAATAATAATAATAATAATAATACAAGATGAGATATTATGTACGGAGAAGAAATATTCGCTTCATCATCTCCACCGTAAAATCTATAGGTGTACCCAGAACATCGTTGCCGTTTTATTCTTCTGGGGGCTGCCGCCTGTCCCTCCATCCGCCCCCTCCTAGAAAAATAATTGTGATTTTTTTTTTTTTTTGTAAATAATAGATTAATTTTACACATGATAATACCACAGAATAAATTGAATTCCACTTGTTCTGTGATAATACTAATACACTACATGGCATACATTATCGTTATCATCATTTTTTTTTTCTTATCATCATCGTGTTGTTTTATGCGATAAAGGTTACCGGCGGGATATCATCTGGCTTACCATTTTCGTTACTTGCGTACGAAACTAACAGCGACAGTACTACTCCCCCATGTGACTACTACAGAGCATCCCTTTACATCGTTCCATACTTAGACTCGATAATAAATTCATTAGCATTAGCGTTTCAGTGGACATAACGAAACTCCATATGAGTTCCAAGTGTATTTATTCCATCTAAAATGGTACAAATTGACAAAAAAAAAACCATTCAATCTTATACTCGGAGCAGATCAAAATCATTTTCAGATGGATAATTTAACACCGTGTCGATTAGCTTGGTACAATTATTGGAAAAATAATTCCAAAACAAATACAATAGAGCTTGAAAATATAAATATATCGAATTTATTAAAAAAAACGAATGCGATTTTTTTCCTGAAGTAAAACAATTCACAATTTTAACGCTTCCGCCTACAAGATGTACGGTAGAGAAATCATTTAGCACCTTAAGAAGTGTAAATACTTGCACTAGGCGTACAATGGAAAAACATACGAAGAACAGATTGAATGGATTGTGTATGCTCAGTGTTCATAGGAAAAAAGTTCATCACGACACAAAATCTGTCGAAAAAGTAGTTGAGAGATTTGGTTTGGAAAAACGCCACGTACACAGTTCTTGTTTTAAAATATTATTCCTGTACGAATAATTAACTTTGTTATTTTATAACTTCCGTGATTCAATTCATTTTGTTGAATATTGAATTTAGTCGGTAGTTTTTTTTTTTTTTTTTGTTTCTGCATAGTCCCCCATACTTAAATTTACTTAATAACCGGCAGATGAGAAACTGCAGACGTCTTCGACGTTGCGCCCGGACGCGTACAGTGGCGCGTCGACCGCACAACGGGCAAGACAAGGGATGGACATATTTGTTAATAATTTAAAAATAATATTGAAAACGATTTAACCGTTATAAATTATGAGTATTTAGTAACGGTAACGGACACTTAAATACGTCACAATAATACACGGGTTTTTACGTAGGCGTATTCAAACGACGGGAGTTATGGGCGGCGTGTACAGTGCGAAAATCTCGGCTCCTCGGGTAAACACCGACACAAGTACATGAGCGCACATCTGTCAAAACGTGTGTGAGGGGTAAAAAAAAAAACTAATAACCAACAAAACTGCTATTGCTTTTTATTAAATAACAGAACAAGCATATATTTCATATCAAAATGGTCTCTTTCCGTTCGGATCCTCCCGTAACATCATCCCCACCAAATCGTCCTGTTTTCTCCATACACGGCCGGACAGGCTCAGCTTAGCTCGACGGGCCGCCAGGGTTTTAATAATTTGGACCGCTCAGCCGAAATATCTCTATTTTTTTTTTTTTTTTTAATCAATTTCACAACTGGAATTGAATTGACTGAACCACACTTACAATGAGAACTATTGTTCTCGTGATATTTATATTTTAGATACTGGGCCAGTAAAATATTGAGCACGACTGACTGAAAACGCCCTGATAGAGTCTTGACTTTTTTTTTTTTTTTGTATCCCTTCCATCATGGCCGGTCTGCTTTAAACGTCTCTTATAGATCTACGATAGACATCTTTCACCGCTGCCCCACAACCACCTGGTTTGCCTACGAGTCGTATTGATAATCATTGAAAATCCCGTATATTTTAAATTCTCGGTCTTTCTCAGAGTCACTCTATACCGTTGCGATCCTATGGGATTTGAAGTATTGGTAAATAGTTTAAACGTTTTTATATATATTTTATTTTTTTTTCATTTCATTTCGAAATAACGAAACTCGGTGTATACAAATTATATTTATTATATACAGTATAGGCTGGGGGTATCGAATTTTAAACGTAAAAATCACGTTCGTAACAGAGCACGCGCGCGTACTATCTCCGAGGCGCACGAATACCTTCTTTTATTCGCCCGTCAAGATAATATAATGAACAAAGCGACATAACAACAATATAATATTATATCGAATAGTGTTATAATTTTTTTTTTTTTTTTTTTTTTTTTTTTTTTATCAAGTATAGACTCGAAATTAATTAACTCGATTTTAATAACAGTATGTATCTGTTATAATTATATATAAAAACAATAAAAAAAAAAAAAAAAAAACCGCATATTATATCATAGTCATTGTATTCGATTGTGCACGTCGGTACATACTTGTTTTTTTATAAATCTAAAATATATATATATATATATTATATTTGAACGCACCGAAACGTTAAAACTATAGTCTAAAAAACTAGTTGCCCCCCCTCGCCCCTTCCCGCTCAAACGCAGAAATTAAATTTCGATAATAGTAATAATTAATTACAATCGTACACAGTACGGTAATAACAATCGGAAAGCCAGTAATCACAGGCGTTGATGATGTAGAGAAAATATTTCAGTAATGTTATTTTTTTTTTTTTTCAACTGCCTATATAAATATAATAGACGAAACAGACGAAATTGTATGGCCTTCCGTTCGGCGCGACAGCGTGATTAAAGTAAAAAAAAAAAAAACCCGTTAAAACGATATTGTTTAAAAAAAAAAAAAAAAAAAAAAAAAAAAAAACAAACCATTTTTATAGAATATAATTGCCAGCCGATGGTGATATGATTAGAAGAAAAAAAAAATTGTATAAATTGTTGAATTTTGATTTGAACGACAAATGCTGCAAAACTTTACACGCGTATTAACCACGACTTATAATGTATTCGAGTAAAAGTATTTAAATACGAATTTTAAATAAGTATTCTCAATTTTTAAAATTGTTTTCCGTATTATTTCAAATCTGAAGCGCACCAAGTTGAATGTTAAATGGATTCAGCATTTTTACTTGCACTAATATTCAACACCAATGTTAAAAAGAAAATCTTTATATCAACAACTCTACCTATGAGATAGCGTGTAAAAAAATAAATATTTAAAAGTATTTATACTTTTTAAAAATATCTGTATTAGAACGCAAATATTTTTTTTTTTTTTTTAGTAAGGTACTCAAATACGACGTAATCTAAATACATTGTAATGGAACGAGAAATATGACTCCGTCAAGTACCTTGGAGTGTTCTTAGACGAAAAACTGACATGGAAAATTCATATAAACAAAAAACTCTCTCAAGGCTATACAAGAATGAACACCCTTTATCCTCTAGTTAACTTCAAATCAACCCTCCAAATGAAATCGTCCGTCTTACTGTACACATCAATAATACGGCCATTAATCACTTATGCCTGCCCAACATGGGCGGCAGCTTCCTCAACAAAAATCAAAAAAAAAATCCAAATCCTTCAAAACAAATTTCTGAGATTATGTCTCAAAGCCCCGTGGTTTATGAGAAATAAACAAATTCATAATGCCACAGGAATTCCTCTTCTCCGAGACTGGATAAAAATTCAATTCAAAAACTTTCACGCAAATCTCAATACATCCGATGGTGCACGGTTCTACAACATTGGAAACAAAACAAAAAAATCGCCGTTTAAAACCACGTCTACCTCAAGATCTTCTTCTATCACAATCAAGCGAAGACGAAGACCAAATTTAAATTATCATTATCATTAACTAACATTAGCATGTATAATATGCTGAAACATTTTAAATCTAATAAATAATAAAAAAAAAATACATTGTAAAATAATATCTATATTTGTTCTCGGAATACTTTAAAAAAAAATTTAAAAAGCATCTTTAACAGGCGCCTATTGTGCAGGGTAGCACAGATTGTAAATGTTTCTTTAAATAAATAATAAAAAAAACCACTCGTAATATAATGCAAATTCAATTGCATTATAGGCGAACAGGATTAATCCATAAGGAAATATAATATGTTTTCGGAACCACGTACAATAATTATTTGTTTTGTTCCCGTTTACTCGAAAA
This sequence comes from Tuberolachnus salignus, assembly GCA_956483605.1. Lineage (NCBI taxonomy): Eukaryota > Metazoa > Arthropoda > Insecta > Hemiptera > Aphididae > Tuberolachnus > Tuberolachnus salignus. The sequence goes on along the minus strand of OY101436.1, from coordinate 32,692,435 downwards.
TCCAAACGATTTCAATAGTTTTGATTGTCAACCGGATTATTTTTAGCGCACAGTGTCGTTATTAACGCCGGCCAGAAATTTCGAAACAATAACGCGGCGCATACGCGGCCGGGTGAAATGTAACCTGCAACCGAAATAAATCGTATTGTTGGCACGGGCCAAGTGTCGCATTGCCCGCGCGTGTGTTGGACAATTCCGCTACATCCAATGCAAAGAGTCCAATACGACAATTCTAGACCTCGTCGGACACGCACGACGGCGTTTTACGTTAATTGGGTATCATCCGTAGCCTCGAACGCTAACCGGGGTCGGGTCGGACGTAGTCAAAAACACCCGCGACGCAGGGAGTTCGGCCGATCGAGAACATTAAGCCCCGCAAACAAACAAATAATCAATTCTTTAAGGCCGGCGTGTACGATTAATATCGGTATGTGTTGCGCACGAATTTCATTTATCCGGTCCCAGTTTTCATTTAACTCTACCCGAAATCAGAACCGATATCGGAAACGACTGTGAATACTTTTTTTTTTTTTTTTATTATAGAAGCCGCTAGTATAAACTATGATAGCTTGACAATTACATAATAAGAATAAAACAAAATAAAATTAAGATTAACAGACAATTAAGTACATATATATATATATACTATATAATAAAGCCAGCCTCCTGTATAAAGGCAATTATTGTTTTGATAGCTGTTTCCGTATTGGAGTTTAGGATGGAATAAAGGTTGATGGGAATATTAAGAGACATAAGAGTGTTGAAAAGAATTAGTCTATTAAGTCGGAGAGCAGGGCAGTTAAATAAAATATGAGGAAGGTCACATATATACTCATTAGGAGGAAATGTGCAAAGTGTACAAAGTGGCGAGTCGTTTAGTCCAAGTTTAAATGAGTGACTAGGTAATAATGAATGTCCTATCCGTAAACGATTATACTGGACTATATGAGACCTTTGTAAATTTAAGTTATTAAACCAGGTTTTTTTTTTAATATTAGGCGTTGTATGTCTGTATCTCGAAGCGAACTCTGCAGGTAAATTATTCCAATGGGAAGACCATAGGTTAGATTGGTATTGTTTTAAAAATGGAATAAAGTCAGAATGTGGTAGATGAGTAAGGGAGGGACAAATAAGATGGGAGGAGGATTTAGCCAAATTATCAGCAATCTCGTTACCTCGAATACCAGTGTGACTGGGAATCCAAAGGAAGTGAATCGTGTAGTTAGATTGATTGAGGTCGTAAAAAAGAGATTTGATACGAAGAACAAGAAATTGTGAATACTTACAACGGCGTTTCGATATAATAATTTGCCGAGATCCCCACCTCTGCGCGCGTGAGCAATTGTTCTACGGGCGATTTTCTCTTTTGGGTTCTTCGCCGGTCGAAAAACCGATTAAAAGAAATCGACCAATAACCCAGGCGCGATTAACCATTAATCGGGTACCCAGGGTAAAAGTTTATAATATATTTCTTATTCGGTAAGGCGTACTGTGTTAGTTCATTTTTTTTACCGGTTTCAACATATCGGTTAGGAGTATAGGGGACCTAGCGGCACCTGTGGACGAAATGACACATATTAAAACGTAATTATTTTTTTTTTTTTTTAGTGGGCGCTTGCATAATACAGGAACACAAATGACCATGCGTTTCTTGCGGTTTCTAAAAAAAAAAATCAAAATCGAACCCGACGACCGCAACACAAGTCACCTGTACAATATTTCAAGAAAGAAAATAATTAACAATAAACAAATATTATAATAATTGTTAAAACGTTTTAAACATTAGACGATAGCGGAATATTATATTGCTTTTATGAAACGCTTTTTTTTTTTTTTTTTTATTATTATTGTTGATTTGGCCTACTATAATATTAATAAAAAGTACAATTGGCCGACCGAGGTAAGTTTAAGGGGTCAAGCCAATCGACCAATTCGGTTTGGTTACCGGTACAAACGATAATAAATAATTTTTAATTTCTTTTTGTTTCGGAAAATGCTTATGGCCTCACATTGTTATCAATTCACCAAGAGATTACTTTCCAAACCGACGGAGTGCTCGATGTACTTAGCCACTAAAAATAGAAAACTAAATTTTTGTTTCATAACTTGTATCGTTTACTTTTATTTATTTGTTTTTTTACATGCCCGGTTATGAATATATAATTTGTACCTATTTTGAAATAATGTGACGTTGGTAACGAGAACAAAAAAAAAATAAAAAAAAAAAATATAGTTCAATGATAACAATTATTATACACTTTTCATCACTCTCCCAGCCCCCCCCCACCAAAAAAAAAAAATGTGTAAATACGCCACTGGTAAAAAAACGATATATAAATACACGTGAAATATTATAATTATTATTTATAGGATAAGAATCACACTCAAACGATAATAGTATTGTAATATAATATACGAGTTTAATCTAAAAACAAGTGCCTAAACAACTAGAAAATATTATTATCAACGAAAACCGTATATAACACTCTGAACAGATGGATTTCAAAGTGGATAAACTATATTTGTGTAACATTTTGTGTGCGCCGATTTTGCAACATTAACGTAGTATTTTTATTGCTTTTATAAAATAGGTATGTCTAATATAATATAGTTTTATAAACCAAAAAAAAAAAAAAAAAAAAAAAAAAATAAAAATAATAATAATAAATAAATAAACAAACACACATACGCGACGCGCGCGCGGACGACTTAAAAACAATAGTTACATAAACTCGGTACAATATTATAAAGTTTGCAGAGGATTTGCACGCATTCAATAAATAAAAATAAATAAAGCTTGACTTTTTTTTTTTTTTGTTGGTCAACTCACAGGTCTTTTTTTTTTTTTTCTTGAAAAGAATACATTGTGTTGGTATCGACTTATGTACGTATAATAGATTAAATTTAGTATAGAATTATAACTACGTGTCTAATAATAATATTTTTAAATAATAAGATAGGTATATAGTAAAAAAAATTCACAGGGGTTGGAGGGGGGGAAATCACACACACAAGGATGTCGATCTTATTTTTATAACAATACAAATCATAATTATTACTATGATTTTTTTTTTTTTTTTTTTTATACAAATCTATAACACGTAAAATACTATATTTCGATTAAATAACTAAACATACAATTATAGGTACATAATATAATAATAAGGTAAAATAATATATTTTTCATGTTTATTCGAGTCTTATAAATCTAATGAGAAGGAAGTTAGGTAGATTGGTTATATTATTATTTATTTATTTATTTATTTATTTATTAATATTATTATTATTATTATTATTATTATTATTATTATTATTATGCATATCGTCTGTGCGCATCAGGTCTAGTTTTGGAATTTATACTGAGGCACGTACAAGAAAGTTTACACACACACACACGGCACACAAAATAATTTTCAAATTATTATTATAATTATAATTATTTATTGTTCAACGTCGTCTACTAGTTGTGACTCTGCGGATGGTACGTCTGTTGGGATTCTTCTAACCAATGCGTTTTGTTCTGTCGTACCCCTTCGATCAAAGGCTCGAGTTTCTCCGACAAGTCGGCGATCGCCTGCCGACAAATAACAATACACTTTTACAAAATATTCATTTTTAATTTTCCAAAGGTATTTCATATAGTCGGTATACCGTTCGCCCCTCTCCATCCCCACCCGCACCCCCCTCACCCATTAAATTACGTTAATCATTACAACTCGCCTGATAGATCGGCAAACAAATCGAATCGATGAATCCCACTTGCATCATCGGTAATTGATCTTCTTTTTCCCTGTTCATTATGTCCTTAAACGAAAAGAAAAGAAAAGAAAAATAAAAAATTACGTTTTTAAACAGACACTTGCGCCGTAAAAGTATACTCGTAACCAGTTTTACATACGATTGGCGTTATGTTGAAATTTCTTCTTTCGATGTCGCCCTGTTCGAAAAATTCGTTGGTCACCAATTCGGCCACCTGTAATAATAATAATAATAATATAATTTTTAGGGTAGATGGGGGGGAGGTCCTTGTCAAATTTGCCATTTTAACTGACAATAATATATTATTATAATATTATAAGGTGTTACACGTGGAAAAAAAAAAAAACAAATCTATATAAAATACAAATAACCGCACGTACTCGTTTCTCGATCTCCCACGGTTTGGTTATAGCCGCCAGATCGCACACCGTCATTAACATGGCCCTGAAAAGTTCTCTGTCTTCTTCCCGGGTCCAATCGTACATGCCCGTACGGACTAGTTCTAAGAACGTACCACGTTTTCTATACAATATATATAAAAAAAAAATCTATTACCGTGCAACATAATATTATATATATTTTTTTTTATATTAGTTTTCGTCGAGCGTTTAAGAGTAACACTGCCCAACACAGTTGTCATTAGGACCCGGATTTATACGCAAATGCATATTCTACTACGATTATTAGCCCCGAACAATTTCGATTAAAAAAAAACTCCGTGTTTCGTAACGTGTAGTTTCTATGGTTAAGTTAGTTTTTTTTTTTTTTTGCATATTCGAAAATGAAAATATATGCATATAAATTAGCGATATTTCTGGATGATTGCATACGCGTTGCATATTTTACGATATCCATTCAAATGGGTATTTAAAACTAGGATGTTACACCGATATAGACAGTCGTCTATTATAAAATATTAAAAATAAGCTGGGATAATGAGAATTGACGAAAATCGATAGTATGACCAACGGTGAGACGAGCGAATGTGACGGATGACGATGAACTCTGATGTTGAAGGTTTATCGTGTTTTAAATATGCTGCTGCTATTTGTATCGTGTGACGTCAAAAGAAGTTTTTCCAAAATAATATGCTACCGTAGGAGTTTTCAATTAGAAAATTAAATTTTCTATATCCCGTCACGTAATAATTTAATATAAACAATACTAGTAATACTTTTCGAACGCAATAAACCATAAACCGTAGTTCGTAAAAACCAATGTTATTCCAAACTTTATTTAATAATTTTTTTTTTTATACGTTGATTTAGATTGGCCAATATTGTTTACTATAAATCGTATATTTGTAGTTAATTTGTAATAAACCTGTTGTTTTTTTTTTTTTTGTTTGCATTTAAATCCGGGCCCTGGTTATTGTCATAACGACATATCGGCTAACCTGAAGTATACGGCCAAATCGGTAGCTAATATGGCGTCTTCTAATACTTTGATGATGCGAGAGTACTCGTCCGGCGACAGATTGCTCAAAATTTGATTACCCTATAATCGAATAACGTTCTTTGTATAATGACCGGGATTGCCGAAGTAACGATTGTAAATTTACAACGGCGACAGAAATGTGTACATACCGAGCTGTTCAGTATCATTAGACACTGATCGAAATGATGATGTTCCATGGTGGACGTGGAGTAGAGCTGCGCGAGCGGCGAGGACACTCTGCGAACAAATAACGGATATATAATCGAAAATCAGTTTATCGGTTGCTTCGCGTCTGCCTTACTTGATCTGGAAGGAATTGTTTGTGCCGCGATGATCCAAATCGTGACACAGACAAGCGATGATCAGCGCGAGACATTCCAACTCGCCGAATATTTTCCACCATTGGGTTGCCTGCTTAAAACCAGAGAAAGCTCACGGTAAATATGCGTTGTAATAATATTGGCGGGCGGTTTTACTTATTTTTTTTTTTTTTTTTTTTTTGTTTTCTTCACGATCGTTACTTACGGAAATAATGGAAAACATCATCTGGGCAACGTTGAACGCGTGCCGCCAATTGTGGTACGTTACCGACCGGTAGTTCTTCTTGACGCTCAACAACCACCGGCACATGACCTGATAGTCGATGTGGAAACGTTCCACTAAATCCATGTCCATAAACATTCTTATGCTCGCCTGTGACCAAAAGCGAATAAATTGGTTTTGATACTATTCGATATTGTATGACGTTATGCGATAAAATATCCGAGCAGTAGTAAAAAAAAAATAAAAAAAAAATTACCAGTAGCGTGTCGTCGTCGCTCATGTGTATATCGTCGAACGAAAAATCGTACAAATTGTACGTGACGGCTGACGGGACTTGTAGAGCCTGTCGAAAGAAATACGAAAATATTTTAGACGTGAATCCAATTTGTGAACGATGTACGATAAAAATATAACGTTATTATGGAGATAAAAAAAAAATGACAGGTTTTTTTTCGTTTTTGTTTTAAAACTGACGTTGAATAATCATAATATAAAATACGAACACGTGGCGGAGATTAAAAATAATGTCTCATTATATGAGAAAATGATCGATTAGAGGTTAGTCAAGTGCAGGCGAAAGCCGCAGATTTCACGGCGTGGAGGTGCGTGTGGGAGCGAACGAAGAAACGAATGCGAACGCGATAAGCAGCAGACGAGGGGGGAGAGGGCTCCGTTCGTTTTTGCGGCAAAACGTACCCTAAGCCTTTGTGCGTCTTCCAGCGAGGCGGACGCGTGGTAGCTGAGCACGTCCAGCGTGACGTTCTGTTTGGCGTTGGCGATGATGGCCTTCTCAAACCTGAAAACCGACAAGAGTAACACAGACGGAAACGACAACTGCGAACCGCCGCAGGCGTAAGACGCCCGAGTGCACTTTGGGCTACGTGCGCACTTTCACTTACTTACATGTGTGTGTTGTGTATGCCCATGCCGCAGAATATGGCGAAGGCCTCCACGAAGTTTTCGTCGTTTTTCGTGAACACCAGTTCGTCGAACTTGTTGACCAGCTACGGACACCCGTGAAATATAATATAATAATTGATCGTGTCGCCCGACAACAAAGCGAGCGTATAAAAATCAATACCTGTATCACGCCGATGATCTGCCCGGACGAATTTTTGATCGGCATGCACAGCACGGTGGAGTGTTTGAAACCGGTGTCTTCGTCCACCGACTTGTCGAAACGCGTATCGTCGTAAGCGCTGGCGATGTTGACCGTCTGAAAATACGCACGGTTCAAAAATGATAAAAAAAAAAAAAAAAAAAAAAAAAAACGGCCGAGGGCCGGGGCTTACCTCTCCGGTGGTGGCCACGTAACCTGTTATGCCGATGTTGACGGGAAATCTGCTCTCGTAAGGGCTAAAAAATGACGGCACTGTTAATAGTTACCTAGGTCACATAAAAAGGAGGCTAGTAATAAATCGTTTATAATCTCTTACTATAACTTTGGCAATTTTTTTTTTCTCCTCCTCCTCCTCCTCCTCCCCCTCCTTCTCCTCCTCCTCCTCAAACTACTACTACTACTACTATTACTCCTCTTACTACTCATTTGTAAAGAAAAGAAGAAGAAGAAAAAGAGATGGAGAAGAAACAGAAAAAAAAAAAATGTAGACGTTACCTGGTCCGCTCGTTGTCCTTGCCCTGCAAGTCGTTCGCTTCCAAGTCGAACACTCGCGAGAAACTCGCCTTTGACGCCTCGTGTAACAGCAACACCTAAACAACAAAACGATATTCAAACATTAGACACGCGCGTTTCGAAACGGTAAAATGAAACGTTTTGGGTATCAACCTGGACCCGCTGGCATTGTATCAGCGATTGCGTGTGCGTGAGGATTCTGAAAACCATGTGTTCTATTGTACTTTGTTCTTCGAAAATCATCCGAGCGAGATCCAACAGAACCTTAAGAGTTATCATTAAAACGTTAGAACCTATACTTGCGCATCGCATATATCAAATTAATAACGTAACCTATGGTTTATTATAATTTTTTAATAGGTATGACCCAATTTAACATTGCACACACCTGATTTCGTTTCACTTCCAACTGGCTCTTTTCGTAGAGTTGTGCGTTTCTGAGACCGATGCCGCAGAACTGCAAATAGTCCGAGAAAACCTTCTCGTCGTTCTGAGTGAAGCAAGGCGCGTTTTTTTTGTTAATCACCTAAAAAAAAAAAAAAAAAAAAAACCCGGTACAAAATTATAGTAATAACACGCCTAGTACTTAGGCAATACCCCAGGGGGAGCTTTGTAAGTTCACCCGCCCTCCCAAAAAAAAAAAAAAAAATAAATAAATAAATAAGAATTGAAAATTGAACAATACAAATGTTTAAATGTAAATTTCGTTAATAAATATTAATATTATAATATTATTACTACTGTGCTTATATACAAGGCCTACGTTTCATATTATTATTGAGCAATTTATTTTACTATTAGTTATGGTCTTAGAGTAATATTCATTTTCTCTCAATAAAGGTTTCAACAACGTACTACAAAATTAAAAAAAAATCCAGTAAACCGAACGTAGTCCCGAAAATAAGATAAAATGTATTAATACAGCACACGGTTGCAATAATATTTAATGTTTTTAACCGTTTAAATATCGGTTTTCGTGTACAATTAGACAAAATTATTCCTTTGGGAAATCTCGGACCTGAGGGGGCCCGGAAGGTTTAGTTTTCCCGGGGCCCGCCAAAACCGAGTGTAATCCTGGAAGGGAGGGGGGGGGGCTTTGTACAATATTATAAATTAAAAAATGAAAACACAGCAAATTTACAGTTTACAACCACGAATGGGTGGGGGGGAGGGTGGCATTTTCAGTTGTATGGTTAGTTTGTGCTTTACTCACTTGCGCTACGCCCATAACTTCGCCGTTAAAGTCTTTGATCGGCATGCACAACAGACTGTGCGTTTTGTATCCGGTACGGGCGTCGATGTCGTGGTTGAAACGCGTGTCCTAAAAAATACGAATATAATCTTTTTTTTATTTTGGTTTGAAAAATACACATAAATTACGCGAGCCTTGGAACCGACGGCGTAGGCACTATCTCGAAGAAATAGAAACAGGTGCCACGCGCCTTGACCCCGAAGGGGGTCATCATCGGGTTTATCTATGGACATTTTTTTTTTTTTAATTTCTTTTTGTAAGTAATCTATTTATACAAACGAAAAGAACTATACTATAGGAGGTACTAAATAAATTTACATTATATTGTTACCTATGCCCGCGTTTGCAGAGCGAGTGGCTAATAAAATATGTTATACGAATAAAAAAAAAAAACTAAAATTGGATATTTTAATGACGGTAGGAAACATATAAGACCCGTTCGATTAGTTTAATGTTATTTTTAATATTTTTTTTTATATTTTCCATACGCCTAAAGGTATAATTTATATGTTATTCTAAAAATATATCGATAATGTTTCTCGGACACGACAGCCGTGTCTAATTTTAAACTTCTAATCTTTCGACGAGAGCGTTGTTTTATTGTACATATATACGTCCGTAAAACAAAAACGGGAATTATCGGATTAAAATAAAAAAATAATTTAATAAAAACCCGTCTACAAGAGGTATAATAATAGAACAAGAGTACAATTTGGTGTAGATGAGAAAAAGTAAAAATAAAAATAACAATAAAATCCGGTTCTTCTAGTTGACAATGCGCGCGAGGTTAGGAGAATGGATCTTCGGCGGAAGATTACACAACACTGAATATCCTCGTAAAGTATTCACCGACACGATAGGTTATTTTTAAAAATATTTTATTGGTTTAATTTTTGTTAGTACGCCATGCGGTGTATAGTGAACAATTTGTACCCGCGTTAATTACGGTATGCATATACGCACACACACAAAAAAAAAAAAAAAAAATAAGGAAAATGAAAAAAAAGACCAACGCGATTCGATGATAAAAATTGATATTGCGTACCGAATCGCTTTGTTTCGTGGGTGTTCGAAACGGATCGCCCGGGCGTATTCCCGTTTTTTTTTTTAGCATTTTTAGACCGATTTGTTCGTCCGTCGTCGATGTCTTTCCGATAACCGATTTGAAACCGGCCCGAAGCGTATGACGAGATCAAAGACTTTTTATTTTATTATATATACATTTACTATCGATTTACACATTTTCAAATCTGGAATTTTCACCGATTAAGAATTGTAATCCGTTCTGTAAAGAACTCGTATCGCTTCCAGTACGTCAATACGGACCGATGGACAAAATAATGGTCCGCATTGCCATACTTCGTACTCGTTGGACAAACGGAATCGCCGTCGTCCGTTTCGAATCCCCATAATTGTAAGTCAAAACGTATTCTTAATTCGAAATATCCACCAACGGAATCGCTTCTGAACGTTTCCATTTGGTTTTTTGTTTAAAAACATTTTTGTTATTTTCACGTTTTTACCCCGTTGTATTAATCAATAGAAACTACGGAACGTTGGTTTATTATGTTTTCGAAATATTGAATGGCTAACTATTATTTTACTATACACTGTTGGCAAATTGTGACGATATGACAGAAGAAATTTCCAGTGGCATCGAAAATCATAAAAATTTAGTATATTTATTCAAGGGGCCCCCGCCTAAATACCCCCACCCTCGTTTTATGACCTAAATTACGTTCAGAATTGGTTTTTATTTTTTGTAACGAAGCGTGCGCTTTCGATTTTGGCAACCCAATCGTTAAAAGTTTGAAGGATAGGTTAGGACCAAGGCGCTGCTGCTTAGGTATGTCGGGAACCGCGTGGTAACGGTTTTAAAAGTCTCGGGTTTTTACCTTGTATGCGTCCGGTATATTGACGGGCTCACCGCTTTCGGCCACGTAACCCACAATGCCCGTACCCCACGGTATGTGTATTTCTTTTTTCTTTTCCATTTCCTGGAGCGTGGACCGGGAGCACACGTCGAACAGTTTGGACACCAAGCATTTCGACTGGCAGCCCTGAAAATGGTGCGGCGTGGCCGCGGCCGCCACTATTTTTGGCGCCATCGAACCGACGTTGGTGGAACCGATTGGCGAACCGACGATCAGGCTGCCGACAGCCGACGACGCTTCTTCGACCGCGGCCGGCCCGACCTGCGGCGCTTGCGGCGGGGTAGACGAGTTATTAGGAACACGGTCGTCGCTGCCGCAGCAGCACGACGACTGCAGACTGTTGCTGTGCGGGTGTTGGTGGGGCGTGTGGTTCATGTGGTGATGGTGATGATGGTGATTGTGGTGGTGATGGTTGTGGTTCGGGTGGTGGTGGTGGTGGCGGTAAAGCGGCGACGTTGCGGGGTGGTGTTCGCCGGCAGGGATCGTGGACACGGCCACGGCCGCGGTGGTGATGACGGCGGCGGCGGATGCGACCGCGGCCGCGGCGGAGTGGTCGTCTTTGCTCAGGCACCCGACGGTTATGCTGGCGTGCGGCCTCCGGGGGCTGCACAGGCGCTTCGTGATGGGCCGGTGGTGATCGTGTTGGCACGCCGACAGACCGCCACCCTGGACCAGGAACAACGAGCCCCGGTCGGCGTTCAACAGCGTGCTGACGTTCTGCAGGATCTTGTGGCACAACGACCGGACGTCCAGTTCGTTGCATATGTCCTTTACCTGTAAATAACGAGTGCATTGTGATTATAACGTAACAACATGAACAACTGAGCGGATTCGCGTCTATTTCCGAATGAGACAATAGTCCTAATTCTGCACCCAGAGCGTTAAAAAAACCAACAACAACACAATTTGATTTAATAGTAGGTTTTTGTTTCCTTGTAGGAGTTTTTTATTTTGTTTTAATCCGACTTTTTATCGAAACTGTACGAAAAACGGTCGTGCAGATACAACAGATACTGTTTTTTATACACAAATATTAGCGTTTGGTGGTTTTTTTTTTTCTTCTTACACGATTTCAGCACCTCTAATATTTCGGGCCGACACGAAACATCCACAGACAGAAAACGACCCCGTAGTAAATACGCGAATAATAATTATTATTCAACACGACCCAAAAAAACATTACTCTGTCGATTGGGCGAATAATTTTTTTTTTCGCGCACATCGCGAATGTCCAGCGCGGCCACGCGGACGGGCGGCGCGACGGCGACGTGTTTGCGTACGTGGGCGAAACTCTCTCTCTCTCTCTCTCTCTCTCAAGAAAAAATTTTTTAAAAAAAATGAAATAGACCTCGCGCAATGTTAATTATCAATTTACACGTATACGTATACGCGCGTACGACGACGCGGAATATCGCCGTAATTATTAATATCATCGTACGCGCCGTGTTCATCAAAATGCAGACCGCGTTACCGTTCCAGTATACACCACCAATTATCGATTCGTATAGTATTATCAGAGATGATGGCGTAAGGGCAGGTACAGGGAGGCAAACCGCATTGATTAGACCCGATTGTCCGCGGTTTTTTAACGTGCGATTAATGAGCGCGATTGTATGCGCACACCGAGTGAGCCGACGGGCGCCGCAATAATTGCCGATGCGAATCCGAGCGCCGCGGACACCTACGGGTTCGGGTTTCGCGACGCCGGGGACGACCCGGCCCGGCGGATGTCCGAGTAAAGCACGCTATTTTATTGTGTATACGTTTATTATTACGCGGATTTACACATTTTCCAATATCCGTACGCCACACAGTAAATACGGAAAATGAAAAAAAATGACCGGCCCGAATCGATGATAAAATATGATATTGCGTACCGCCGAATCGCTTTGTGTTGTGACTATTCGAAACCCGGGATCGCCCGGGCGTATTCCCGTTTTTTTTTTTATAGCATTTTTAGACCGATTTGTTCGTCCGTCGTCGATGTCTAGCCAAGCGGTTTTTCCGATAACAGATTTGAAATCGGCCCGGAGCGTATGACGAGATCAAAAACATTTTATTTTATTATGCGTACATTTATTGTGGATTTTTCACATTTTCAAATATCCGCACACGAAAACATTGTACATTCTCGTAAAGTATTCACCGACACGACATTAAAAATATTTTATTGGTTTAATTTTTATTAGTACACCGTGCGGTGTATAGTGTATAATTTGTACCCGCGTTAATTTCGGTATGTATATACGCGCACAAAAAAAAAAATAAAAAAATAAGGATAATGAAAAAAAATACCAACGCGAATCGATGATAAAAATTGATATTGTGTAGCGAATCGTTTTGTTTCGTGGGTATTCGAAACGGATCGCTCGGGCGTATTCCCGTATCTCGAGCATTTTTAGACCGATTTGATCGTCCGTCGTCGATGTCTAGCGAAGCGGTTTTTCCGAAGCGTATGACGAGATCAAAGACTTTTTATTTTATTATATATAGATTTACTATCGATTTACACATTTTCAAATCTGGAATTTTCACCGATTAAGAATTTAAATCCGTTCTGTAAAGAACTCGTATCGCTTCCAGTACGTCGATACGGACCGATGGACAAAATAATGGTCCGCATTGTCATACTTCGTACGCGTTGGACAAAGGGAATCACCGCCGTCCGTTTCGAATCCCCTTAATTGTAAGATCAAAGCGTATTCTTATTACAGAGTTCGAAATATCTAACAACGGATCCTTTTAGTTTTTTATTTAAAAACATTTTTGTTATTTTCACGTTTTTACCCCGTTGTATTAATCAACAGAAACTACGGAACGTTGGTTTATTATGTTTTCGAAATATTGAATGGCCAACTATTATTTTACTATACACTGTTGGCAAATTATGACGATGTACCCGTTAAAAGAATAAAACTACTGGTATTTCCAGTGGCACCGAAATCTTAAGAATTTAGTATATTTATTCAAGAGGCCCCCGCCTAAATACTCTACCTCCTCCCTTGTTTTATTACCTAAATTACGTTCGAAATAGGTATTAATTTTTGTCAAAACGAAAATACGTTTGCCCGACGTGGTTTTACGTGACCAAGAAATATAGAAATATTCGAGATTTTTTCCTTGTCGGGGTTTCGTTATTGTTGGGGGCGGGGGACAGCACACTCCGAGCCGCCACAAGCTATTGCCTAACACGACCGGTTCGGCAAAATCACCGGACATATTTCGCACCGCGACTGTAGCGTTAAGTGTTGGTAAAGCCGTCTTGGGTGGCACGTTCAAACTTCTCAATTGATAGTGGGGATAGAGAAGTTTTTTGAAAAATAAAACCCAATGTCCAAATAGTCATCGATAATTTTTAGGCCAGCAAAAATGTGGGGGGAGGAAAGGGGGGGCATGAGTGTTTTGAAAATCTTCAAAGGGGTCGTGGAATAAAACAGCCCCGAGTAAACGAACCACTCTTCGTACTATAAAAACATCACGAACGGTTTCCGCGGTCACTTACCAGTTCGAAGATGAGCTGCTTCTCGTCGAGTTGCCGGAGCTCGTGTCTGGACCGTCGTCGGGCGACCGGTGCCGTAGTCGTCTCGTCCGGATGGTCGTAGGCGAGAAACGTGGGCGTGCCGTCCACGGTGGTCACCATGGGCTTGAGACCGCCGCGCTCAAATTCGTGAGCCGATATCTTGCGCACCGGCGTGGTGGTGCCGCTGTTGCCACCGCCAGCACCACTGGGACCGCCGCTGCCGGACGTGCCCACGGCGGACTGACGATCACTGCCCGTCGGCGTCGCCGCCGTGTTCCCGCCACTGCTCCCCACGTTGCCGCCGCCGCCGCCGCCGCCGCCGCCACCGCTCCCGCCACAGCTGCTGGCCGAAGCGTGCGAAACGAGCCATGCGTCCACTATGTTCCTGGTGGCTTTCCTGCAACAAGACAACAAATAGTAATTATAATTTAAAAAAATCACGATATAGTAAAAAATATTTTAATTTACGACAGGTTTCGTGTGTCGCGTAAGATATGGGACAAAATCTCACCGAAAAATGTAACAACTTTTCCATCACATTTTACCGGACTGGCCGATAATGTTTATTACGTTTTTACGTATCATTCCGCGGATATTTTTGTAATACACGTGCCCCAATGGTGTTCTCGGTTCAAGCTCGGTTTGTAAATTCGTTTTTCATCCCTTCCCCCCCCCCACCGGGCGAGATTATGTCCGGCGGAATCGTGCCAGGACACCGTCACACGAGCAGTTTTACTCAAAGTCAGGGGTCGTACGAGGGGAAAGAGGAGCAAAGCGAAAGGTACTTGCGCACCCTTGCCCGTAGAAGTCTGACTGGCCCGGCGGGACAGATTCCCGGGAGTCCGGCATAAAATTTAAGTCCGCGGCCCGACTGTAAATCGGTGCATAAAGGACAATTTAATAATAAAACAAAAAAAACCCGACATACTTCGTACCGCGTATACAGATTACTACTGTAGATGGGAGAAGATTTAGAAGTTACGATATATTATAGGGTAATTTTGTTTAAATACTGTACGCAACGACAATAAAATAACATCGTAAACGCAAAAACGTTTCTGAACAGAGTTCGGTTAAACATTTTCGTATAAATGTAAATAGAGAACATTGTGTTCATTTGTAACTACGAAATAAATTATTCGTGGTTTTTTTTCTACAAATTTCAACATGAAATATGTAGAAAAAAAAAATGATAAAAAATAAGTAAAAATATGTTCACCATATTCGGAGTTTTGGTGAGAATAAAAATATAAAAAAATAAAAAAAATTATGTTTTTATACAGAAACCGTATGCGTAAATGTCGTGTTCAATGGTTTAGCGTTGCAATTTGATTTAATTTGCATGTATTACTTGTATTGTGGAAAAATACGATTTTTATTGAATAATATTATTTTTAACGATAGGTTTTTGAATAAATACGAACAAATAAAACTTTAACTCGAAGAAAACGTCGTGATCCGGAACCCATTTGCTCGGAGATGCTTTCGATAAAACAGTTATAAATTCTCGGTTCGAATAACACCGTCTCGGGAAATTATAATAAAGCCGTATTTAATAATAATTATTATTCAAAAAAAAAAAAGTAATAATAATAATAATATTTATACGACCGTGCACAGAAGGCACATCCATACATACGCCCATTCGGAGGACGTGGTACCGCCCGTATTTAAGGGGTTTGTATAGGCAATTTTTCTGACATTTTTGATAAAACGGCATAATCGGTATTAGTTGATTAACTACTAAAAAAATATTCAAATTCACTATCTAATAAACGTACGAGTAACCCCGTGTCATTATCACGAGTTGTTTTCTTTTCATGTAATCGTGATTTAAAATAAAATGCACGAAATTCCTTAAAACTTTTTACGTGTCCACACGTGGAACTATTGAAATTCCTTAGCACATCCAGATGGGTTCTTCTGTATGGTCGCGTGTTTTTTCTTAATTTTTTTATAACATAAATACAACAAAAGTTATCAGTTTGAACACACACGGATTGAAGTTGTTGGTAAATACGAAAAGAGTATAGTTTTCCCGCACAAAAGAGTTTTTACAATCGATGGCGGCGGGGTGGGAGGTATCACGTCCTCTTAAAGGAAAACAATATTATAACAGCCGGTTGTCGAGATAAAACACGACAGAACTTTTTAAAACTCAATATACAACAGCCAAATCAATCGGTAATATAAAATATAATATTACGTTGCTCGTGACAACCGTTGAATTGGTATTTCCGTTTCTTACCCGCACAGTATTTTTTCCCGATATCAACATGTTGAAATTCGTATATTATTCGTAATCCAAAAAAAAAAAAACAGGATTGTTATGGTATTTCGTTGTTATTATTCTGTGTATCTAAATAATTGAATTTGCACTATTATAGTTAACACCAGACTCGTAAAAGATAATTTTTAAAAGTATGCAAGACGATTTTTTCCATTATTTTAAATATTATAACGTACAAGTTTAGAAACAACGACTATTCCGACATTTTTAAACGACTGTAACTTTTGAAAGAAAACCCGCACGAGACAGCTAACGCGTGCTCTTAATATTAAATAAAAACAACGATTCTCCGTTATGCAAAAATAGAGGAAAAGTTTCGAATGGAATGTGCGGTTTTTGAAAAGAGACACAGAGAATTTAAAAAAATTCTATTTTAACTTTGAACAGTGTTTTTTTTTTTTGTAACAATAGTTGTGATTTTATTTGAAAGCGGATTTGAATATTTTCGAGTTCATGAATGAATATTGACAATAAATAATAGGAATATTTTCCTCAAAAATATTCCATTCAAATTACGCCTATAATACGCGTGGGTTTGTGCCGTCCAAACTAATCCGCCAACTCACGAACGTAAATACCGGATGTACAGACCTTGGAACGTTCATTTAAAATATAAACTTGTTCGTGAACTAGTTCATAATCATTAAATTGAACTAAGCTCATTGCAACAACCTTCGTCAAGTCCAAAGTTCGTTTAACAATACGTTGAAAGTTAATTTTTCTATTGATTTTTACTAAATTTACCTAGTCTCAGTGATTTTATAATACTCTCGTACCTATATAGGACCTACTAGCTATTATAGGTACCTACAGTAACAGCAGTAGAAACACAACCGCCCAAGGTGTGTTTGTCGAACGACTGACTGAAAGTTGGCCGTGTACAATAAATTACTAATCAGTAAATAATAATCGCTAATCTGTATTACGTATAAATACATGATTTATCTGATAAACTAATATAGTACACTTTATCACACACACACAAATAACATCATAATTAATTTGGTTTATGATTTCTTGCCCATGTCTATGTACAAGAAGAATAGGCCAAAATTCAAAGTTGATTGAAAGGATGAATTTAATTTAAAAAAAAAAAAAAAAACAATCGATTCGAATAAAATATGAATTTAATTCATGTTACGCTCATTCGAACGACGGATACGGTATACAGATATATACGGACTATGTGACCTGAAATCGTCGCGGGCTCACCTGAGAAAATAATCGTAAGCGAATTCCCGGTGTTCGTCCAGCCACGCTTCGATTTTCGCGTATTCCGGGTCGTAATGTTGGCTCCTGGCCGACGGAGATTGCGGTCCCGGCGACGGAAGCGTAGAGATCCGAATCAAGTCCGTTCCGGGCTCCGCGGCCATTCGCAGGTCTTCCCCGCCGGTACCTCTGGATTGTAACCCTGCGAAAAAAAAAAAAAAAAAAAAAATCTAATTAATCATTCGTCGCGTATACGCGGGCAACTGATAAGAAACGCAAAATATAAATGCCCGTCACGGCTGCAGCTGAAAATGCGGTGTGTATACGACACACGACGCAAAATTATAAATCTTTGACCGCCGATGCCAATAATTTTCCTATACGTATACGTATATATAAATACAGGTATATCGAATCGCGCAAGTATGAAAAGTGTTGGAAAAAAAAAAATGGTTTTTATATTACATAAACGATAAACGTCACACTGCGAATGTGTTCTACAACCAATGCCATTGCCGCAATAATACAATATTATAGTATACGAACGCACGCGTACGGAATATATTATAAAAAAAAAATAAAAAAAAAGGAGAAAAAAATACCTCGTTCACGAAAGATGCGTCCGAAGATCACTATAATAAAACCGCTCGGAAAGTGAAAAAAAAAAAAAAAAAAAAAAAAATCCCGACACGAGTTTAGGTATTGTAACTATGGCGGCGAAAACGATATTTAATCGGCAAAAAGAAACGGCAGAGAGCGAAAAAGAAAAAAAAAATCAATATATTATATTAGGCATAAAAAAAAATATAAAAAAAATCACGTATTGTTATATAATAATTAATAACCTTCGATCAGTACACGCTTGCATGAATTATTGTAATATTCTGTTGTAGGTAAGTATACCCATTTCAAGCCGTCCGATCGGCACCGCGAATTTATCGTATCCCGACGGACGCTATAATATAATAATATGTATACATTATACAATATTATTTATATTATTTATTCTATTTCGTGCCGTTGAAAATATACCTATATCATTTTTTTTTTTTTTTTTTTTTTTTTTTTTTATCGATTCGTAATATTATTATTATTATTATACCTGCAGATTTATGCTCGCGTGTAATATAATAATATCGTAACGTTTATTACGAAATATATAATAAATATAGGTGGTAGACACCTCTATATTGTGCGATATTGCTGAAAAAATGTGTTTTCAATCCACCGCTATTATTTGCAAATATATATATATATATATATGTACACGAGGCACCTACCTAACCTCCTAATGCACCGCGTGGGTTGACAATAATAATATAATTATTATCTCGATACGAAAATTGAATTATACAATATTGACTTTTCCATGACACGGTATAACCCGAATAGATAACACTAGAGAGCCTTTACAATAATAATAAAATAAAATTCCTGTTGGTCATACTGTAATATGTAATCGGCTATCGCGGGTGACGCCATCGTATTATTGTGTCCAAATGATAAACATCCATTGCTCCCCCCACCGGTCAGTTTGGGCATAATACGGCGGCCCCCTATGCCTATATGACGGTGATAACAATGAGACGGCCACTGTCTTTAGCCTGTACCTATACAGGCCCTCAAGCTAGGGTTACCATGTTTTTAGACCAAATCCGGACATCAAAAGACCTGTCTCATGGGAGAGGGGTGTAAACTGAAGATAAACAATATTATTATTTCATTAATACAATTTTACTTAGGTCTATGAATAAAATGATTAGGTCTACACAAGAATGATTAGGTTGAATAGGTTAATTTTTTATATTATGGCGACAACGATAATAACGTGTGTCGTCACTTGTCGTGACGTTTCGGGAGGAAAAAATACGAACAAAAATTGAAATTACATATTGTACATTTATACAGAGTGAACACGGAGATCTAGCATCTGACATAACTTTTTGTATCGATATAGTCATGTAAAACGTTTACCTTTGTAAAATTCAGACTTTTCTCGAATCCGGACGTATGGTAACCCCACCTCTAGTAGTCATACCAAGGCTGTGCGGGATAATATCCCTCAGAGTTGGACAAATCGATAAAATACGTGCACGGAGGAAATCGGCAGCCGCGATTTGCAATCTATTATTACATTAAGTCGAGTTTCAAAAACGTTGTTTGTCCCGCCAAACCGTTTCTATTTGATTATTTTGTATATAGTAGGGGTATATTACTGGCCACCGTGCGCGGGCCACTGGCCAAAACGAATGTTTTGAACCGACAACGCGGGCCAAGATAATAATCAAGACGCGGAACGACAGCTATAGTTTTCATAGTTATTATCAATTGACCAAAATATTGTTTTGTACCGATCGATTTCACATTAGACCGGCCATTAAATCCCGTGCGTGTACCAGCGTGTTGGCCGCACTGCCGTAGTACGGAACACGCCGCCGTCACTGTTTGGCGCCACGAGCGCAATTCGAAAACTGATAAACTTTTGTCGCCGGCCGTTAAATAAACGCGGGCGCCGGTCGCGTAATTCCGCAACGGGGGGGGGGGGGGCCGTCTCGACCGTTACGAATTGTCTTGAATTCGCGGCCGACGTGAAAGCGTTGCGCCGTTAATAATAATTGTTACGCACGCGGTCCCGTTTGTTAAACGATATTGTAAAATACAATAAACCGTTTGCCGTTCGCGTCCAACGCTACGATAATATTACAATTATTGTACGATTATTGTGGTTTACGTACGAAACAACGCCGTAGAACACCGCCCATTAATATTTTGTGTTATCACGCGAGCGGATTCGTAGAAAAAAGTAATAGAACGACGCTGCCGCCGCCGCTGATAACAGCGTCATAATTTATATTATTATATTATTATGCAAACAATATCATAATAAATAAATAATCTAATACGGTTCCGTCGGTCGGCCGCAGCGCGAACAAAACAAATTCAGGCACAACAGAAACAAAAAAAAAAAAATACAAAAAAATACAATTAAAATAACAATTTTATCTGCAGACGAACACGGCGGTTGCTCAGGCCATGCAATAAAAGTAGGTTATTACTAGGGCCGACAATTATATGCCCCCCTAAACACCATCTATTAATTATGTATGCGGCTATTAAAATATGCTTAAACAAAAAAAAAAAAAAAAAAACATAATATAAATAAATTCTCATATTTTATTTTATATTAAATGTATAATAACAGAAAAAACAGTGCAGTATTTAAATTTCTCTTCGTCTGAAAACCAAACAAATACATTTTAATGATAGCAATTTTACCTTGCCGATTTTTTAAAAAATCGACTAATCCATAATAACTGGAATAAATTAGTAATAATGTATCTAATAGTATAAATCTTTTGCATAATTATTTCGCGTTTCTCGATTCGTCGAGCTAAAAACGTCTAAAGAATTGACGAAATCCTTGAAATATGCTCTAAAAATGTAAAAAAAAAAAAAAAAAATTACGAAATATCCAAAAATACGACGCGAAATAAAATTTCGTATAAATAATCGTTTAGAATCACGAAACAAAATGTCGGTATAAACTAGTTTTAAAAAAAAAAAAATATGCAAATGCACACAAATGTGTCGGCCCTAGTTGTTACGATACAAAAATAATAATTTTATTTTACTTTATTTTTTTTTTTTCAATTTCAGATATACCTGCATTGTTGTTATTGTTGTTGTTGTTGTTGGTGTTGTTGTTGGTGTTGTTGTTGTTGTTGTTGTTGTAGGCGTTGTGACGATATTTTGTTCGACGGTACCGATGGTGACCCATACCGAAAGTTTGTCCCATTGAACAATGCACCATCCCGGTGTGCTAAACACCACACCACGAAATTAACTTTCGACCGTTCCGCTGCAGGAATGTGACCTTGTCGTCATGGCGTGTGCGCGTGATTACTGTTCGCGACTTAACGGGTCTTCGCACCGCAGTGCACTGGCTGCACTTCTGTACACGCAACGGGACACAAGGGTTTCGTTAGTTTGGACCAACAGAAAAAAATAAGAAAAAAAAAAAAAAATGACCGAAACGAACTCGCCTTACAAGCGATATATCGGTACATGCATAACAATTTCTAATATTAACGGAATACCAGCTCGGGAAAAAACACTCTTCAAGTTTTTTTTTTTTGTAACTCGGGATATTTAAAATTTAACAACATATACGTAATGAATATGGAACGGTAATTTAAATAATTGTTTATTGCCGTTGTATTAACAGTTAAAATAATTATTGCAGTTTGATATTTTACACTGCCGGGCGGTAAATGAGTGAAATGCGAATTTCGTTACCGTTATTGTCGCCGCCGCTGTTTGGTAATACGCCACTGCGGGTAATGACGAAACGGATCAAAATTTAATTTCTTCTTATTTTTTCTCTCTCCACAAAATGTTCCCTACGAAAAAAAAAACCCCCGAATCAAAACGTCGCCCCGGATCAAAAACGTCGCGTTACCGAAACCTATCTCCTTCACCGGTTCCTAAGCCTGAAGAACCGAGCCCACTCACGACAAATCCTGCGTCCGTCTCTTACCAATTACCGTTTTTTTTTCCCCCCCCAATTCGGACGACCTCCGCCGAGTAATTCCACGTCATGTTTTATTACGTCTTCCCGCGCCGTTCCGGACGGGCCTTGTTCCCCGGAGGCATTCGTCCGCGCGGATTCTGCACCGTCGCCCGAACTCTTATTTAGCGCGTCCGACTCCTACGCGCCGTGTCCCGCCCGTTGTAATAATCTCCTCCTCATCCTTATTACGGCCCATTGTACTCTTGTATACGGCCTTCGTAACACGCGCGTTCGTCTTCCGTTTTACGTTTGTTTTTTTCTTATAATAATATTTATTAGCAAAGGAAAAACAACCGTAAGACCGTCGAACCGAGTATACGAGTTTTAAAAGATTTAAGTGCATGATGGTGACGACCGCAGCGCCGAAAGCAGCAAACATTAGTCACAGGACTATATTATGTTTCTATTTACTCGGTATAATATAACAACAACAACAACAATAATAACAAATTCTCCGACTCTCCATTTGTAGACTACGGAGAATAATTATTTCCGAATGACTAATCCGGAGTAGTAATAATATACGTATATTATTTCATTGTGGGGCGCGCGCGTGGCACGAAATGTCCGTACTATGACAACTCGGTCGCGACGTAAAAAAAAAAAAAAAAATGTACAAAAAACCAGCGTGTGTAGGTACAGACGATAAGATAATTAAATATTGTTCATGGTTAATTATTATTTGTCTACGAAATGCTTCGGCAGAGCGGTTTTTACGCCGCACGCGTTCGCCAGAGGTTGGTGGTCACCGGCTGTACACAATCGGTTTTATGGATATATTATACCGGCATACCTACCGGTCGTTTCCGAACGAATAAAACGTGAATTAATCGTCGACGAAACGTACGGCCATTAATCGATTCGAACCGTCAGCAGACGTGATGATGATGGATACGGGCCGCGAGTGAATTTAAAAAGAAAAAAAAAAACCGGGTATAGCCGACCGGAAACGGCACCGATGGCACAAAAAAAAAAAAAAAAAAGCGTTGACAATACGCGTCCGTTAATTAATTGAATTTCAACAATATAACAAATGAGAAGAATACGGGTCTGTGTAGGTAGAGAAATCCGATGAGAAAAAAAAAAAAAAAAGATAGGATACCGTTGGGTATGGGTGAGCCGGTGTTGTAGGTGTAACGTCGTCGGGAAGGCTGGGTATAATAGACGGGGAAATTAATTTATGTCTGTAACGCAACGGTAAACCGTCGTCGACGAAAAACGATTTTGATCGTAGTAGTATGGAACCGGAAAAAAAATAAAATAAAAAAAAATGTTATCCGTGTAAAGCGGAAAATACACGCGGAATACGTTGTGATTTATACGGATTTTAATCGAAACCAGACAAATGTACAATTGAAATTAAATACACGGGCAAATGACGACTGCGTGCGCTTTTAGGTATCGGTACCGATGCTTTTTTTTTTCACTATCGTGAGAACACGACGACATACGCGGATTATATTCTATACGATACTCTTGTTTGATATTAATTTTCTATATAATAATATAAATTATAATCTTTTGGGGTTCAACGATCGCGTCGTTCTTTCATCCTTTCTCCGTTTTTTTTTTTTTTTTTCAATCGCAGCTTTCACAAAAAAAAAAAAAAAAAATCTTTCACCGCGATTATCCCGGTTCGGCGGACAACCGACAGACATATCTACTTAAGTATATAATCCAGACGTGGGTGAACATGAGTTGTAGGGGTTTAACTGTGCCCATTCAAATTTAGCATGAAGTTTTCCTGCAATATTTTTTTATTATTTTTTTATTCATTAATAAGAAAATTATACAATCTGTACGCGTATGATACAATAAGCAATAAGTGAATGTAGTAGAAATAAGATAATAGTATTAAAAATATTTACTATACTCGTATAATAACACTAATATTGTTTTGCATGAAACGCACGAATTGAAGAGGCTGTCCAGCGACAATACTTCGGCGGGAATTTTTTTATTTTTTTTATTGCAATATTACCTCGCAAAATTCGTTTTATACATTGCGAAATTGACCATTTCAATGGTAATTTTAACCATAAATTAAGATTAGCCCGTAGTACAGACAACTGTTTAGCACGGTTGGCCGAAGAACTAAAATTAAAGATTGTTGAAACGAAGATTGTCCTCGAAATGTTTTTTTAAAAGTATAATTTCCAGTGATATGTTATTGTACACTGTACATTTGTTTAGTTTTTATAAGTATAATTGTGTATAACCCCCCCGTCTCCTCGAAAATAAATCCTAGTTGTGCCACTGGAAACGGTTGTGCCGAGACAACAAAATAATACGGTTAATATTATGGTTTTTTTTTTATGGACTTTTTACAGTTTTCTCAACCGTACTGAATACTAAATCAGCTAGTATAGGTATAAAATCCAAAATAATAACCGCATTTTGGCGATCACGATCCATCGATCATTACTGTCCTATCATCATCAACAATAACCGTTTTGCGGATATATAACACACATTTTATGTGGCGAACGATTAACAACCGTCATAACGGTAGGTAATTACCGAGATACTGCATTTCGGTTCGTACAAAGTTCGATTTTTTAACGTATAGTATTATCAAACTATGCAAATTTTGTTTTTTTTTATCATTCATTTAATATTAAAGACAATACAAGCTATTGATATTAGCTTTATTTCTGCTTATAATAGATTATAGTTTCCTGCGCGAACGTATAATATGTAATTGTATAATAATTGGTACAAATTCGTTATACCGTTGCTCACGGGGCTGTTTTTGATTAATTTCAAACGAACAACCGTATAGTAAAATTAGACAACTATAATAATAACCGTTTTACATACCCTAAACGTGGTCGGCATTTTTTATTTTTTCGTTAATCATTTTTTTTTTTTTTTTTTTATGACTGTACTCTCTTTTCCGCGTGACTACTAAATCAAACAGGTCGTCATAACCGTAATTTTTTCATCCGGATCGCCGAGGATACCCGTAAATAATTTGATTACCGTACCTGAAATACCGATAACCCGTGTCGGCTGGCTCCTCTGGGATTATTTTCAACAGCATATAAAATATAGCCCGTGTTAATCGGAAATAGTGTGGCGAAAACTGATTTCAAAATCGGGCCAGTCGTATTCCAGAGATTACCACCCCAGTACACGCGAACAAACGAATTTTAAATCTTTATAATATATTATAAAATTCGTTAGGTTAGGTTTGGTTGCCCTGCATCTTTATAATATATTGTGAAATCTCTGGTAATAATCCAAAAAAAAGGGGGGGGAAAATGTGTTTTTTTTTTTTTGTAGCTAAGCAACGATAGTTTGCTTAATAACGTATTAATTATTGATTTGTGTGTATATATATACAACCCTTTTCCTATAGAAAATTTTTAAATTTACAATTTAAAACAAAATTGACTGTCATTTATCGAGATAAAAACTATCCTATATTTTAAGTTGGACCAAATCACACGCACGAGCATAATCTTATCAAAATCGGTTGTGTAGTTTTAGAGCGCATAGCACGGAATAGAAAATATGACAACTATATTGGCTGGTCGGAAGACATTCCGTACTGGACCTCGCAAGCGAACGCCTCTTGTACGTAATGTCAAGTCCAATATGGACTTATGGAATTCAACTGTGGGGCTGTGCCAGCAAGTCCAATATTGAGATTATACAACGATGCCAGAACATCGCACTCCGTACCCATTGTCGCAGCTTACCGGTATGGCAGAAACGACATTATCCACCGAGATACGACGATCGCCTTCGTCCAGGACGAGATTACCAAGTTTGCCCGCAAACACGAGAAAAGGCTGGGATACCAATGCAGCAGCAATTCGATTAACTACCAGACAACTCTCTAGACATTAGGCGTCTCGGACGCCGAAGACCATACGACTTAGTATAAGATCTTAGACTAAGACCGGGGCCACTCTACTGAGAGCGAGACTCCGCACGTGTATATTTTTATTATTTTTTTTATATATAAATACATAACAAGTATTTATATACACCTTTGATAATGAATCGTTATCGATATTTCGATCGTTACAATTAAACCTTTCGGGCGGTTTAAAAAAAAAAAAAAAATGTATATTTATAAATAATAATAGAGATATATTAGTATGGACGGATTTAATGTCGGAAAGGTCGGATATTTTATATATCGAAATATCGTACGGGTCCGCGGAACAGTTTGACAACAAAATCGGAAATACGCCCGATGGCTGTGTGTTGTTGGTTTTATTTTTTTTCTTTAGAGTTTAATCGAAACCGTATACAAAAAAAAAAAAAACGTATAAATTGTTGTATTGTGTACGTCCGACACACGACGACGCCGCCGCCGCCGCCGTCGGAAATTGCGGAACTCTAACGCGGACGACGGCGCACACGGTACCGGAAGTCGGCGGAGTGCGGTGTGCGGTGCGCGCGCGATCGGTTTTCCGGAAGAACGATGGAAGAAGGTGCCCGGGGACGATATTGTAATGTCGTACGCGTATTCATAGGTACAGACGACGGGTACCTCCTATTGTTATTTAAACGAATAATAAAATTGGAAAAAAAAAAAAACCAATTCGATTTCTTATTACAGATTGATTGATCTTTGTTTTCAATTACATACCGGACAGGGGAATAACGGTACGAGCGTTTTTATTACTGACGGTCTGCAAATACGATTTGTCCTGCGAATCGGTGGAAAATTTCACCGGGAATCGCACACGACGATCCCCTTCGATCAATCTCCGAACACTGGTAAAAATGTTGACTGGTCGCCAACAAGAACGTAATAGTTACCGTTAATTAACTAGGGCATAACATAATTTTTATTTGTTTTTTTTTATTCTTATTTCACAAGTTCGAGCGTAAGAAGTTTATGAATTTTCAACGCGACGTTACGCGATCACGTCGACACGTTTTCATTTTCACTGCAATCTCGTTGATATTTCACATGTCTCTTCAACCGTGTTGCGTCAATAATTACCGTTATTTTTTATATTATAGATCAGACAGGCACGACGAGATCCGTCCGCCAAACGTAAAATCGATTTATTAAATGATAAAAATCATTTAATATTAAACATACATTTATCAACGAACGCCGAAAACACCCGTAATTTAATTTTTTTTTTTTTTGTTAAACTCATAACTGAGGTGAACTGAGGTATAACTAAGTCAATAGTATAAAATAAAAAGCGTTTCACAATTTCACCATTCGATTTATTTTAATTCTGTTATAATTTATTTGCCCCGGTCATTGACAAAACGTTTATTTTAGAATTTTTTTCGTTTTTAAACCGTTTGTCCACGGCGCAGAGAACAATTATTCGATTATTGCCGGATTTCGTTTCTATATATTCACCATAAAAATATTATTATAGGAGGCTGCTGTCCCCGTCGACGCCGCGCGTTGTTCCGGCGCCCCTATTTCTAATTGTGAAAAAAAACAAACATTATTTTCCATAATATGGACTGAATTTTTTTTCTCCGACATTATTCGTGACCGGAAGCGAGTTTCGTTTTGTACGAAGTTCCTATTGAACGTAAACGGTTAACATTATAAAACAGTATAAGAAAAGTACGGCCGAAAACGATTACCGAGGCTTTGATGTCGCGAAACCCGCGGTGGATTTAACGACGTATCGGCAGATGGTGGGGAGAGGGAAAAGGCAAAGCATTATCCAGTCTGTTTGTGACTAGAAAAAAAAAATCAACGGTAAATCCGACTAGGAACGCAACATTTAAAAAAAAAAAAAAAAAAAAAAAATGTTTGTCCGCGGGCTCTACGAAATCTCGTCCAACCGCGACGATTGCACCGAAATGTGCACCGTTGCCCGTCGCACGTGTGCGGAATATATTAAAACGCGATATTATATTACATCGTGCGTTTCGTGAGAAATACAAAAAAAAAAAAAAAAAAACGTTTTAGCGAAAATGATTTATAAAAAAAAAAAAAAAAAAAAAAAAAAAAACCGACGATTGACATTGTCCAGTGCCGCGGCCCGAAAAAAATTACGGGATCGGAGGGGCACTTATATACTATTGTAATTTACTGTTTTTATTTAGAATGATAAAAAAAATACATCCATTAATCATGATGTTGTTTAAAAATGTGTACATTGTCTTAATCTAATGTGTCAGTGATAATATTATATTGTCATACCCACGCAAAAATAACTAATATTATGTGTGTAAGATTTCGGGAAGGGGGGGGCGTGCCCCAGTGCCCTCATACCCTGGTTACGTCACTGACATTGTCTGCAGGGCGAGTTATTGAGCACAACTCAAAATGTTTAATACAGGTGATTAGTGCCTAAGTCATGATCTTCTTATCAGTCTGTTATCAGTAATAATTGGGTCATTTGGATTTGTATTGATTAGTCCCATTAAAAACGCACGTAATATTTTATTAACCGCTCGTATATTGTATTAAAAACAAGAGTACTCACAAACTAAAATTTGACTATTATTAAATAAGTATTCCTCGAACGAGGTTTTCAGCAAAAAAAATAAATATCTAAGCACTTAAAGTATGAAATATACGAACCATTAGGTTACTTTACGTTACATTTATATGCACACTTTTATTTATTTGGATCCAATCGTACTTGATAAAGATTGTTATTACACAATATGACGTCACAACACTAACCGCGCGTATTTTAAATTCTAGGTGAGGATTGTATCCGTTCACACTATATGACGCGGTGTTGGTTTTTTTAATTATTTTTATCATTTCTGTCTTTGGACAAATTTTCGACCAGAAGACTCGGTCTGATAAATAATTTCATATTGTAGGTTTTTCGTAGCATTTCGGGTCTAGTCGATGCGCCATAGGCGGATATTTCGTCACATCTGTGGGGAGGGGGAGCTTGACACGATGAAAAAATTATTGAAAAGTTTGTTTAAAAATGTTGATAATTTTCTACAATTGTATGTTATAAGTGTAGTAGAGAGATTAAAACCTTCCGGAGGGTTTGATAACGTTCTGGGAGGGCTAAAGCCCCCATTATTGTGCCATTGATTATTTTTGTTTCCCAAGTTAAAGTCATCGTTTAAAGGACGTCGTTTTCAAACCATTTGATGACATTAAACAAAATACGGGAAACCGTTTTAAAGACATTCGCTCAAGTGCCCACCAGAAGTGTTTTCAAAAGTGGAAAGAAGATGGCAGCGGTGTATTGTTTCTCAGAGCGATTACTTTGAAGTTGATAATGCGTATTTAAAATAATATTGTGCGCATAAAGTTTTAATTAAAAAAATCCAGGTATTTTTTTTTTTTATCACACCTCGTATATATGTACACAAGAGATTTGGTATTGAAATTCGAAATCGGTAGGGCTGCCGGGGAAACGGAGTTGATTTACTCTGTCGAAATCCGGTATCGTTTTAATTTTCGGTAGGTGAGGCGGTTGTGGCGTATCCGAATACAAAACGTCGTGTCGGGCATTTTTTTTTTTTTTTTTTTTTTAGGTGATCCGGTGATCTACGTCCGTGGAATTCCCCCCCCCCACACGGTATTTTGGTTTTTAAGGTGAATAGTAAATTTTTTCGCAATAAGTTGCATACAAATTGCATAATTTGAATACCAGTTTGAAGTCTGTGGGACCATATGGTGAGGGGACAACGGACCACGGACGTGATCCGGCATGCATTATTCGTCCGCGAGTCAATTTTCGGGGTATCGTGGTTTAGTCGTTTACTCGAATACTTTACAAACCTATAAAATATACCTGATATTTTTGTCGGCGTAAAAACAACGTCTGGGCCTATAATATTATTATAATAGGTCTCGGCATCGCCGCCGTTTACATATATTATTATTATATTTCTATATTATATACGTGCGCTCGACGCGTTCGTGTCGGCAGGCACGTAGGCATCGTAGTAGTAGGTTTTTTTTCTTCTTCTTCTTCTTCTTCTTCTTCTTCTTCTTCTTCTTCTTTTTTTTTTATTTTTGTTTTCATACTGCTCGACTACAGGAGAGGGGCGACGGATATACGGACAACAGTGTTACAATACGAGCGTATATATATATAGGTTGGCCGATTATCATCGTCGTCGCTTATATTATTATACAGTCGAAGCCCACCGCCATCGCATAATAATAATAATAATAATAATAATATTAGTCGTATATTTTATTCGGTACCGATGTATCCGTGTAATATTTACGGTACGACTACGCCGCGTACTCGTCGCTAGTTTCCGAGTTTTGCGAGTATACCCCACGACGTTCGATGAGTTGCCGCCGACCGACGTAAAATTATACCCGGGCGTGTTATTGTCGACCGGACCGAACGCGTCGTCGTCGTCGTCGTCGTCGGCGTATTCAACAAAAAAATTAAAAAAAATAAAAAAATAAAAAATCCGTGATTATATTTATATATTTGTTCGTCTTTGGAATCGAAAAAAAAAAAAAAAAAATGCTCGACAATTCGATACGAGTACGGGTGTTCGGTTATTATTATTATTATACAATTTAAATTCATTTTTATTTTTTATTTTTATAAGCTTAACGAAATTAAAATTTTGAAAATATTAAAATTCGTCAATAATATTTCGCGTACAAATGTTGTTTGACCGAGGTCCGCCCAGAATAGCTCCGGCATCCATTCAAATACGACACTGGATTGTCAGATAACTCGAAAATTATCAAATCGAAACAACAAATACGAAATGCAAAACCTTCGCCTTCTAGAAAATCTTCACTGTACACGTATATAATTCAATCGTTTTTTTTTTTTTTTTTAAACTGAATATCTTAACGCTCTGAATTCGTAAACCAATAATAATGTTTAGACAAATAAATAAATAAATAAAAAAAATCAAAACTGTAATTCAAAAACAGTTTTATCCTGTAATGCCCCTAGCCTAACCTACTGCAGAAGATCTTGACAAAACTTTATAAATATTAAAAAAAGATTCTTCCAAACAATATATTTTAAGTTATGTTTTTTTTAAAATTTGATTTACTTAAACGATACATATAAATTCGCTAAACAAATTAAAAATTTTAATTATTTCGCCCGTATAAAAACCGCGTCGCTATAAAGAACGATATCGTGCAGGAATAACATGTCGATATTTGTAAATCGTTTTTTTTATTTTTTTTTTTTTATATAAATGTCAAGGCCAGGAAAGTTAACGAATAGGTAACACTAACTCAGTTAATTTACGTCAATTGAAAAAAAAAGGTTAACCTTAAAAGTTGATTATTGTATTAATCAACTATAAATTAAGTTTAAATGTTAATCTTGTGTAAAATTGTTAATGTCATAGTGAAAATTATTTTACGTGAGGTTTGTAATTTTTTGAAAAAAGAATCATAAATATGAAATTACAGAATTATCAAATTACTACTCACCAGGGGAGTAAAAACGTTTAAAAAAACCGTGTTGGGCGCACGGAAAAAATCGGAACGTTTTTGTACACGAAATCCCTACACGAAAATAAAAACAAACCGTTTTCGTACGTGAAAAACGGAACTCGAATAATTAAATTGAACAATTTTCGGGCGTGCAAATCGGAAACGCGAAAAAATTCGATATCAGTTTCCGAAACCCGCACAATAGTTAAATATTGTGATGGCGTTTATAATGTTTATACGAATAATTGATTTGTCTTTATACAAATGCAATATTATACATTATTGCACTTCGCAAGATATTTACACATGTAAAACTAAAAGGAAAATATAATAATTCATTTCATATTGATATTGATATTTGTGGCCCAGAAATGCACAAGTTGTTTAACAAACGTCGTAATACCTCAAATGTAGGTTAATTTTTTTTTCCTATATCGGCATTATTTAATGGCTTCAAACGAGATTACCGAAACCCAATAAAAATCTACATAGTTTTCAAACCAGAAAAACACGAAATTTTCCTACGCGTTTTGACTCGCCGTATTTAACACGAAACTCCTCCACGCGCATCATTGAGTAAAAAAACAAAATTATTTTCAAATTACTGAACAGATTGTACATTTAATATTGCAGTAAAATTAAAATAAATCAAAATTAACCGAACGCAATTTAATTCAAAACTAAAACTCGTTATTTACCGAGTTAATGTAAATAACGACAATAGGTTAAGTTATGAAAAAAATCATACTTTAAAAGTCAAAATTAACTTTTTCCTACGTCAATAGTGTGTTACGGTATATTTAATATACCAGTATTAGTCGTATAGTGCAAAATAATATCAAATCATGATTCATGATTTCAGTATTTTTTTATTGATAATACGTACGTGCTAAAAACTACAAACCGAGTGATACATTTTTGGCATTGAGCAATTTTGATAAATATTAATAAAACGTTCGGAGACGGCTTAAGGCAAAGCCCTCCTGCACGGTACAACTTAAAAGTATAGACGGTGGTAATGACTACTACGACTATATTGACCAGACTGATTCGGCACCACCATCACCGCCTGGTTACTAAATTTCAGTGGTTTTAGTAACCCGAAATTTTGTCGAGGAGTCTATACTGATTGACGGTTACTAAGACGAGCCAATCAGAACTGTTCTGGATATATTATTATCAAACGTTCTAGAGAACTGGCTCAGGGCGAACGCGTCGTCCCTCGGACTTTCCGGACTCGGTGGTGGTACTGAAATTCGTTTACATCTTCAAAAACTAAAATAGTCTTCGTTAGTGGTTTTTTTTTTTTTTTTAATTTCGATTGTTCTATGGGCTTTTAGAGTCGTTCTCCGGGATGCCGTTTAATGAATTTCCCAATATATTTACACCGTCCGCGATGATGTTTACTAGCCCGCGCGCCATATACCCGACTACTGTTGGTCCTTTTGGAGTATTTTTCTCTTCGATTGATACTTTTCCCAGCGGTAAAGGTTAGAAAATAAAAAAAAAAAAAACACATTACTGGTGGTTATAAAGTTCTTCGGACCCGGTTTTTTTTTCTTCCCCGTTCGGACGCAATTGTATTTTCGGACGACATAAAAACATATTATTATCCTATAATCGGGGGCTCGCCGTTCCCAAAAAAAAAAAAAAGGGTCTTCGCCGTCGTTTATATATTATATATCGGTTTATCTCTCACTCTCTCACTAGTCCGACAACAACAACTGCTATAACATCCGACGACGTCTATAATATTATTATTATTATTATTATTGTGTTATACATGTAAGTGAACACCGCGCATTCGGACGCGAGCTATCGCATCAATCATCGCGGGCCCGCCCGATAATAATAATAATAAAAAATTATAATATATATATATATATATATACACGAGTATAAAATGTATTTACGGGCAATCGCTTACGTATTATAATACAATATTAAATACGATTACGTAAATTTCGCGACCGGCGTTATTGATCGCATGTACCCGCCGTACACGGCAGAAACGGTCGTCGTCTTCGTCTTCCGACCCGTACGCGCTCGCAGGTGCGTGTGTATATTATTTGCGGACTCGAGGTGTCCGGCTATGGCGGGGGGTTGGGGGAGCCATCGATCTCTCGGTTTATATATACGTGTACACATTCAATATAGTAGCAATAATAATAATAATAATAATAATAATAATAATAATAATAATTTAATATAATATACGAGAACGGCGGATGGGGAGAGAGTGACCCCGGCGGCACCCGGGTAGAGAGACGGCCGCCGACCGTCGGGCGGAAAACGCGTTGTCGGCGCGATTGCCGGGCGCCCGATGAATCATTCGGGGTGGTCCGCCGCCGCCGCCGCCGCCGCCGCCACCGGAATCCGGGATGCCATTATGCGGCTCGCACACCTACGCGGAAACCGCGCTTTGCACAAGTGCCCGCAAACGTCGCGACCGCGTGACCGATGGGCAAACGGCGGCGCCGACGCTATTTCCACCATCGATCAACGCCAACGGCTCGGAAACGTATAATATACGTCTATACGTGTGTATATATATACGGCGTGATCGTGACCGACTACAAGACCGCTTATTATTGTCCGGCGAACGGATTAATTTTTTTTTTTTTTTTTTTCTCCCCGGAAAATTCAACCGGGCCCGATATTTGAATTTCCAAACGCCGGCCTATATGTCGAGGAGAACAAAAAAAAAAAAAAAATGACCGTACAAACGGACCGAGTATTTAGATTTTTAATACGTTTCTCGGTGTTTATGGTTTTAATTTTCGCCGACCCGTCGACGGAGGATCCCGCTTTCGTGTTTCGCGGCGTTTGGACGGTTTTTCCCTCTCCGATATCCCGACGACGAAAATTAAAACGTTAAAATTAATCTTAAACGTCGTCGTTAGTATACGTCGAAAACTCGTTGGCAGACAGAAAGAAAAAAAAAAAAGTAACACTTTGCGACAAAACTAGAATCCGAAGAAGAAAAGAAAAAAAAATAAAATAGTCGACGGAAATGTGTTGTATTACTAGACAGAAAAAAAAAAAAAAATTGTTAAAAAAAAAAAAACCACAACAACCGCACACACAAACACAATTGATTTATCGTTCGAGTCTGCCTACACGAACGGCGCGCTAGTGAAATTTATAATTATTATCGTATTACCGCGCATTTCGCCCGGCAGGGTAACAGACGACAAATAATAATAATTATAATCATATATGATTTATACACTCCTCGACATTGTAATAATATAATACGAGAGCAATATCTTGCGGGCGACAAATAATTATTATTGATTTTAACGACGAGCGTACGTACGAGTATTTATCGCGCGCGTTAACAGACCGAAAACCGTGCGGTGCGGTTATGTTATACGACGCAATAATATCAAAATCATAATCGAATCCAACAGTTTTCGGTTACGGATTAGTAATAAATACATTTCAACGTCGCCCGCGACCTAACCCAATCAATCTACGGCCGACTGCTGAGTGTCGGCGGAAGAGCACCGGAGAGATATGAACAATTACCGAAATAACTTTCCGTTAGGTTTGGTTAGATATTCAGTTTATATTTGCACGCGAAAAACGATTCTCAGCGACGTCCGATTGATAAACGCGGATGTTTACGTCTACGAATTGTTGAGCGTTTTTTTTTTTTTTTTTTCAATTTTTTTCGAGAGCCGATCAGATAATTTGATCCGCGTACGTCGGAATGTGTATTTACGATTTCCATCACAGAGTCTGAACTTCGGACGCTTTTACGACAAAACCGTCGGACCGATGGATTTTCAAAATTTTCGTCCGACCAGAAGAAGTAAAACTCAATTTACGAACCGTGCGTACGATTTCCGAGCATAATAGCAAAATAACAAACGCATTAATATACGCATTAAACCAAATGATAACCAATGAAAACCCGACAATTTAAAATATCTATGTGTCTCTACTATAACGCAAAAAACGACTGAATGTTTTCAAAATTGTACCCCATCTAGTAAATTATTAGTATTCAGTGAAAACGACTCTACGATTATATTTAAAACTGTATGACTAAAAATAATAATAATCTATAATAACGGAAATTTTGTAAATATTCGAGTTTTTCCTACGTTTTTTCCCCTGGTTTTTCCTAACTATTAAGAAAAAAACTACTAAGGAATATCAAAAAATGACCTTCCTAATGTATCTTAACCAGTATAGTGGTAGTGTGCTACCATAACCCCCCCACCCCCACTGACGTGTACGATTAGTGTAATATATTTCTGGTAGAAAAGTTGTTCACACAATAAAATAAAACACACACGCACATCATAATAAAACCGATATATTCCTCGCTATGCTCGGAATCTATAAAACGAATAAATCGAAAATATTTGAATCGCGATATGTAAAGAAGTGAATGCAAGATGTTTTTACATGCAGTTACAAATTATTAATAATACCGTAGGTGCTTTAATATGAATAAAACAAAATGTACGCGAACCTCTTTTTTTTTTCTTTTTTAAATATGAACAACTGCTACAGAAAATGATAAAATTTACGATAATCGAAACGATTCAAATTAGGTATCGGTTAAGTATACCACCGGTTTCGCTTCGTCGCAATTCGATTGATTTGAATTAACTATTACGAGAGAGATTAACGAGGGATTTAATAATAATAAAAAAAAAATGTTTTATATATTGAATTGTCATGCGGTGTTTACGTACACTCCTAAATTAGGAATTACAATTGAAAAGAAAAAGAAAAAAACCACAAACAAATATCGGAAACGAATGTATTCGTCGTTCGAGTCTATATTGTGTAAATAACATAATATTTCGTTATACGAAGATAATATTATTGCTATTATTTAATTTGTTATAATACCAGCAGTTAGATAATAATTATAACAAAGCATACATCCAAAACAATATTCAAACACGCTCTCGAATGATTCGTAAACATACAAAAATATGTCACCAAACTATAATATTTGTTTTGTACATAATATCGCGCCTAATTATTTCTTATGCGTACAGTTCGGATATCGCGTGACTTGATAATCAATAAACGAAAAAAAAAAAATTTAAAACTCCCGAACAAAGACCGGATAATGGGAATGGGGGCCCCATAGCCCCTCCGGCCAGAGAGCACTTCAAACTTTGACTGCCGAGTCGGCAATTCGACAATTTAATTTTTAAATCGGCAAAACTGGTAATTTCTTAGTGTTTTTTTTTGGTAAATTTATTACGCGATTACCGTCACGCATTGTTATCGAATATAATTTATTCGTTTATTATCGTTTAAAATTGAATTAAAATTATTTCCAACCGTTATAAGCCATTGTACGTTCCGGATGGGTACATATTGCACGTAACAGCACAATATTGTAAAATAATATTTTATTTATTTACGTGGATTACCGGCACGCGTGCCTTTGTATTACTCCTGCCTATATAGACAGACACCAACTGTATTTTGAACCACTTTTATTTTTCCGTAAATCAGAATAAATAAAATCAGTAACCCCGGCTCGTTTATAAAATATTATAATTCATTATTTCGACGGGAACGTAAAAGAAAAAAAAAAAGTTATAAAACGTGAATATATATGGAGAAAGAAAAAAAAATGTATACATATGTATATGTGGATACGTTTAAATCGGTCATGTTATAATATTGCGGCCTTGGACTTATATATGGAAAAATAAAAATAAATAATAATTTCATACGTCAACGTCACATTGAAACGTTATTGTGAGAGTATTATTCGGATTTTTAAAACGAACATCATCACTGACAGTATTTATTATCGTGCGAATCTAAAGATAAGGTTTTAGAACCCGTTTGTGGAACGATTGCCTTCCAGTTCAAGTCACAAGTTTGCGGGTACCTATATATATTTGTACATGTAGGTATCAAATTGGTTTTTTTTCTTTTCAATTTGTGAAACGTATCGGAAAGTCTTCGAAAGTAAATTTTCGACGTGATGTAAATACAACTTGTACACATGCCGCTGTTCGACTACTAAATCGGTAAAACATTTTTTATTTTTTTTTTTAAACAAACAAGAACAGAATAAGAATAATGAACTTCCTATTCAATTCTTGATTTTTTTTTTTTTTAATATTACGTTATGCAATAATATTTAATTTATATTTAAACAACTTGTTATTTTAAAATAAAATAATACTTAGCCAATGTAATAATATTTAATTTACATTTAAACAACTTGTTATTAAAAAAGAAAAAACATGTGTACGAGACAAAGAACGGATATTCCTTTTTTTTTTTTTTTTTCTTTTTTGGGACGAGAAATTCAACACATTCGTTTTGACAAATCGAATTAATGAATTAATTAATTTTTTTTTTTCCATTTTTAATATTAAAGGAACGGATTTTTTTTTAAAACGAACGTTATAACACTGGATATATTTTTGTCATTAACTAATGAATTTTACTACATAGTTTTTGGCTTTCCTTGTATCAACTCAACTATTTACTGTTCATTTTCATAAACATCCAACCGAGCTAACTACAGGTTGCAGACGAGTATATGATTGATTGAGTCTGTTTTATTCTTTTTGTCCACAATTCGAAAATGTCCTCTAATTTAATGCCTAAAAATAATTTATACTAAGAAAAGAAAAAAAAAGTTGATTTATTTTGAATCTAGTTAACGTTGACATCTCATTTGCATAATACTACATTTAAACTCAACGAGTTAAATGTATTTTTCGTTGATTTTTAAAGTTTTAACTGATGGCGAATTATCGTTTATTTAGCTTACCTACAGAGTCGCAATTTCAAAAACAAAAAATTTGGTTTTTCTTTCCCCTCTGGGAAAAAGTATTAGTTCGCAAACTCGCGGAGTCTACGTTTCTCTTCCTATTCTACTACACTTACTAACCATACTGGTTGTTCAAATAAATTACAGATTTAAAACGCAATCATTTACATAATGATTGTTAGGAGGTAAATTATATTATGTATTTTAATTCGAAATAAAAAAAAATATATACTCTGCCGTAAGTTAGTTAATACGATTCACCGACATATTAATCGTTTTGGCTGCAATGAAGAATTCTGCATCAAAAATATTATGGACTTAAAACGGCTGTGCATACACAGAGAGATAAAATGACCGGCCTTTGAACATAAATATACCGGTATTTTTCCGGTCGAATTGGAAAATGTAAGAGTTATAAAATCTAAAAACTGGTGGAATTTTACACTTTTATACGATATTACATTCTAGTTACGTTGAAAACTACGTATAAAACCTATACGGTTAAAATAATAGTTTAGAAAACGATATTTTCAATACCACGAACGCAATACAAATTTTGATGGGTGCTAATTTTAAAACTGGGGGGGAGGCGCTTATGTACGCCTAAGCCCCCCGTCTAATCGAGCCTGTGCTTACCCGACACAATCGAATTGGTAAGTTTCATTACCGGCAGTAGAATACGAAAAAAAAAAAAAAAAAAAACTTTCGACTCGATTAAAACATAACATAATTACGCGCAACGCGAATTGTTTTAAACCGCTATGCGAGTGCACCTAATATTATGATTATTTATTGAATAAACGCGTTCGCGATAAAATATAATTTATTGTTCATTAAAGGCATATATATATATATATATATATATATATATATATATATATATATATATACGCGGATCAATGTGAAAGAAAAAAAAACCATCATCGTCTCGGTAATATTATAATATATCGTCCGACGAGTGTCGAGGAGGCGGTGTCCGGGAACAATACCGGTGCGTAGTACCACATTATATTATGTTATGTTATAATATATTATTGTATAATATATATATAAATTATAATATTATGAATGAGCCAATATTGTGATCGGAGTATATCAAGGCCAAAGAACACCCGAAACGAAAAAAAAAAAAAAAAAATCCCGATAACGCGCTACAGACACATTATAATAACGTATCGATATTATCGATATTGATATTATTATTATTATTACTATATTATTATTATTATTATTATTCTAAAAAATACGAAGCCGAGTTGTTTGGGGTCATAATAACGCGCTGGCAAACGTATGCGTGGGTTACGTTATCTCCCGTACAGCTCGGTACGCAAAGCTCTTATCAGTATCGTTCGGTTTGTATACGTATACGTATAAATATATATATATATATATATATGATTACGTACAATTTATAATATATTATATATTATTCAATGTTCATCGTGCAGCGTGAAAAAACCGATAAACGCACGCGCAGTTGTTTCGCACTGAACGAAAATGGACAATTTCCCCCCCCCCACCGTCCGGCTACGGTATTAATTATCGTTATCGACATCGATTATCGTCTTATTATACGCCGAGGGCGATCGATTAATATCCCGTCGGGAAAATAGCCCCGCCCCACATCCCTCGATCAAAAAAAAAAAAAAAAAAAAAAAAAAACAACAAAATTATACGGTTCGGAAAAAAAAAAAAAAAAAAAAAATGATTTCGACATTTCCATTAATAGTTGTTAATAATATTTCATTAATAACGCAATTATTGTCGGAAACCGTTTAGTAATAGTTTATAATATTATACGGCTACACATGGTCGCGACGAAACTATACAATACGGCCGCAGTATAAAAAATAATTAGGAAATTCAAGTGTCAATTATTTAAAAACAATAAATATTATAATTCGCGATTTAAGATTAATTCCGTGTGGGTGCACTTGGCCACCCAAATTATAGGGGCCTGGGCCATTGTTCTCCGTGCACACCATGTCTCCATTTTAATTTGTTTTTTTTTATTGGACGAAATTTAATTAATTGACAAACAAATGTTTTTTTTATCAAAACTGATTAAAAAATACAATATCATATGTTTGACGACGTGTCGTTTTATTACATTTTAAAATATGAATAAATTAAAAATTATATATACATATATTATCATCGATTTAGAAAACAAATTTAATAATTTATAATTTAAAATAAAATGTTAAAAATAGTATAAGTTTTAATCATTTAAAAACAAAAAAAAAAATGCCAGTTGCTTTTATTAATATTTGGGTTATCTACGCGTTTATATTTATTTATTAATTTTCATTATGTAATTACGGTGTAATTATGATATATTTTTTCTTCAGACAAATTCCGAATTGTTTGTATATAATTTATACTAAACATACAACTGATTTCTTTTTTCTATCTTTTTATCTAATTATTGTTTCTCGATTAAAAACAAATTCACTTGTATATTTCGTTGTTATTTTACACTCAATCAATCGGTATACGAATACACAACGCGCATGCATGTAATATGTAACTGTAACAAACGGTATTTGTTTTGTTTTAACAAATTGTATTCGTGTGTGCGAGTGTGGACTCGTGACAATAATTAAGATAAAGTTTAGTTTAAAGTTGCAGTTCAACTACGTCTTATCAAATTAGAAAAAAATTATTATTGTATTTTTCCATCATATGCATTTATAATCGCGTACTTTGCACAGGGAATACATTTTGATAAAATTACATCTAATGGTTTATATTATTATGTATTATTCAAAATGATTTTAGATTCCGAGCATAGCGAGGAATGTATTAGTTTCACTATGATGTAAGTCTTTTTTTTTTTTTTTTGTGTTTATGTGTCTATAAACAACTTTTCGACCAGAAAACATGCTTCAGTCAAACACTTTATAGGAACTTTATGCTATCTAATTTCGACTATAGTTGATGTAATGGGGAAGTCCTTTTTTTTATTAACCCTATAGTTTTCTTAACTGTGAAAAAACCCGTCGGAAAACGGGAATATTTACGCAATAATGATTTCTGCAGTTAGTTCTAAACATTGAAGTTTTTTTTTTTGTAATTGAGTGAAAAATGATTGTCGAAACTTAAAACTTTCACTGATTATTAGCATTTCCTAGACGTAGTGCAATTTTTTAAAATTATTTATAGCTATTTAAAAAAAGGTACTTTTTTTGTTGATATTATGTTGTAATTTATATCAGTGTTTTAAATTCATGTATATGCTAGAATTCTTTAAAAGCATAAAGAATATTGTAATTTATTTTGTAGTTACAAACAAATATTATATTTTAATTTTACTTGATCAAAACATGTTAAATCAAACTTAGCTCCGAATTGTTTTTCGTTCGCAATTTGGAGCGCACAATTCTAAATTATCCTGTATTAAATCCCATATTTTTAACTTCCTACATAAAACAGTAGACCACCCACGGTGCGTAGTTTGTCCGTCTTTTTTTTTTTATGTTAGTATATCCAACCGAAATACAATATTTCTACTACGTCGTTGTTCAGTCGTTCATAGTGTCGTTAACCCGTTCTATAGTGTTTATAAAAACGAAAAAAATAAAACAGCTATAGGATAACACATTTGTATTATATAATAGTATAGGTAAACAACAATCAACAATTAACATTGCTTATGAATCATAAATATTCGAGGAAAAAGATAAATTTTGGTTTTTGTAGTGGTTTTTTTTTTTTTTTTGTTTATTCAACATTTATAAAAATAAAACCTGAAATTTGTGTCTGGGTACCCGAAATAAAACCAAACCCTCAAATCACAAAGAATATGTGCAGACGAATACAAAAACTGTGGAAATACAATACAGGCTTTTTTGTCTCGTTTATCTTAAATAAATATAAATTATATATAAAAAGCGACAATATAGAATTCTGAAGAAAAAGAAAAATAACAGCCATAAACATACTGACAATAAACATAGAAAACGAGGGTTCACTACTCTTGGCGGTGATAACAATTTGTATATCATATGGAAATGTCATGAGTTTGAATGGGGATAAACGCCCACAATATAATATACCGAACAACCGACTCTCATTGATACAATTTCAGATGACATCGTTTATTATTATGAATGTTATGCTATAATCGACAATTGTATACACCTACTCACTCAAACCGCGTGCGGTTATTGTCTGGCAACTGGCAATTGTCGGACGTACACAATAATATTATTATATCACATAGTTATAAGTGTATGTTATAACATACTACAACAAATTGGCATACAAATAAGAAATATCAATAAAAAAAAATTTCACACTCGATCGAGGATTTGTACCCGAATTGACTCGCATAAACCCAAAACCCGAATAACAAAACACCGATTGAAAAATTAAACACCCGAATCATACATTATACAAAACTAAGTGGCATATTAATTTGTATGTATTTTTCGCAACTAAAGATGATAGTTTGCATGTATTTCAACAATAC
Organism: Tuberolachnus salignus; assembly: GCA_956483605.1. Classification (NCBI taxonomy): domain Eukaryota; kingdom Metazoa; phylum Arthropoda; class Insecta; order Hemiptera; family Aphididae; genus Tuberolachnus; species Tuberolachnus salignus. Next base: position 32,649,687 of record OY101436.1, on the reverse strand, counting down.
AAATTTTCATCATATAATTTAATTAAACACAATCACTAATCAATGACGACGAGCAGTCTATCACGAATCCCGTGTTATGTTATTATTTATAACATTATAATTAAATATATAGGTACAAATACATATTTTTATACTCTTAAATAATACTTGATGGTCCACGAAGAGCCAAGTATCTGATTAAAGCTTGGTCGGACGTTTCAAGTGTGTAAACTGATTTAAAATTGTATTTAATATTATTATGTAAATACTTGACTTTTTTCTTTTTTTTCTGTCGCATTATATATTGAATTAATTTTTTTGTCCGCCTATAATATAGCGGTAAAAAAATTTAGAAATTAAAATTGATGTAAAAGAATGTTAAAAAGAATATTCGCGATTTTAGATATATTTTCCAATCAGAATAATCGAAAAAATGTCAAGATCAGTAACGAAAGGAAACTTTCTTCGGTAAATAAAGAACCGATTGAAAATGGTAAATATTAATTTGAAATTATTATTTTTCTTTATGCTTGTATAAAACTAAAATCCTATTGTAATATCGAATTCACATTGAAAATTGCATGTTCATTCATATAAAATGTAATTTTAACACCCCAATAATACCACCCGTAATTAACCCGATAACCAACAGAAATGTTCATTAACCCGAAACCCGATACCGGAATAAACAATTCGGGTGCAAAACCTTCCTTTCAATTAATTTATTTCAGTTTTACGATCTAATCGCGTTTATCTCTTTTGTTCCTCTCTCTCCTCTCTCCACTCTCTCTCTCTCTCTCTCTCTCTCTCTCTCTCTCTCTGAATATGTTCTATCTACGTATATTTCCCGTGAATTAAAACATACGTATAATTTATACTGTTCTTATGGCCCTGTCTGTGGTATACGTGATACGTAAAACAAAAAAAAATTCAATTTAATTACAAACGTCACGATGACAGTAAATCCCCGATGACATAGCATAGATACCTTAATGCATTTTGTTTTCTTTTTACAATGTTTATGAATGGAACCGTCCCGTGAATGGTATCCCACGCTGTACAATAGTAGTAGCACGGACGCCTATTATTATAGTAGTTTTCTATATATTAACGAACATATTATTTTCAAACGAAATTAATTAACGCGACGGAACGAAGGAAAAAAAAAAAAAAAAAAAAAACAAACCAAATAAACAAAAATAATTACTCTCATTAAATTCGCATCGCAATAATGCGTCGTCGTATATTTTCACTACGTAATTACTAATTATATATACACCGGACACACGCGGAAATAGAGTACACCACTCTGTAACCCTCTGACTGTAAGTCAGAGGAATCTACAGAGGTGTCTTGCAGTTCCGTGTTCGGCAAACAGAGTTCAGAATTCAATACGCGCACGCCTATATAGGGCCCTGGGCGATAATACTGATAATAACGTCGGGCACATGCGGAATATTATCGCCAATATTATAAATTGCGTTATGTTTTTTTTTTTTAGATTTAGGAACCACTGCCTCGATCTGGTATTTCTCCCTCCCACTCGCTCCCCCCCACCACCACCGCCACCGCCCCGACCAACGGAGTGTACAACGACGGTATCAGAATTTTTCCCGTCCCGTTGGCACGAGACTACGGTCTATTTTCGATACTCGGACTCGCCCCACCATTACGCTGTGGCCGCCGCCGTCGCCGTTAACGGTTTTTAGGCTAACGGCCCACGGAGGAAAATTACGTTTTGTATACGCAACGCCATTATAGTAATTCTCGTTATACGGCCGAAAGACGCGGGTTGAAGACCTAAAGGTTTCAAAAATGCAGAGGGCGACATTACGCCGCGTGTAGGTAGGCGCGAAACGCGCGGCGGCGGGGTTAACGTAATAAATATTAAAACCGTCTGGACGACCGGGTCCCCGGCCGACGTCGACGCCGCGCCGGTGCCAATTATTATTATTCCTTTTGGAATGACGACGATTAACCACCGGACCGTCGAAAATATTATTATTTTTTTTTTTTTTTTACAATTTTTTTATTTTTTTTTATTAGAAAAAATATAATTACGATCTGTATAATAGTACAATAAGTAATTGTGGGGGGAAAAAAACAAATAATATAATAGCGTGTAACGACTTGAGAAGCAACTGATCATTACCGGTTCTCCTACTGACTCTTACTTTAAATAATAATGTATGAATAACGTTACTTATTAGCCTAACCAAGTGTTGTGGGGGGGGGTATCTTTATGGTCGGAGGAGAAGGTCTCTACACCAAGACCTTTTTAGACGTCTAGGGGGATTTTGGGGAAGGGCGGGAGAGAAGAGTTGTGTTATGAGTGGGTTTGAATTGTTGAGAAGTCGCTTATGGGAAGTTTTTATATCGAGAGAAAATATTATTAATATTATTATTGTATTCGTATTAAAAAATATATATATTTTTTTTGTTTTTTTCAAATGTACGTAAATAAGAATACAATTATTTATCGACGTCGTCCGTTATATATTATAATTATTGCGCGCGTCGTAAAATCAATAACGGTGTAACGATGGGCGGCGAGCAGTACGTTTCGAAAATATACAATGGGGGGTTTTTTTTTTTTTTTTGCTTTGCTTTTCTCACCAAAACGCCCCGACGCTAAAAATGAAAATCGTATTATCGTACTCCGTATAGAAATTATAAATGCACAAGTGTAAAAAATACAATAAAACTATATTGCTAATAATGAATAATACCGTATCTATATTATTTATCTGTTACTTATGTAGAGAATAATTAAAACGCAAGCAATACTGAACCTAAATTATAATACCGATAACGATGTATTCCTATTTATGAACCATCTGAATATTTAATGAACATAGTTTTTTTTTCTTTCTTTTTTTTTTTTCCGTTTTAATGATTGTTAAAAGGTTATATATTATTATTCGTTACATATTATTATATTATTTGTATTACGTTACGCGAGAACATTCATTGTTTATTTTTTATAATATTCAATTTCGGAATAAATTATAAACCGCGTCGTATTATAAGTTATTACTATACTACTAGCTCAGAGTTGGGCAAGTCGATGAAAACAATTAACTCGGTTAAGTCAAGTTAAAAAGAAACCACATCACAGTTCGAGTAAAAGGCTAAAACGCAAACAAATATAAAACTCAAAACCGTTAATAAAAAGTCAAGTTTTAATATGTTCGCCATTGAAAGTCAACGTAAATAGTATTCAATATTATGTGCCCAATGTTTAATAGTTTTACTATTTACATTGTTGTGCAATTGCATGCAACAAACGCCACATTATCACTAATTTAAAGAAATTAAATAGACTTCCAATTAATATATTTGAATTACGAAAGGAAAAAACATTCGCGTTTTCAACTCGTTATTTAACTGGACGACGTTTATGAAAACGAACTGTCGAATGTCGAGTTAATAATACAATGGAAAATTAAACTAATCAAGTCAAAAAATGAACCATAGAAATAATTAACTAGTAAAGTTAAAAAGTTAAAAAAAAAAATTAAACTTTTTGACTAGTTAAAATGTCGACGATTCTGAGCCAAATACAGTTAATCGTGTTTTATAATTTTTAAGATTTCCATCAACATTTACACTCGACGATTACAAAACAGAATTATTACTACACGGTCCACGATTTTTTTTTTCGTCTTTTTCACCGCCGAGTATACAATTTACGGTGAATATAAAAAATGGTAAAATTATATTGACATTATCCGGTAAATAGTACACGCTGGCGCGCGTAATTACCGTAATTTCCAATCGAAATTTGCACTTTAAACGCCGTAAATTTCCCCGTTTTTTTTTTTTTTTTTCTCGCCGTAATTACGAATAACGCTACAACGAAAATCAGAAGAAAAAAAATGAAAAAATTACCTCTGTAACGCGCCGACCGGACCGGAGCGGGACGTCCGGTAGATAAAAAAAAAAAAAAAAAAAAAAATATAAAAAAATAGCCGTATATAATTATGGAAAATAAATGTAAATACGGGAAAACGGCAACGCGCGTACGTGGAAAACGGCGGGAATCCGACGGCGGGCCCTATTAAAACGTAGGGCGTAGACACGATTCGCCAACGGGGGGGGGGGGTTTAATAAAATAATTTTATTATATGGCGCGCGTGAACGGACTGCGAAACGCCGCGAACGGTGTGTGGCTCCGCGCGCTGTGACATTCATATGTAATTATTTTGTCGCCGTTCACCCCATTATATATTTACGCGCGAATACATAATAAATAAAATCGGTATACGCGAACGTTATAGACGAAAAAATAATAATAATAATAATAATAATAAAATAGAAAAAAAAAAAAATCACACACACGCCGTGGCGTCCGAAACGCCAAACGCTAAATACTGTACGGTGGGTATTAGCTTTCGACGAACACGCACACGCACAACAAACGGGCGCGTGTACAGATATAAAATACAATACCGGCTAATAAAACGCAGAAAAAACAAACAAACAATATATACCACACACGATTTGTATGGACGGCACGGGGGACTTCCGAAATAAGTATGAATTTTTTTTTTTTTTTTTTTTTTTTTGTGTTCGGATTGACCTACCGCGCGTCGTCGTATATAAATGCAAATGTTAAAGGCGTCGCGGGCATGATGGGATGCAGTAATGGCCGCAGTTATGTCGTAAAATATAATTTCGCTCCGTGACTCGATTCTGTTAACACTATAATAATAATAATAATAATAATACTATTCGCTCTCGTATAGAATTTTTTTTTTCTTTTTATATATAAATATATATATATGTGTGTGTGTGCGTATATCCAATTGGCAACAGCAACAGCAGCAGCAGCAGTAGCAGTAGCGTCGTCGTCGTCGCCGAATGATCGGTTTTTTTTTTTTTTCTTCTTTCATATATATTGGCCGAACGAAAATATTAAAATATATATATACGAAAACCGTCAAACACGTCTCTAAATCGTGAAAAATATTCAAGGATATTTTAAAGCGCACGTGCCGTCGATAAACCGTCGCCAGCGGACAACGTTTTATACGTTTCCGATACGATTTCAATAATGTAAATTATAGGCAGCGGACGTTCGTGGCACCTGAATGTGGTTTTACTCTATTTTTCGCCGTTCAAATTATTTGGGGTGTGTGTGTGTGTGCATGGGGGGTTAACAATAACAATACGTTGACGAATACGCCAGCCTTCCTTCGCAAAGTCACGTTTAAAACAAAAACAAGAGAAAAAAAAAAAAGATGATTTAAACAAACCGACAAAAAAAAAAAAAAAAAATTAGTCACCATTGGTAATTGATGATCACCGGCGGCAACCAACGTCCTGTCGTAATACCGAATGGCTCATTTTTAACGTCATTCGTCTTGATACCATTGCCGTTGATATCGGAAATATTACCATACTCTAGAATCTCTAGCGACCGTTCAAATAAATATTAATATATTTTCTTATTTTCCACTATTTTCGAAGAGTATAATCATATATATATATATATATATATATATATATATTTTTTAAATAAAAGCTCGAGAGTACAAGGCGCAAAAATGAATATATTTAACTCGATTGTAAATTAAGTTACCGAAAAATAAACTAAACTGGTTTAATTAAAAGTAAAATTTGCAAAAAAAAAAAAAAAAATTAATTTAACTCGGCTAATAAAAAGTTTATTAAGTTAATCTGTTCGCTATAATAAAAATCTACATTAAAAGTATTCAATATTAATGTGTACCCAATACTTAATAGTTTCACCACCTAGTAATATAATATTGTGTATACCGTATACAAGCAACAAACAACATGTTATCATTAATTTAAACGAAATAAATAAAATATGTATACGGAACGCGTGAATCGCAATACTAAACAACGGTCGATAATATTGAATTTCGATAAAATAAAAAATAAAAATTAAAAAAAAAAAAAAAATCATTCAAGTCTTCCGAGTCATTAACATTAACTGTACAAAGTCAAGTTTGTACAATAGAAACTTAAACTATAGTTGAAACGTTATACGGACACATACACGTTTTACTACACCGCAGAATTTCAATTATCGACCGAAAAAAGCTGAAGAAAATCAACGGATTAAAATAAAATACGCGTACGAAATAAATGAAATGAAATAACGGAATCGTACGGCTGGTTTTCTATTATGAAACTTTTTGTTTTCGTTTTGTTGACGACGGACTCGGGCGGGCAACATGTCGGCCACGCGTGTTGTTTTTTTTTTTTTTTTATTCGTTTTTGTACACCGAGTCCGCGGCGGACTATACGAACGAAATATTTTTTTTTTTTTTTTATCGGACAACGGTCACGCAAAAACGCCAATGCGCTAATACGCATTTCGTTTTTCGAACGGTACAAATGATATAACAATATTACGAACAACATTGATATACCCTAGTAGCGAAAGAAAATAAAATAAAACCAAGTATAACATTACGATACGCGTTTGCCGGCAAACATTCTCCTATAGTGTTTATATATCTAATATGGAAATTTATGTGCGTAGACGTCTCTGTAATATACGTAATTATAAAAATTAAATCGTCATTAGAGACATTATTAAACGCACCGAGTGTATACCTACGTACAATTTCACTATTTTCATAGAAAAAAAAAAAAAAAACTGCGTACACCTATAGTATCGCTGAGCACTTAATCCGGTTCGATCCGAAATGCAGATCCGTATTGACAAATACCTCGGGTTAATCCGTGTGCGAGATAACAGAGGTGTTAAAAAAAAAAAAAAAAAAAATGAATATACGCACGTTAGTGCGTAACAGATAAGTAGCGACCGGAATTATACACACTAAGATGCTCAATGAACGTAAAAAATGACGAAAAATGCATCAATATAAAGTGCAAAAAAAATAAAAATAAAAATAAAAATAAACGTTGAAAATATGAAAACAAATCTATACACGCTACCTTTGGTCTCCGTCATAGACAACCTCCTCCGGTACATATAAACAGCAAACCAATACCATTCTCCGACACAGCCAAATATCTAGGTCTAACCTTCGACAAACGCCTAACACGGGCTAAACATATTCACCACAACAAAATTGAAATTAAATCATCGACTTTACTCTCTCAGAGACCTATTCTCGGCAAATTCTCAAAACCAAAATTCAAATATACAATCTTCTCCTTAAGCCTATCTGGCTCTATGAAATTCAACTCTGGGGCTCAGTAAAAATTTCAAACACACAAAAAATACAATTGTTTCAATCGAAAAACCTCTGACTTATAACCAACGCTCCTCCGTATATTTCAAACCACACTCTTCATACAGATCTTCACGTCCCTAATGTCACTGTTACAGCCAAGCTGTATTATTCAAAATTTAGATTTCGTCTCCAAAATCACACCGATGCCCATATCAAAAAGCTACTATCTACCTCCATCCCAGGAAATCCTCCCAGAAGACTCAAGCGACAATGTGACCTTATAAAGTAAACATACTATGAATACTTAATACCCAAGTAAATGTAAATTCACGCCCAAGTACCCTCACTGGATAGTTTCTTCCCTCAAGACACCCAAGCCATTGCATTTAATTTTTAAAATCATACATTATACTTATTGTACCTTTTTTTTTTTTTAGTATAGATTGTATAAAAAAAAATTTAAAAAAAAATAAAAATATGCGTTACGAAAATATTATTATTTAAATTTATTATATTTATATTTATTTTTAAGCAGGTTGTACTGTCGAGTTGTCTACGTAATAAGACAAATAATACAATTGAAAATAAACATACATGTTTGATATCGATTAAAAAACAGTGATGACAAAACCAGTAAAAACCACAACTGTGTAATTAATTTCATTCGATAACACTATAACGGTATAATATATATATATATATTATTATTAATACAGAGTTGTGAAACGGAACAAAAAAAAAAAAATAATAATAAAATGGTTCTCATAAATCAAGAAGTATAATTTTATCTTATCGAACAATTTGAAATTAATAGTCGATACACGGAGATTAATTCTCGTTTTTATTGTAAATAATTGTTTATCATTGTAAATTTAGATTTGGACCGAAAAATTAGTTTATTTATTTATTAAGAATGTATTTTAAATGTGCGAGTTGCGAGTTTTTGTCTATGAAATCGGTATGATTTTAAAACCCACACCGGTCGTCGTTCACAATATTAATTATATTGTTAAATATCGCGTAATATAATTCCCGGGTCACCTCTGCGGATACGTACCAAAAAGTATAATACAAAATGTATTGAATCGCAACTAAAGTTCCGGTGGAGAATTAAAATACAAAAAAAAAAAAAAAACCATTTTACGCCACTCGAACAGCGACGAATAGCGGCGGCGGCGGCGGCGGCGGCGGGGGGGATATAGTTCATTGATTTCTTATCGTAAATTATATGAGATTTAACAGATTTCACAAGGTGGTTTTTATGACGTAGGTACAACAGTATTGTTGTATTTTATTCGTTTGTGATTTCTCGAAATCGGTTTATACGACGCGAATTACCGGCTCGTTTATAGCTCGAACGGCTTGAACAGATGAACAATATTCATCGTAAATTATTAATTATTATAAATACAGTTCGTTCGTTTTGAAATATCAATATATTGTTTTTTGTTTTTTTTTTTTGAATATTTTTACCGTCCGAGGGCCGACCGAAAATAATCCACGCGACACGTCATAAGACAAATATATTTTTTATAGTAATCAGTAGTTGTTTTCTTGTTGTTGCTGTTGCTGTTGCTGTTTTTACCACCAAAAAAGAACTAGACCTAAACTTTAAATTATTTATTATTACTTTCGTTCGTCATTGTATATTATTATTATTATTATTATTATGTTGACACGTCGTCGTCCGTGAATAGAAATGATTATATTATTAGGTTTAGTCGAGCAAGTGATACACAATTTAGAAAAGTTAGACAGTTGAATTTTTATAAACGTAATTGACGATACTGAAAACGAGAATTAATAATTTCACCGCTATCATTTTAAAATTGAATTGTCCGACACAAAATAACAACGACCCCGGTGCTTGGGGGAAAGGGGGGCGCGCATAATTTTTTACCGAATGTCGATTAACAACGAATTTGGCGACAAAATCAATGGAAATATTTCCGAATAGTACGCACGCATACCTATAGGTATACTCAAATAGCGTAAATCAAATTTTAAATGTTTAAATGTTAATCGTTGAAGCCGGCCGGGTTAATAATCCAATGAGGTCATTAAACGCGGTTGGAAATCGTTGAATTATTCTATTGCGATGGGGCGTAGACACGAAATAATAATAAAAAAAAAAATTAAAAATTAAATTAAATGTGTATTAGTATCAACGTCTGAAATTATTTCGTTTATCGTAACGACGTACCGGTTTAATATTAATAGTACTATTGCTTGCATATACAATAATAAATTGAATTAATTAAGACAACAACTAATTACCAAATTGACTGTAGACTGCAAAAAAAAAAAAAAAAAAAAAAAAAAAAAACCATTCTACGTCGAGTTATCGAAATACGAATTATTAATTAGGTATTTGTGCTCATGGCTATATGTATTATTTCGCACGGTTAGTCTCTGTGCGCACTCGACAAAAACGAATTTTTTAGTTTGGTGTTTTTCTCTCTCTCTCTTTCTCTCTCACTCGAAATCGCGTCTATATCCACCGAGGGACCCCGCCGATAGATTCACCGAATCGAGGGGCCCAGACGCGGATAAGAGTAAAAAACACATAAAAAAAAATAAAAAAAAAAATAATAATAATAATAACATAAATACGGGCCCCTCCGTTAATAGTGAATCGGAAATGGCGGGTAAATAGCTGTATCCTGCGGTAAACCATTCTTGTGGTATTTTTTTTTTTTTTTTTCTAACTCGTTATTATTTATTAATTTAACGGTATGTCGCTAGGCACGAAGAACAATATTACATTTTGTGTACACGAGCATTTAAGTTGCGTAATTAGACATTTATCGTATAAGAGATAAGGTAGGTTGCCTTTTTTTAAGGCAAACAGTGGCGTATACGGGGTTGGGGTTTCATTTCACCGGCTACGACACCGAAGGCAAATGGCTTTGGTACACTTATAATTCAGCAATGGGCGTGCAGACCAAATCAAAGGATTATTTCGATTACGATTTGTGCAGACTAGTGTTTTAGAGAGAGAGAGAGATCCGTTTTTCTAGATAAAAATCAATGGAATTAATTCGGCGACGGTCGCCGTTTTATTATTAAAACCAACTAAGCTATGTCGGGACAATTGTATGTAAAATCGTAAAAATAAATTTAGAACACGCAAACGCGCGTGATTTATGCGTGTAAACACATGTGCGGTATAATAGGCCGGTAGGTAATTATTTCCCATAACAGAAAAAAAAAAAAAAAAATGATAACCGACAAAATATATAAATAACATTGACTTATGGTTAATATCCAAATAATACCAAATAGAAATATCAATAAATAACGAAATTATTAAATTATTATTGTTTCCCAATAGCGTAGTGATATGCCGCGCAGCAGTTCGCGTAACGGTTTTCGTTTAACGTAGTTTAATGCCGACGACAACACTTGCTAAACGACGAAATTATTTATTTCGAACATACGTACGTCCCGAAACCCCGGGAATTCCGTTTGATTTTGTTCATTAATAATATTGTCTAAATGTTATTACCGCTTTAAACCACACCGGACAGACAATAATTGAAATTAACAAATGGGTTTTTTTTTTTTTTTTTATATATATATAAACTATTATCGTTTCCCATTCGTCGATAATTGTAGTAATTCTTATATTAAAAAACAAACACTGTTGTTGGCGAATATAAAATGTTAGAGCCCTTAAACACCTCTCGATAATGACGTTAATCGTGGTTTGGATGGTCGATCAGGGTAACGCCTGCCCATTGATTGCCGTGGTGAAATCCAAATGTTAATAAAGCGCGATTAACTTTTTGACCATGGTCCATGGTTATGGTTGTGCAACCGTGATTATGGTGAAATCGGGCCCGAGTACGTTACAATAATATAATACGCCGTTTCAATACCGAGCTGTTTGTGTTTCTCGTAAATATTTTATGGAAATTTCAACAAAATTTTTGTGAATCTCCTAGGAAACCCAAAGGAACTTTTTGGTTCCGAATTTGAAATCGATCGCGTTCGGGTAAACTAGTGACGGGTTTGGAATAGATTTTAAAGATAAAACCCGTTAGACGAAACAAATTGTAGACGACAATATTCTCATATGGACTCGTATGTATCGATGGGTATTAGCGGTATAGCGAAAAAAATCGTATAACTTTTAACGAATAAGTAATATTTAATCGAAACAACAACAGCCGTCTTGAAAACGTTGTCGTCCGTAAATATTGTAATATATTGTACGATAGGCGTTTTTTATCCTTTAAAAGAGAAAAAAAAAAACCCGATGTCAAATAGGCCCTAGTTTTCTATTTGTTTTACCCGGAACGCAAATCCGTCCGCTACACCGTCCCCCCCCCCCCCCCGTTATAATAACAGAACGACGGACGCCGATAATAATATTAGTAATAGAATTATTATTGACAGCGGCGATTTTTTTTTTTTTTTTTCTTATGCTGTCGTTATTCGGCATTAGTTTTCGATAATAGTTTACACGGGGCGATGACGAAAATGGCGGTACACTCTGAGCAATACCGGCCGGGAAAATACGAATAAATACAGCGGCGGCCATAAACAGACCGCGGGCAGACGACAGAAACGTGCGACGCCAAGCGAAAAAAAGGGTCGGTAAGAAAGACAAAAAAAAAAAAAAAAACAATAATAATAATAATAATAATAAAATACCGACGTCGCCGTAGTAAAATCGACCTTAGGAAAAATAAGAAAAAAAAAAAAAAAACGTATAAACAGTAAAATACCTATATAATGCGCGCGCGTGTGTGTGTGTGTGTGTGTGTGTGTGTATTATGTATTATAATATTATACACGGATTGTCCTTGAAATTAATATACACACAAACGTAAATAGTATTATTTATGCGAAAACACGGACTGCGGAATTATTATAAAAAATTTCCACCCGTGTATCCAGACTCCCGGCGGTATTAATCGCGGACGAGGTGCCGGCAAAACGGCGCGACGCCGGTTTTCGAAAGTGTCCGAGCACGAAAAATTGAAACGACGTCGAAAAGGGTGGAATTTTCGTAATAAAAAAAAAAAAAAAAAAAAAAACTATAGTGAATAATATTAAAAATATTACACGCCCGCCGGTGTGTTGTATACGAGTAACGATATTATTATTATTATTATTATTATTATTATTATATAAACTCGTCGGGCTTGTGCGGCGATTCGCGCGAGTGATAAAACATTACAAAAAGATAAACGTGATCGGAATTATCAATACAATTTAATTATACCCGCGCGAGATTCATTCGACCGGGCGACGATTTCCTATTTCAACTAATCGCGAAAATTCACACACCAGACGACGGACCTCCCCACCTCCGACGCGCAAAACCGGCAGCGTTTACACAAACGAATAGATAACGTGCGATATTCGAATAGCATTGGTGGTTTTTTTTTTTTTTTTTATTGATCCGCCAATCGTATAGAATCCAAAATAATAATATCGTATCGTACGATATCGTACACGGTAGCGATGCGAATTCCAGTATCGTTAATAATTAGTAAACACGCGTGTAGAGAACCAACGGTATATCGGTTACCTCTACTTATATATAATAGAATTATTGCCGTACGGCACACTGCGATTTGTATGCCCAAACGGAGAAAAAATTCGATTTTTCAGAAGAAAAATAATAACGACGGATACATTTAATAATACGGCGGCGGTATTGATCTGATCGCCAAATATTTCGCATATTTTCAAGCGCGGACAACGCGGCCTTTTTTTTTTTTTTTTATAATAATAATTTAATTCTAAACAATATCGTTAATGTGATTTTGTATTGTTAATACGTTTATACGCTATTTATTTCGAACGTTCGTCACAATCGAGCGGCATTATAACAATATTACAATGTAAAATGATTCTTTTTTTTTTTTTTTCATTTTTCCTTTTAAAAACGCGTCAATAATATTACTGTCTAAAGATACGCCCGTTATAGCCGTTTGATCGGCGCGCGGTCCCATTTTGCACAAGTTCAAAACGAACAGTCCGATCGGAATTCAATAACAGAAAACAAGGACGAAAATATAACGTAATCATTTTAAACGCAATAATATCAGAATTGTTGTTACAGGCCATGTAATAGACACAACATAGCCCGTCCGAGTGGACCGTTTAAAAAAAAAAAAAATGTTATAAGTGTAAAATAGACGCGCGGGAAAGCTCAAAAGTTTCGACGAATTTTTTATGTTTCCCCACCCCATCTTTGGGTATTGTTGTAATAATATATCGGCCCCCCCTTGAAATTCTATACTCGATTGTAGAGGACCCGGGACGAACACAATGCGATTTCGTCTATTCCCACCGTACACTATTTATTATAAAAAAAAAAAAAAGAAGAAAAAAAAACCGTCTGAAACGCTTACACCGGACGAGCGCAGCCCCGCCGGGTGACGACGTCGTTTGTTTTTTTTTTCGATAATATTATTATTATTGCCGGCGTACGACGAATATTATAAAAAAAAAAAAAAAACACTGCGGGTTATAACTCTTGTTGTAATAATTGAAATAATAAACTGTTGTAATTCGACTCTTGTTTGTCCCGTTACCGGAGTTCGGAACCATGACAGCGCGCGGCGTCGACAAAACGATAAACGTCCAGAAAAAAAAAAAATTGTTGCCTTTTTTTTTTTTTGTTTATTGGCTTACGCGAAACCTTTACCGTTTGGTAAGCAAAAATATTAGGAAAATTTCGTTTAAAACGACAAAACAAAAACAAAAAAACAAAAAAAAACCCCGCATCGCGGCCGGTCGTTAATATTATTATTATTATTATGCAGTAACAATATTCTATTATTATAACCGGGCGACTGCGTTTTCAATACGCGCGCGAGAGCGCGTGTTTGGCATTTTACCGAGCTGGGATTCGTCGCGTGGTGCGCACGGTATTTATTTACCTTTTTTGTTCAGATAATTCTTGACGCATTTCAGGAACTCTGGCAACCGGAATGTGTGCATGATTCTATTAAACCGGTCATAAAAAATAATAAAAAAAAAATAATAATAATAATAAAAAAAATGTCCGACAATAAAACAAATTTTTTGTCTTCTTGTATTTTTTTTTTCTATTGCGAATATTGTATTTTCGTTTTATTTATTTTTTTTTTCTTTCTTTCTATAATCGAACAACAAAAGCCCGTTTCGGTCCGTGCAGACGGCGGTCGCGGATCGCGTCGTAGTCGTACGAAAACGTCGAACCGCACATAAGAGACGAGCGCAACGGGCAACGATAGATTTTTACGGTAAATATTATTTTTTATAACTTAATATTCATTGATAACGGCCGGAATATTATCGGTACCACGGGCTCGGCCGTGGAAAAATATAATCAAAACGAAATAATAATAGAAAAAAAAAAATGAAAAAAAATGAGACAAAATAACATACGAAAACCGATTTTGTCGTCGGGCGGAAAAGGGGGGGAAAAAAAAAACAATATAGAGACGGAATTGAGAGGGGCGCCGCGCGCCTATAGGTACTGAAAAATCGAAATTAAATACGTATAATTATTATGGTACGGGCAAGCGGGGGGAAGGCGGGAAACGATATCGGTGTTAAGCGTCCGGCCGTCGGCAACAAACTGAACCGATTCCGAAGTCGAACTCTACACTACTCTACGGGCGGCGGCGGCGGCGGCGGCGGCGGCGGCGGCGGTGAACGGCGGCGGCGGAGGCGGCGGCGGCGGTGGCGGCGGCGACGGCGGCGACGACGGCGGCGGACGCGTTACACACGTTATTATAACACGGGAACGTACGGCGGGACGGTGGCGCGCGGGCGGTCGAGGGTTGTACTACGGCGGAATAATCTTCGTGCTGGCCGTCTTCGCGCCCGCGCGCGCCCGCGTGCGTGTGTGTTTACCTCACACGTGGGACGCGCATACAGGGCGATCGTAATAACGTTAGATCGGTGCCGGCCGGCCGGGCGGTGGCGCAAATTATATACAAATTGTAATGCACTTCGAAATGTCGCGAAGCCGATGTGTAACGGGGGGGGGATGGGTTACCCCGTAGCGAAAAAATGAGTTATTATAAATAATTGTCTTGTCCTTCTTTGCCACTCCATTTTCCGAATAAAACTGCCGTTACTTAGAACGTAGCGTCAACGTGCCGTTTGAATACAAATAACGGAATTTAAAGATGAAAGTATTTCGTAGTCTTTAGAATAAATCATAGCCCTCGAAAATATTGTTCTCTTGAAAGTTCCCTACACCGGAACGAACAATTAGTCGAATCATATTCGTTCAACGTTTTGTTTTGTCACATTAAAAACGCTATCAATAGTGAGAATACCGCAGAAAACGTAAGGTGTAGGCGGGACCCTAACAGCTCGGACGATCCCGGGAACTTCCTATTTTGGTCCTTCTAACAATCCCTCTTTTCGCCACTTCCCCCCGCACGAGAGTCGATTCGATTTTAGATTCTGAACGGTTTTTGTTCTTCTCTTTGTAATTCATTAAAACAAAACTATCGTCGGCACATTGGAATTACTGTTAAAATCTATGAAAAACTTCACCAACAACTGTAATTTATTTTGTAATTAAGAAACAATACGATTTTGCAGTTATGACTTATCAAAACGTGTTCAACCGAACTCGGTTCAAAATCGTTTTTCGTTGTGCACACAGATATAAATCAAATTACTCAACAGTGCCGTCCCACTTCAGTAAAAAACATTAAATTATTAAATCCTACATGGGACTGAAAATACGTACAATACGTTCATAATCCTATATGCTATATTTTCGCATTTTTTTGCGTAAAACCATTTTGAAAGAGTTACTATATTATTATGATTTTTATTATTACTATTGTGCATAAATAATTATATTAATTATTACGCCTGTATGAATTAACATATTTTACGTTATGTAATAAACGATGGCGGTGTAGGTGTAATTTATTTTTACAAAGTATTTTTTTTTTTTTTTTATCCTTCGGCAATTTTTACGGCAAACACAATTATTATATTTACAAATTTTGATTCTCGCCCCCCCCCCCCGCTCTTTTGAAATCCGATTCGACGAGCGGGAAAACTTTTTTTTGAAAAACTCTAATGCGTGTGCATATCAACAAAAGTATTTTCTCTTTCGAGTTTACAAAATACGAGTTACTGTTTAAAAATGTCGATATTATATAATATCGAATGTCTGGAAAACGCCCAAAACAAATTTACTGAAAATATTCGCGTAAAAAAATCGCGCTATATGTACGGAAAATGTCCGTCGTCGCACTAAAATACTCTTTAAACTAGATATATATATATCTCGTTTTTTTTTTTATTAATTTATATTTCCAAATTTTTTGTGATTTCGTTTTTTTATTTATTTATTTTTTTTTTTTTTTTTTAACGGCGTTTAGTAAGTAGCACAATTGTTGCTTTTTTTTTATCGACGACAAATATCGTAAAAATATTAATATTATCTCTCGAAAATATCGACGCATTTTGCTTTTATGAAATGATAATTTTTATCGTCTACGAACCAACACAAATACTGAAATACGCCACTATTTTTATTGTTACAAACATATTATACTCGCGGTTTTTATTACGACGCATTAGTTAAAAGTTTTAAACTTTAAAGATGACGTATGTTGTAATTAACCATTTTTCCTAACGAATTTTTGTCAATAAAAAAATATTATTGTATATTATTATATTAAACACATTTCGCAGCTTTAAATATCCTAAATGACACATGGGTTTAATAATAAATTTAAAAAAAAAAAATTAAAACAACAGTGTATTATAACACAGATGACGGCGGTTAGTTAAATTCAAAAATATTTTATTATTATTATCACTAATTTAAATGAGTTTTTTAACGCAACTGTCTTCATTAAAACAATAATTTGGTATTTTCATTTATTTTTAAAAAGGAGTAAACGCCAGTCATGTCCACGATGCCAAATTACGTATATATAGTAGCAGGCGCCGGCCCTGATTTTATCAGAATTGACGTCGAGTCAATTTTTCTTCTTTTTTTTTTTTTTTTTGGCTACAATAAATTTGCATCATTTATGAATTATATATACAGAGAAAAAAAAAGTTTGTCGTGAATATGATAAATAAAAACAAACGTCTACCGTATAAAATAATATCCATTAAATATGATTATTATACACGATGGAGAAAGTATACTAGGCTTAAGCGATTTTTTTTCCATTAATCAAAACGCGAGCTTTATAATATATCAAAAGAAATTCGATACGGTTTGTAGAATCTAATAAAGAACTAAATCAATCAGAAATATGATAACTATATACAAGACGACACGATTTACAATCAAATTATATTCAAGGCCGGACGAATGAATGAATAATCAATACCTATCTGTAAGTAAATTGAGTAATTGTCATAGTGAAAACGATTAAACCGAGACGAAATCGTTGAATTTTTTTTTTTTAACTTAAGGATGATCAATGTTAAACCCGGGATTATACTTACATTAAACTCGAAACTCCACGCCATAGTCGTAACTTGATAATTTTCTGTGGGTGGAGGGGCCTAATAACGATTTGTACATGCTTAAGCGTACTCGTGGGGTGCCGTTGCCCCCAAAACCCTCTTGAAATCATTAGGTTATTAGTTGTTGCTATTACAGAACTTGTCAAAAAGACGATCCCCATCACAACACTTTACATATTTTGTTTTTTATCGACGATATAAAATAATAATAGGTCATTGATATATTTTGTACATTTTCCCTGAAAATAGAGAATCTTTTCTTGCGTGTTCATTTTTTAGGGAAACTACAGGAAATTGTAGAGGTGGTTATCGCTATATGGGTTATACTATGCCTATGCTCCGCACACGTTAAAAAAAAAATAAATAAATAAAAAGATTATTATTTATACGACCGGTACCTACTAATCTAGATTTAGATACTTTAATTCAAATACGAGATTGAAAAATGTAATATTGTGTTAAAATCAACAGTAACTGAAATTAACTGAACGTTATATAATTCAAAATTAATTCGTTGTTTATCCATTTAATGTTAAAGAATAAGTTTAAGTTGATAAAACATAATCAAAGGTTAAAAGTTAAAAACTAATTTAGCTTTACACTTTTTAATTAACGTTAAAACGATACGTTACATTATTTTACTAACGTATATAGCCTCGCCTATATTGTTTAAAAAGTGATACAAAAGTCGTCGTTGGACCTGTAGATAGAATTTGATCAAATTTTTTTTTTTTTTATTTTTTTTTTTTCGTTCTGTTTTAAATAATAACCTATAATATTATAATTATTTAAGTTTAATGAACATTCGCAATGATACAGTCGCAATTTTATTTAGTTTAACAATAACGCAGTAAAAATAGCCTACAGCTATACAATACAATATGAATATGCTCATCAAACAATGGTGTTGTTAAACAAACACTAATATATATATATATATTTTTTTTCGTAACCTGGTAAGGGGGACAGGGACTAAAACAAATTAAAAATACAAAATTAAAATCCGTTTTTATATTTGTTTCCCGAAAAAATAATTAATAACCATTAAAAATAAATACTACGCATATTATTCAATACGATTTTGATAAATAATAATTTGTTGGTTTTTGTTGTGTAAACTATTTATTTATTTTTAACAATAAAAAAATGTGATATTTCTCTCGGGTATTTTCGTCCGTATATTATGCGAGAGTTTAGTTTTAATATACGATCGTAATTTATAATAATTATAGGTAATAATTAATAACTGTTTAAAGGCTGGTGGTTTATTTTTGTGTTTATTACGAAAAAAAAAAAAATAATAATAATAATAATAATCAAAATAATAATTTATTTAACTGTGGCATATATTTGAATACACGAAGAGCTGTCGTGGATTTAAAGATTACCGCGGAATTCCGCGAGAAAATTTATAAAAATATATCAGAACTTAATATATTATTTGATAAATAATATAAATTGTATAATATATTAGACTTAAAAAATACTCGTAGGAGAAATAATCGTAATAATATTATGTTTACGAGAAAAAAAAAATTAAAAAAAATTGGAACATTATTTTTAGACAGACGACGGACTCGACTTTATTAAGTTAAGTTGAAAATTATTGAGTTGATTTTTTTTTTTTTTGAAAATTTAATTTACTCGTTTAAACTAAACGTCAACTCGATAAATAACGAGTTGAGAGGTAAAAACGGTAAACGTCGAGAGGTATTTCAAATTTAAATATTAACTTTATAACCAACAATACAGTTTATAGTGGACCCTCTGCCGTCGTTACTCCCGTCCAGGTGCTCGAGCGTTTCCCGATTCGGTGGTTCCTGCGCCGCGGCCTCGGTCGTTTCTCGTCTGCCGGTTGCCCTCGTCGTGATCCCGCGGTAATTATTACGTGTAAATATATAAATATTTTTTTTTTTTTTTAACTTACCTGTTAATATATATATATATATATATATTATATGTATATAAAAAGAAGATGTACACGAAAACCCAACGGTGAACATATGCAATGTCGCCCGCCTCACACGAATACGCGCGCGCGCGCACATCACATTTTATGGTATTGTTATTTTCAATTTCAACCCGCGACCGTAATTGTGTAACAACAACTCGTACATAATAATATTATATATACACATCACCACATCGCGGCGGTATCGGATTCGCAATATATTGCGCCTCGAGTTTTACATTATTCGACGATGTAGAGTACGCCTAAACGTAATTATTGTACAAATATACATCGTCCGCGTATGGATGGATAGATAATAATAATATGAATATTTACGGGCGTGACCAAGGACTAAAAACACACACAGAGATAAGGAATTTTTTATACGATTTTTGTTTGTTTTTGGTCTCCGTTTTAATATATTTACGCGTCGACGACACGAGCACCGCCGTGTATACGCATACGCGCAGAGGGCAGCCCCATTAGATTATTTCGCGATTCTCAAGTCGAAATTCGTTTTTCTGGCATTTCAGATTGACCCCGTGTGTAGACGCGAGCCGGGGTTCATCAGAGGGTTTCTTTCATTTTCGAAAAAAAAAAAAAAAAAAAAAAAAAAATGCCACGATCAAAATATAGTGTTTATATCTCCGCATCTGGATAACGGAGCGCATTTTCGCCGACAGACCGAGCGTTTTCTTCCCGGAGAGAGAAAACAAACAACCTGTTGGACCGTGCACATATATTATCAAATCGAAATCGTTAGATTTATTTTTGAATAGTTATAAGGTGCGCTTAGCGAGTAACCGATCGATTCGATTCGAATAATCGAATCACATTGGCTAAGGTTGACGGTATTGTAATCGGATACCGGTATGGAACCGTACACAGCAGCGGTACACACAAGCTTTTTAGCCAGCGGTGCCTTTTTGATGGACCGACTTTAGCCATGATACTCTGCTATGAACACCACGAAGAATATGAATACAAAAAAAAAAAAAACCACTAGTACTCATTCATAACAAATTTAAATAATTTTATTGATTTATTATTAATACGATAGGTTAATCTGGTTTAAAAAAGTATACTTCGGTAAGACTTCGGTATTACGGTATACAGTCCAAGCCTTATTCGAACAACAACGACTGTTTGAATAAATACGTTTAGTGTATTCAATAGAACGTTTTAAAAAACGACAATTAAATTAATACAGTAAAGGTATTGACGTAAAAAAAAAAATTCAAATATTAATCGACCACAATGCATGGCCGAACATTTTTTTATCATTGATAACAGGAACCGATAGGAAATCACTCTCTTATTATATAGGTTATTAACAGGAGTTCGCAAGAGTATAATCGGATTAAGCGATATTATACTCTTAAAATTGTAGTATAAAATTTAGAAGACACCTCCCTTCCCCCTCGCCAACCCCGAAACCGTAAAACGCCAATAAGTTATTATTATTTTTTTTTTTTGCATTTATGCGCGTTTTGCGTATCTTTTTTTGTAAATTTTTTTTTTTTTATTGTTTATTCAACACATTTGGCATCGACTTGGGAAATATAGCGTCTATATATATATTTATATATAATAATAATAGCAGTGCACAACAGTGGACGAGGACCAGTGCACGTCGTCGTCCAATAATAAACGTATTTATTAATAATATAAGCTCTCCGTTTATACATCGACTGCAGCGGTTAAACGATGCAAACGCATAAGTGTAGGCGGTAAAAAAAAAAAAAAAAATACGAAGACTCACCGTGTTTTCTTCGGGATGATATCCATTGGATTGGCGGGGACGGAAGCGAACGGCTTCTGCCCGGTGGAGGCTCCACGCTGGTGGATTGAAATATATCGCGGGAGAAAAAGCCGATATCTAAAACAAAAAACAAAACCATTTTAATTTTAATAAATTATAATAATATTCCGCGCGAATATATCAATAAATTATCATATATAAATCGACGATCCGTCGTGATATTTATTTTACATAAAAAAAAAAAAAAAATTGTAATAAAATAGTAGTAAAAGATAAATCAGTTTTGTATTTTTGGTAGAATACAGCCTTGGGACTATTCAACGAATCCAAGTTTTGGTATAATATTTTAATGATTTTATTCAAATCATCACGTTATACATTTCTAATCAATTTAAATCGAAATGTCATCAGTTTATTTCTCCAAAATCATTATTCGATTTAGGCACCCCCGTCTGTATGAATTAACAACAAACCGTTTACCTAATAATCATTTTAAAGTTTTTAGTTTTTTTCACTTTACGTTACCTTTCTATACGATTGAGGCGAAATACTGTAGTTTTACGTTTTTAGTTGTTTTATTTTTCACGGTAGTAAAATATACAATTATAAAATACAATTTGTATCTACTTGTTATTGTTTTTTTTTTTTTTTTGTACGTTATAATAAAATAATACTACTACTAAATAACACTACTGACATCAATAATTTACAAACAACAATAAAATTTCCGTTTTTATGTCAAGAAAAGTAGTATTGATAGATACCTACTATATAGAAATTATTTACGATGAAGTTTTATTACATTGACTAAAAAAAAAAAAATCCAAACATACTTATCAGCTACGGTTTTACTATAGGTATATACAATTAGGCATTTGTATTTACAACTCGTCCAATCAATCGCTATTTCAGTTTCATTCGGAGCAAACGACGTAAATCCTCAAATATTTTACCATACGGTGCAAAGAAGAATATAGAAATTACAGTAATGATTTTAAAATAAAATTCGGGATCTGGAAAATGCAATTACTGCAGCAAATGACGTCAAAGGAACTATGAAATTAATGTTTCACGGGCAAGTATTATTATGTCAATATTATCACATAAATTATACCGTTTAATGCGATTTTATTGTATGCGCCATTTATAACGCGTATACTTTATTGTTAATTTATGAATCCGATTTTTTTTATTTTTTTTTGTAATCCCGAATTATCTAAATGTTGTAAAACATGATAAATTCATCACGCATACACAATCAACACAGTTGTTTTGTTCATCCCCGCATTGACGTCACCGATTGTTTTTCGGAAATGTAATTTAAGTCACGTACGACGATTTAAGAGATCAATTTGCGCAATTACGGATGACAATTTTTCATTTTCTACGCGGCTGTGTAAAAATAGGTGGCTGTTCGTTATTTCAAGCACGAAATTCGTTTCGATCTTTATAAAGTTTACTTCAGTAATATCGCGTAACATCACTAGATACACACACACATATATATATATATTATTATATAGCTTGCGAATTTTATAGATTGCCGTGAATTCTGATTGAAAAACTCTGTACACAACACAAAACGTATTGGGTTTTACAACGATGTGTTTTTCTTTATTTATTTATTTCTTTCTTTCTTTATTTATTTATTTCTTTCTTTCTTTCTGTAAATAACTATTTTATCAGACCACCTTGCTCCGGTTTTAAAACGTAGCACCTTTCCCGAAAGCATTTCGGATCTAGTTGCAAGTAATTTGATTACCGTTGTAGTTTTCTTAATAATAATTTACGGCATTCCAAAACACGGTTAACCGACATTTGCACAGAAACGTTTTTCGTTAGCAATGATTTATACCGTTGCCTACAGATATAAACTAAATTCCCCTCCAAATACTCCCCATTATTTTTTCGTCACTTCCCGACAACAACGGTGGCCCACGGTGCGAATCTTGTTCGTATCTTTTTCTATTTTTTTTTTTTTTTTTTATTCTAACTATAAATATAATATTTATTACGTATTATTCGTTCTATTTTATCAAACGGTTCAACAAGCACTACTATATAATTTAGTACATATGCATATATTGCAAGCGGTTTATTGAATATTAAAAAAAAAAAAAAAAAAAAAAAAAAAAAAAAAAAAAAAAACTGTTTTTAAACAGGAAATACGGAAAATACCGGAAAACAGTAATAATGTAACTCGCAAAATTTGAATATACAATAATGCAATATTTCACAACCGCGCCTCTACAATTTTAAATGCTATAAATATTAATATAAATATTATTGGCCGATGTATATGCGATATCTATGCGTACTAAACATTTCCCCTTGAAAATACATTTATATTCCGAATAGAAATACGAAACTAAAATTAGATGTCGATATTTAATACATTTTTTTTTTTATTTTTTTTATACATAATATTAGATATATACACATTATAAAAAACTTGAATTATATTAATAAATAATGCCTGTAATAGCACTATTTATAGATCATATTATATAACACATCGAAAAGGAGAAAATAACTATTATAACTCGTGTTATTGAACAAAAAAAAAAAAAAAAACAAACCATACGTATTTACTATTTAGGCACGACAATGGTGGTGTATCGTGTTCGGTAAAAAAAAAGAAAAAAAAAGTGTTATAAATATTATACTGAACGGTAGAAAAATAATAATAATAATAATAATTGAGCGTAATGCATTGCCTTTTTTTTCTCCATATTTTATAATCGAAAACAAGGCATTTCGAAACACGTTTAACGCGCGACCAGTCGTCGCTCAGAATCGTTTTTCGTTGGCGACGATTTATCGTTATAATAATAATAAATTGTATTCCCTTTAATATCCTACGTGCCCGCCTGTAAACAGTGGCCCACCATCAAATATCCAAAATTTCCGAAAATTGATATTACGATAGTATATAACAAAAACGAACAAAAAGGGGACAGCAAGTGCCGCGACTTGGTCTGGTGAGGCCCCGGGGCGAACAATTTTACGGGGCCATTGTACCCTTTTGCAGTAGTGCAACCGAAGAGGGTATTTCGAGTGTCTGGACACGTCCTTTGAACCGAATTTATGGAAATTTATGAAAAGTATACGCTTTTTTTTAGTTTCTAATTTATTCACATTATTCAAATGGTCCTTCGAGTAGGCACGCCGGTGCACAAAGTTAAGTAATTTGCAAATTACAGAGTGACGTTTTAGAGACTCGACTCGGACGGAAAGAGTGACGTTTTAGCGTTGACACAAAAAATATTACGAAACTTAACGAAAATTGATTTTTGAAGTATTGAACATATTCCGGGGGCAGACCGATTGGATATCGAACAGTATTTGATATTACACAATAGTACTCTTATAAACGAAACTCATCGGAAAACGAGATGAGTTATTTCAAAACGCCACTACGATCTATTATCGTGTACACTGTTTCGCCGTAAACTAAATGGAAAATATTACGAAATCGCTAGGTTAATAAAATGATAAAAATAAAATGTTGAAACGTCGACATTTTCAGACGAACATATCGAAAACGATAAAATGCACTATAGTCGTTGGTGTTTTTGACTTGTTCACCAAAAACCACAAGAATGTAATTAAAATACGAATAATATTTTGCAATCTTCTTATTTTTTTTTTTTTTTTGTCGATATTTTTGATCGATTATATGCATATAACGACGAGAAAACAAAAAAAAAACCTAATGAAATGACATTCTAGACACACGGACGGGGGGAAAAAAAAAATGACTACTTTTACTTTATTCCGAAAATAGACCGTAATATACGCTGCCAGGAATAACGAAATAGAATAATTTATAATATTGATAATTATTATGAATTGTACCGTACCGCATACGCGCGCGCGCATAATGTATTATAATAACCGGAAGCGGGAGACTATAATATTATTATTATTCCGCTACATCCGGACGGGATACAATATATTATAATACTATTACACACGCGTGTAGCTAATATTATTTACTATTGGGTGGGGTATAATTATTATTATTATTATTATTATTATTAATATTATTTGTCGCCGCCAACGCCGACTACGGCGACGTCGCGGTCGATCGATACCCGCGTGGCCCGTTCGTCATCGCGTTTTGACGGTCGAACATTTTTTTTCTCTCTCTCTCTCTCTCTATACTTACGACCCCGCCGCACTCGCTAATATTTTTTTTTTTTTTTTTTTTTTTTTTTTATGGCGTTCCCCCGTCCACCGACGGAGGCGGAAAACGACCGGGGGACCACCGCCGTCTTATTTTCGCCCGGAGAGACGCTGCGACCGCGGCCGCCCGCGCATTTTATTATAATAACATACGTATACAGGGCGCCCTTTCGATTTTTCTCGCCATTACTAAAAAATAATAATAATAATAATAATTGTCTTATCGACAAAAAAATGCACAGATTTACAATATGTTTCGATTTTAATTTCCTATAGTAATTGTGGCTCGTGGTTTTTTTTTTTTTTCACTGCGCAATCCGTACGCCTAAAATACGAATAATTCGTTTTTAATCTGTATTGTTATTATTAAACGCAGAATAAAAAAATAAACATTAAGCGGTATATTTTACACGCATAACGAATTTTTGTTATGTTGCGGGCGAACGAGTCGTTTAATGTAAAAAGTTCGACTATCAACTATTATAGGAAATCTAATTTGAAGCATATTTTCGGTTAGATTTTTTTTTTTTTTTTTTTACATTTTTCGTCTATTATAAAATATTTTATGCCAAAAAAACCGAAAAATACATATTTTTTCGAACTATATAACCCCTTTGAGGCACGCCCTAGGGTTGACCAATTTATATGTATGACACAATTTTTTTTTTTTTTTTTTTTATAATATCGAACAAATTCAGAGGAGGGTCCGATCGAAAATTGAAAAAAAAATTCCCCCATCTATATACGGTATAAGGACCACCCTAATCCTGGAGAATTGAACATTCCAGGGCACGCCACTGATACAATAATAACTTACAGTTATTATTAGGTTAGGTTATATACAGTGGCGGCTCGTGTGCTGGTCGCCCTCCTCCCTGCTAAATTTCTAACAAATTACTTATTAATAAGTTAGATATCGATTTAAATATTAACGATTATTTATACATACAACGTAATGCGTTATCGTAATATTATTATCCAATGTAAACATAGTTTTTAGTTATCATGAAAACGGAAACTCGGGATTTATAAATACAGTGTAGCCAATGTAGGTAATAGCGTATACACTGTGTAGGTATTATCTTATCGGGATTTGGACACGGCCGCTCGTCACTAAGGCTATGTTGACAATCGCTCGTGATATTTATACCATTATACCACAAATTCCCAACCTATGGTCCGCGAGCCATACCTACTAAATTTAAAAATATTTAATTTTTCCTTTGAGGCATGACACAAACGCCGACAATCGTGCGCAGTGCGTCGTTTATTTATATATTTATATTACATAATGCCACTTATGTTATTATTTTAATCTTATCTGACTGGACGTGCTTTTCAAATACGACCCGGTTCTGCCATGTCAAGTATTGGTATTATATGAGCTGGAGTCCCCCGGGGCGGCATTTTATCTCCCATTTTCTTTAATATATTCATCTCAGATCAACCAACCGCATTAAATACATCAGTGGCAGACTATGATGACGATAAGGTAATTATCTCTATCAATAACGATCCACTCTTGCCTTTTTCACGTAGACTTTATGTAGGACCGGTATACCAAATGGAGATTTAAAATAAACTATAACAATTCACAAGTCTTAACGGTGTTACAATTCCATCCTCCCCTACAGTCAAATACTCTGGTCTTACACTAGATAAATGTCTAACATGGACCCATCATATTGTAAATAAAAAATTATCTCTAAACAATTGTCTACGTATCCTTAAACTTCTTATCTCTAATAAACACACCTCCCTTAATATCAAACTCCTCATTTACAAAACATTACTGAAACCTTTATGGACATATGGACTCCAGCTATGGGGAAGTGAGAAAAAATCAAATTTAAATAAAATTCAATCCTTCCAATATATTGTTCTAAGACAATTAATAAATGCTCCTCCGTACATTTCAAACCATACTCTCCACACAGACCTGAAATTAAAACCCGTCCAAGAAAAAGCCAAATGATTCTACATAAGATTCCACGACCGTCTTCCTTCACACTCAAATCCTTCAATTAAAAACCTCTCCTCTCTCTCGATTCCAGATAACCCTCCTAGACGTTTAAAACGTAAAAAGGTGCAGAGGCCTTTTACAATAATTATCAAATATAGAACATGTCTTAATAAATTCACTTTACAACTTTTAAAAATCAACAATTAAAGTGTCATCATTGGGTGGCTTCTTTACTCAACAATTTGTTTTTTTTTCTCATGTTATCTGTTCACATATCACATATACTTATTATGTCTACTGATATATATTGTATATTTCGACTCAATATAAAAATAAACAAACCGATAATCTAATCTTATTTGAATACAACAGACTATATGTCATGTTTTCGACAACTTATTTATGCGAACAAGGATTTTCCGGGCTGCTCGACATTAGAAATATACAAAGAAATCAGTTGGACCCCACTAAAAACATGCGTGTAGCTTTGAGCAGGATTCCCCCAAGAATATCTTTGTTAGTAATGGAAATGCAAGCCCAAAAATCACATTAAATTGTTTTTATAATTGTAATTTACCTTTAATAAATATAATTATATGATGTACATTTTTTTGAAATAGCAATTTGCGTTAAATTGTAAATAAATATAAAACTTTTATTTAAAATTGATCAATTATAAACATTGTTATAAGTCTGCTATAAGGAATTTCGTTGTTTTTTGTATTTATTCATAATCTAAATACTTTTAAAATGTGTGATATTTTTAGTATTCATCAATATCATTTCAGACATCACACAACAATAATTCTGACTAAAAAAGAAAAGAAAAATGGGTTAAAACTAGTTCCAACGTCGACGAGGGTTCAGATTAATTGTAATTGTGACTAGTCGAAATCAATTGCGACGAAAGGGGTTTGTGGAAACAAATTTTGACTAGTTAAAACTAGTTTTGACGAACTTTAGGTTTCACATGTAACATGCATACATATATAAATATATATAGGATATGTGTAGGAATAATCAGGCCCCCGTCTCGTTTTCTATACACACGCACATAACCCGAATAAACATCGTCATCGTAGTCATCAACGTCCCACCACCGTTTCCGGTTGAGTGTTTCCGTAATTAATTTATCCGTAATAATAATAATAACGCGACGGCGATAGGGACGAGCTCACTATATTATAAACTCTGTAAAGTTTTCAACCTCGTCCTTTAGAAAAAAAAAAAAAAAAAAAAAATATGTATATATATATATTATAACCACGACAACACGGCTAGTCTGTGTAATATTAACAGTATAATGTATTATTGTAGTGCCGAACGAGACTCGGGCGATGATCAATTGACTCCAATTTCCCGAGGTCGTGAACAGATTCATGTTTTAATTGATACAAACAACAGTTTGTAGGTTGTCTGCCTCTTTGGTTTACTGAATAATAATAATAAATACTGTACGGTTCGAATAATGTTCGTGTACGAGTATATATTAAGTACGGGAGCGTGGTAGTTGTCAGAAAAATGATAAACGATTATATTTCCACCGGATATTATGGCGATGGCGACGTTGACAAGTAAAAAAATTACCGAGTTTTAATAAGCATAAGCACCCATTGATTAATCGAACAAACCAACCGATAAATCCGATAAACTAAATACCAACGTAAGCGAGTTCTCTGTTTTTGGACCCGAATATATCATTTGTAAGCCTGAGTGAGTACTCGTTGATAACGACACGCGACTTCTCGTTCTAAAATATATTTGAATATTTTCAAATTGTAAAAAGTTCATTTTTCCGAAAATGTCGCGTAAATCGCCCGTACACAACCCGGCCCCCTTATAAACGGAAGGTAATGTGCGAAAAAAAAATGAATTTCATGCCACAGGATACAGCATAGAAAAAGGTATTATAAACTTAAATATGTCGGCAGCGTCACTTATAACAAACGTACGTGTGTACGTACTGTTAAATACGATTAGGTTTTTTGTAATGGCGCCTTGGGGGTGTCCAGGAGGTTTGGCAACACCATTACCACCTCACCCAATTCCTATCGGGTCGCGGCTGCTTCGGCCAGTACCTGCATAGGATTGGGGGGAGGCTGGGCACCCCGGAGTGCCACGACTGCCGGGCCGCCGTGGACGACGCCGACCACGTCTTCTTCCACTGCAATCGCTGGTGGAGGCAGCGGAAGGTGCTGGAGGCGAAAACGGACAGGGCCTTCACCCCGGAGACGGCGGTGAAAGTGATGATCAATAACAGGACGATCTGGGAGAGTACAACTAATTTCATCAAGGAGGTCCTGACGACCAGAGAACAAGAAGAGCGCCATCGTCAGAGAGGTGCTCGGAACCCAATTGTATAAATGTATAAACTAGAAGTAAGGCCTAGCATTGTAGCCATAGTCATAATTTAACAAATTCCCGTGTATATAATTATTATTCAATTAAATTGTAATTAGTAGAACAAAGAACCTAGTATGTGCTAAGAATGTTTTCTATTAATAAACGATGCGCCTACGGGAGAAGGATTGCACTGCCGGGTAGAGTTCTCTCCCCCCCCCCCGTAGGTTGCGATACCATTAAAAAAGGATTTTTGGAATAATAATATTTCGGTGGCATTGTCGAACGATCGGGTATAATAATTCCGAACTTAAGTATACCGAACCCAATAATGTCTGTAATCTATTCTGTGGCATAACGTCAAAATCGAATACAACGAACACAAAGAGTGACAACACTGCTCTAATCTATATTGTACAAGTATTCCGAAGTTACGATCGATCAATTATTCCTCTCCTTTCTCACCGGTACCTATACGCGTTTTGTTTTCCGGCGCAAAATCCAAACGGGATATTATAATCGTATTGTCGCCACGATAATTCGCGTTGACGTAAGTTTTTTTTTTTTTTTTTTTCATACATTTTCATTGGCAATAGGTGTGAGCAATGATGTTTTTGTACGTGTTGTTTCGCTTTACGACGCGGCGGCGTTTCAATTATTATCAACTTTTTTCATTCATTAGTCGTGTACAAGTGCAGATTAAATAGTACTCGTGAAATTCGGTCGTATTACGGAACGTTTGTAAAATAAAAACGCAATTTAACAGACGGCGTAATTCAATAGATAATAAATAAGATAGGTAGATGGGTTAGTAGTAGTAGTAGTAGTAGTAATTTTTTTTTAATTTTTTTTTATATATATATATATACAGATACTACACCTCATATTATATAGAAATGATAATAACAATAATATAATACAAACCGCATAATAATAAAATACTCGAAGCAATAACGCGCAAAACGCATGTATACACGTCTGTATCGCGAATGTAAACGAAATAATATATATACCTACACAATTGTCGAGTGCCGGGCACCATAATATTGTAGTAGGCCTCTAAAACGAAATATTTATTTTTTTTTTTTATTCGGTGCCGTTCTTGAAAATTATATAGACGGAACGTATTTTGATCATTTTTCGTTTGCGATATATACCTGAAAACTATTGAAACGATAATAGTCAAAAGACTGCGCTTTGGTACGTGTTTAGTAAAACACCCCTAGGATTTCCGGCGTTTTGGGGCTTTTTTACATTTCGAGAATCTCGCAAAGTAATCTTTATTTTCAAATTTATTTTCGTACGTGCGTTCCATTATTTAAAGTACACGTCGACTTTTCGATTATAGGCTGTACGATCGATTTTGTTAAAAACAATAATAAATTGTACCTATTTGTAGCCGAATTTAACGGCGCGTTTAGTTACCGCGTGTTAACGGTGTCCGTGACATTGTCAATACTTAAGAGGACTTAATACCACTCGTAATATTTAAGGTGTTACGTATAGGCAAGTTTGACGAAATTGTTGAAAAATAAATAAGCGGTGATTTATCAACTCAAAAATGTTCACATTCACTTTCATATAAATGTACCAGTAAAGTTCCGTGTCGTTAAAGTATCAACTATAATAAAAACTACAATTTATACTTGTGGCTGGGGACAGGCACGTAGCCAGGGATTTTATTTTTGGGGGGGTCTAACAAAAATTGTCAGTTTTTTCGCTCAAAATTATAGCCTTTTATAGTAATAAATAATTTTCAATACAGTTTTCATATACATTATTGATCATTTTCAGCATATTTTCGTGTTTTCATCGTATTGGTGCGTACAAACTGATGTTTTACCGGGGTCATATTTCGCCTAGGCCCTCGCAAAACCTAAACCCCGGAACTGAATACAAGTGCACGCAAGTTATTTTACTCACGTGCCTAGTTCAAGTGTTCAAACATCTTGTATTGAGTATTCTCATATATCGTGTACGATTTCTTGTAAAAGTATGAATCACACATTTGTTAATAACACCGAGCGATGAGCGTGACGTTATTATACTCCATTCGCAATTAATAAATCGGAATTCTTCTTGTTGGCGCCATGTAATATAAGACTCTTTTTTTTCACAATTCAAAACACGTTCACAGCTGCAGACCGCCGTCTCACCGCGAGTAATATATATTTTCAAATAACACTGTATAGTGTTGAAAACTATATTTAAATTATGTATTTTTTTCTATCGTTTTTATCAACTATTTTTTATCGATTACACACAAATTTAAGATAAATAAATGTAGTGCGTTAATATCTTTATTAATAATAAACGAACAGTTCGTGTATGGGTAATATAAAAAAAAAATAATAATAATAATTTAAAAGCTTCGGAGAGCCGGCGATCACGATAAAGAAATAGATTATCATATTATTATCCATTATTGTATAACCCCCCCCCCCACGCCATTAGTAAATTCTTTTGCAGTAGTTTCGATAAAATTAATATTTTTATGCTAGAAAAAAAAAATACGAGCGATTTATGTCTTTCTTCGTGATAAAACTGCACAACATGATAATAAACAAATTAAACGCGTTTAATTAGGAATAGGAAATCGTTTACTATTATATACTATTGTAATGCAATATGTATATATATGTGAATAATTATGAAAAACGCGATGTTATTTGTTAAACGATAGTTTAGGCTATAGATATATAATATATTTGTTTTATTCGAGCAAAACGAAAAATAAATAATAAAAAAAAAAAAAACCAGAAAATGGCAAGTTAAAAAATTAATCGATATTAGAGTGAACGTTGTTAAATTGTATTCGTTTTTGTCTTAAATTGTATTAATTTTTGTCTTAAATCGCTGCCAAACGACGCCCGAGGCGACATATCCCCCCCCCCCCGGGCACACGGCTAAATTTATACAATTATCATAGATGTGCACATGACGACGACGGTGCCGTACGCGCAGGATGTAAAAAAAAAAAAACAAAAAAAAAAAAAAAAAAAACCGAAAACGAAACAGGCCAGCGTTATGACGTATATCAAATGACGATTGATGTGAAAACGAACGGACAATATATAATAATATTGTGCGTAACGTAAGAGCGCGTCATTCGTCACCGAGCATGTGTCCCGACGACTGACGTACCGGCGGCGGCCCCGCAGACCGACGACGGCGCCGAGCGAGACTACCCCGGGTGACGTATAACGAAATATACGGTTGCCGGCGATTCGCAATAATTATTGTTGTGCGTACGCGTCCGGTCGTCCAAAGCTCGTATATTATTTAGTCCGAGTACTGAAAATAATAGAATAATAATAAAAAAATAAAAAATTTAAAAAAAAAATAATAATAATAATCGTACAAACGCCGACACGAACTGCGGCGGATGCGCGTATATTTATATATTGTATTATAATACTATAATACTTGGGTGGGCCGCGTTTTTTATTTTTTTTTTTTTTTTGCATTCATGCGGTCACGCCGGAATTTTTTATCTTCCGGATAGTTACTATGGCCCGCCGTGGAAAATTAAAATTTTTTACAAACCGTATCCGGAACGTCCCGTTTCCAATAAAATTATCGGGTTGGACATTTATACCGATCGAACGTAGTCTTAATAATTGTACATTACGGAACACAAGTAGTTACACGCGCACCAGACTGATTGTGATTGATAAGTAATCGCTCGGTGATTTGTGTCCCGTCTCATTATTTTGTCTCGTGTACACTCATTGCGATGTTATACGAATATAATAACTATTTCCACTCGACAACACTTCGCGTGTTCCGTATATTCTCACAATTACACGGCTAAACGAAACGCCGAGAAAATACCAAGATCGACTGATTTTCGTTCGCGGGCCAAAGAACTTTATCGTATTTAAAGAACCTATTGAAATATGCACGAGAAAACCGTCACGTCCTAGAAAATAAATAAGTTCGGCGCACATGGAACGTCCCCAAATTCGAAGGACTTACTTCTTTCGATATTGAAAACCGGTGAAAAAGCTCGTGAAATCTCGACCGTCCATTAATATCGTATTATCATTTCGTACACTCGTCGTCGTCGTCGTCTTTGAATATGTCAAATTCGTGTCGAATAAAATATTTAAATATGGAAATAACGAATTGAAATAATGAAAATATCGACGAGAAACCACTGGTTTCCGTTGAACCGTTACAGATTTCCGATACTCGGCCAAATAAATTTCGCATTCATTAGAAAAAGTACCGGATAACTCCCGGCGATTGGGGGATATACGGACGTCGAAAAAGCGATAACTATCGAATTCTTCTTCTTCTGCTTCTGTCTATATCTGTCGTATACACGTAACTATCGACGAACGCGATTGAAAAAAAAAAAAAAAAAAAAAACCGTAAATCCGATTTATGATTTTATTGGCGGTAATATTAAATATTATATTGCGCGTTGGAATATTCAATAACAGTAATCGTAATAATAATAGTAAATGCAAATTACGAAGGGCATTGTTTCGATAAGAAATCGTAAACTCGCGTGTGTACGAGACTTGACCGTCGAAATAATAACAAAACAATAGAGGCGTTACCTAATAATATAACAATATAATATCGATGATGTTAGTTCGGACCGCCGCCGTTTAAAAATCAAAAACTTAATATTATGCAAAAAAAAAAAAAACCACGGACACGTTTATCGATATACGTTTAGGAGGCACCTGCATTTTACGGTGACGTCAACATTTCGTCGGTCTTTCTCGTTTTCTTAACGCACACGCGCGAACACGTTTGATAATACACTAGATAATCCACTAGATTATTTAGCGTAATATTTTAATTATTGGTAATATTTTCGTAAGTAATAAGTATATCTAAGAATCTAAGATAAGAATCTATGAGTAGATTCCCCCCCTCACCACCGATGTTATCATCATTTTTTATTATTATTTTTGTATACTCTTCGTTTGTATTGCCAACACGCTGAGGCTGAATACCGAGATTGTATTATGAAAATACCGCGTCCGATATTTTGGATACATTTAAAAAAAAAAAAAAAAATTGTCTATCTATATATTCGCACTGCAGACATAATTATAACGAATAATTACCCGTAAAGGAAACGGTTGAGTTTATCATATCGACTACAATAGATACGCAAATCCAAATCCATGCCGGGACAAATTAATAAAAAAAAATATTAACTCGGTTAAGAAAGTCCGTTGTTATTCGGTTATATTTCAAAGTATAATTAATGTATTAACTGCAAAGTAAATTTTTTGTATAATTTTTATTGTTATAGCAAAAACGGTTAAACCTTGAGTTTGTCATTTTTTTTTTCCTTCAAATTACACTGATTTTAAACTCAGAACTTCGCAAATATTATTGAGCAAAACTAAAAAAAAAAATATGCATATAATATCCTACTTATTTTTTTTTTTTTTTTTTTTACACGGACTTAATAACAAAATAACTCGTTATTTATTAATAAGTTGGATCATAAAAAATCATACTATTACTTGTAATTTTTAAAATTTTTACGAAATACGTTCATTCAACAGATTAAGTCATGATGCCGTTCATAACATATAGAAATAGGAGATAATATCACGTACCAGACGAATAGCAAGAATAAAAATATATAATTACGTCACGTCGCGTTCACAATAAAAAAAAAAGTGTTTTTCTTTCATTTTTGCTATTTAAAATATCATATATAGTCGTGTAAATGGAATTAGGAATTATTGAGGAACTGGATTTTTAAATAATATATTTTATAAAGTACGGAAAAGTATGTGACCGCGGCGGCACGGCACCGGGACAAGTTCTCTTGTATGTCTGATAATAATTCGTATAAAAAAAAATGATGGAATTTCATAGGTAATTTTGAATTAATAATTCATTAAAAATGTCAAAAATATTATTTTCTACAAGCTAAATAAGTGTCAGTTTTATACTTTTTTTTTGCTAATTATTTTTAATTATTCATGTAAAAAATATCAGAAACTAATAAAACAGCTATTTGTAGATAAATCTGATTCTCGAGACCTCTAGAAATCATATTAAAAAACTGAAAAAATTCGAGGGAAATCTTTTTTTTTTTTTACCCAAAACGAACATAATACTACGAGATGAGCGACAAAAAAAAAAAATGTAAAAAACAATATCCTGATCCAGATTGAATCCAAGACCCTTTTTTCTTATTTTAAAAGTCCATTGTAATTAAGGTTATCTAGGTTAAATGTTCACATTTTCAACCTTAAATATTTTCAAAATCTATTTTTTCGCGTAGAGCAATTTCTATTTCTAGCAAGCGATAGATTACCAGATTTCCGTTTAGGTGGATCCTTCCATTTAATAGTTTCTATGAAAATAATTTCTTTAACGATGGAGTGTAGTGGCGGTAATGGCAAAAGGGGGAGGGGGGGGTTTGTCTAAGCCGATTCGATTTGTTGCCACAGGAACGAACGTAAGCCACATTAGTGGCTAGAACTAGATGCCGAAACATTTCTTATCCAGTGACCATACCGATTTCGTCTGTTCTGCGGTCGTTACGACTTAATCGGCTTAACAATAAGGGTTTTACGTATCTGTACGGTACGAAATCGTGTATTATGATTTATAAACTTTTTGATGCGCTTAATTTCGGGATAATTATTGTTATCGCGTATTACTATTCGAATAAAAAAATTTTTTTTTTTTTTTCTCTATCTTTATCTATCGTCTAGTCCTGGGCGCGAGCCCGGCTCGCCTATACGGAGCTCGTAACGGACTACAATACAATCGAATACGTTTGCGAAAACTTCGCCGCCGATTTTCGGGAATTATTATAATGTATAATTGCGCGCGCGCCGACGTTCTACAACCGTGACGATTGAATTACCGAAAAAAAAAATTTAAAAAAATTTTACCCACCCTCGTCGCGGCCGGGACCTATCGTCGTGAAGCACACGCCTATACAAGTACGCCCGGGGGCAATCGCTGATATCGTTGTGGACGTAGGTATACACCTATAGTACCTGTACATTATACACGTATATACACGCACATATATGTGTTGGCGCCATCTCTATACCTTCTCTTTAAACGTTACCAAGTGCAACAACGGTTCAAATAATTATTTATGCTATCGAATATACACCAGGTGACCGCATCAAGGTTGCTGCGAGATTGTTGACCTATGCATTCCATTGCTAATTTCAAGAGAGCTCGCGCTGCGCGCGCGCTCGTGTGCGCGTTCGCGTATAGTCTGACGAGGGTCGAGTGTGTACGATTTCCCTTCCCTTCCCCGGGTTATTATTATTATTATTTTTTTTTTTTTTTTTTTTATTTATCCAGAGTAAACAAACGAGCTCGTCGGTGCCGGATTTAAAAAAAAAAAAAAAAAAAACGGCCGCGCCCGGACCGTTGTGATTTTTACAAGACAATATTATTGTACGATACATACCTACACCGTCGTCGTATTATTATTGTTAATAATCGAATGTCAAACCCGTAACGGACAATTTAAAAAAAAAATAAAAAAGACACAAGCACCGTCGTTGTTGGTGGCATGTCGGGAAGGTTATTGGATATTGAAGAGACATCCGTACGCGACGATAAATCATTGCTAACGCAAAACGATTCTGAGCAAAGTTCGGTTAATATCGTAATTTTTACGATTTCCGTCAAGATTTACACTTATAACGCCTATAATGCTTATAAACGAAAAACAACTACATTACGCTCGAGTAAAATTTCCAAGCGTTTCTGGTCGGCCAAACAGTTTTGTCCACATAAAAACCAAACAAAAACTAAAAATACTCGAAAATAATAATACCATTATTTACTTTCCTGTTGCGCCAACTACAAGATCCAAACTCTTTTCAGCAAAGGCGCTACGCTTGAAAATCAGAACTGGATATCTGCTAAAA
This sequence comes from Tuberolachnus salignus, assembly GCA_956483605.1. Lineage (NCBI taxonomy): Eukaryota > Metazoa > Arthropoda > Insecta > Hemiptera > Aphididae > Tuberolachnus > Tuberolachnus salignus. The sequence goes on along the minus strand of OY101436.1, from coordinate 32,611,967 downwards.
AAAAAAAGTTGTACACAGACGGATACATCCCGCGTTTGGCTTAGAATCTAAAATTATGTCTATACGTTTTCGTTGTACGATCAATAAAACGTACGTTAAAATATCAAATGTAAATGCATATCGTACAACTGATAATGATAGTTTGAATGTAATTTACCGACCACAACGTTACTGTTGAAATTTATTCGACTATACTTAATACAATATAATACAGGCGAACACAATAATGTGAGTTGGGGGTATGTTTAACATTATACAATCGTGTGGAACTAATATTAATCGGTATAAATATTAAAATGCGTAATAATAACAGCGTAATAACAATACCCGGAGTACTATGTATTATCGTTTTAAACGTATGTACGTGTGTTTCCGTATAAATCCAAGACTCGAGACGATTTAAAATGCAATTATAATATTATGTAATATACGAATATGCGAGAAAAAAAACAGACATGCCAAAAATGTATCATATCCTAATTTAATATAAAGAATAAATAAAGTGTTGCGATAATACGATATTTATTCAAAACCGAGCGTCGTTATACAGATAAGGAACATTACACGTCTCGTGAATCCGATTTTAAACATAAAATATAACATTTAATATTCGACTTTGGTGGCTCGTACAATTAGTATATTATTGTTATTTAAACTTTTAAAATGCGATTACTATGCGGTTATTACTACCTATTCAATTCCAAAGACAAATTGAATATATAAAACCTAATACGATATCCGCAGTGTATAGCCTAATCAAAATATTAATGTTATTGTAATTATTGTGAACATAATGTAATAGGTAACTTAATATTCTGCGATCGAAAATGCAGACAGACAGATAGTTAGAGATAAAGAGAGAGAGAGATAGAGAGAGAGAGAGAGAGAGAGAGAGAGAGAGAGAGAGAGAAAGAGAGAGAGAGAGTGAGAGAGAGAGAAAGAGTGAGCGGGATAGGAGGAAACTATAGCTTAATAATATTATTACGACATATATTATTTTTGTTTCGTCAGAAAAGATTTAATTATTTTCCATTAAAACTCGTACATTAACAATAATAAAAAAAATTAAACTAACGACATAAAATACGACATAATTGTATAATATCGTTTGTATTTCACAAAAGTGAACTGGTGCGATTATTGTACTCGTCGTCCGATACGAATACAATATCATCAACCGGGGTCGTTTTCCGTCCCCCGCATCCGTTTAAAATTTAAAATAACAAATTAAAATTTGCATCAAATAAAACACCTGCCGGTATATTGTTTAGCGATTTCGGGTATTGTACTCTCTAATGCGTATGAAAATTTGTTCGCGTACACGAATCATAATAATACGACATGTCGTCCGACTATCGGTTTTTTAGTTGTCAAAAGTTTATTATAAATATTTAGAAATAATTTAATTAGGCGCGAAATACGATAGATGCAATTTCGTACGTATCGTATTTGTTATCGTATAATTACGACCCGATAGTGTTGCATAATTTTTATGTTATACAATTATAGTAAATATAGTAAACGCACATACGTATATTACGTATATTATCTCATTCGAAGCACGTCGTTCGTTGTTTGTATATGGATATTATTGTAATCTAAACCTAAGCGATGTGACAATACAATAACGAATCTTCGGGTGGTGTACAATAATATTAATGGAATAATCCTCCGAATTTGCTATGTACGAATGGCGAAAAATTTGAAAAATTATAACAAAAATAATTTTTTTTGTTATGCCCCGTGACTCGGTTCTCGACGAATGGGCCACCTATAGTAATTTGTTGCGGTGTTACTTAAAACATGAACAAATTAATAAAAAAAAAAAACACGCGGTAAAATGTATACGTTAAGACGGAGTAACTTTCAAGATACTTTTACGGAAAATAAAACAAATATAAAGTCGTTGTCGTGCGTTTGTCGGTAAACCGAAAGGTAGTTTAGAAGAGGACGGCGATACAGCCCGTAGTATTTAAGAGGTTGCGCAAAGGCAATTTTTGAAATAACTATTTTAATAATATTTTTTTAATAAATAAATACATTTATCAACTCGTAACTATTCAAATTCACTATCAAATAAATGCAATCGCTATTTAAAATCAAACATATACGAAAAACCGTTTCGCCCGGAACAATCGTAGTACCAAAATTGTACAGCGCATTCAGAATAACTTTATCTGTGCCGTAGCGTGCCTTTTTTTCGATAACATAAATACAATAAAAGCTTTTTCTTCGGTCGAGAAACGATTGTAAAATATGGCACGGGTTAAAAAGGAAACATTTCATAATTTTATTATTTTGTAAATTTAAATCGTGTTCATATTTTACCCCGCGCGGCCCAATTATTTCGACCCACGTTCCCCAATTAGTGTTCGTAAAACACAATATTTTCTCTGTGTTTAAAAGGAGAAAAAAAAATAAATATACAGTTCTTTATTTTTTCTTATTATTAAAAGGAACGCACGTTAATTGTTATACGAGATATTGTATTTTCTGTTCATTAAACAAGTAATTAATTATTATAAAAGAAAGGAAAAAAAAAAATAATAATAATTATGTATACTACGCGTATAAGAAAAGGAACGTCTTTCTAACCCCATTACCACCCGTAAAGTAACATTTATTTGACGAGTAAAGAAAGTATTATTCATTAATCAACGTGAATACAATTGTTATATGGTTTAATTAATAGATAATAAGGATTTATATAATATATACCCAGTCAATACACAAATGCATACAAATATAACATAGAAACGACGTCATATTGTTTCTTCCTATTCAATGAAGACACAATATGTTTTTAAATTGTACTGGAAATGTATATTCGTTAAAAAATGTAATAATTAATTAATAAATAGAGATGTTTTCAATAGTTTAGGATAAATATTTGAAACATTAACAATAATTGTTAAACATTTTTGCTAAGAAGACGCCGCACACACCCGTTGGTTGCTCCGTCTTACAGACACACGACATGCAAATGAGCGTTCAGCGGAAATAATTCTATGCTGTTAGTTTTTTTTTTTTTTTTTTTAATATTAGAGTGCATTGACCTACAATCAAGCTTTAAAGCTAAGTACATTATCTGTGTTTGTACGTAGGTTTTTTTTTTCAATGTTTTAAATTTTAAGCGAGATATAAGCATTTTTAAATTGTGATATTTCACATACCCGCATCTCGCTTGAATATTAAAATATCCAAAAAGAAATAACGTACAGACACTGATAATGTTTTTATCTTGAATTTCGATAATATATTAATTTACTCTAATACCAAAATCAACAGCACAAAATTGGTTCTGCTTAACGCAAATTCGCTATGTCGTGCGTTAGTAAAACGGAGACGACAAATGGCGTTTTCCATCGATATTATTTGTTGTATTTAGTTGGTACGTAAATATTTACCTACTCAAAATGATGTTTAAAATCGAAAATAATCATTATTTTCTGAGCGTAGCGAGGAATGAATTAGTTTTACCAAGATGTAAAATAACTTTTCTACCAATCGAAAAACGACAAGAGAGCTTTCGTGTGGCATTTTAGATCTGGTTGGGGAGGATATTTTTTGATTTTCCGTATAGTTTCCTTAATAATGGGAGAACGCCAAGAATAATTACACAATAACGTGTTCTATTTTATCTGTTCATTTTTCTATCTGTGAATGTCTTTTCTACCAGCAATACAAAATTGAAAACTCGAAAATTGGTTAATTGCGTTCGAAACATTGCATTAATGACTATAATATAGTCATTTTTTTTTTATTGGTGAATTGCGTTCATAATATTTTTGCCGGCTAGGTGAACTGCATCCCCGCTTTTTTTACTAAACTAGGTGAACTGCGTTAATGATTAAAAACTAGGACGCAATTCACTTATATTGTATACAAATATTGGGGACGCAATTAACCGTCCCGAACAACATGTAAATTTGGTTTAAATGTTATAATAATATTATAGACGTATTTAAATTTTGTTATAGTAAATGTATACAATAAATATTGTACCTACTATTTTATTATTAAAAAAAAATTTATAAATAATACAACAATCATTGCATTTATAAATGAAACATACAACCGCGGACTGCGTAAATAAATTATTGTGTTAATTACTTATGAATATATTATATACATTAGCAAAAACAAGTATATTCATAAATATACATAAAGATGTGTAAAATATATTAAAATTGTTCAATAAATCATTTTAGTATAACTAGAAAGAAGTAAAGGAATTATTATTTTTGAAAATAAAAAAAACTGAATGTACACTAACTCCGTGTTTCAGCACTGCAGAAAAAACTATTAATATTTTTAAGTTATAAAACGTTTTCGAACAAAACGAAAGAAATAATATAATAATTTAATATATGAAACACACTCGCAATATTTTATTTTTTAATGTTTTACGATAAATAAAATTCTTAATTGTCATTTTTTACAATTTAATTTTATCTTATGGTGCAATAAAAAGTACATATCATATATTATTAGCCAGTTCATATATATATTTACTGAGAATAAGAAATTTTATTTTGGATTTTTTTTTTACATATATTGATTTTAATGCATTGTTTTAGGGTTTTTGTTACATTATTTGGATCTAAAATTCGTATTTGAAATTTAATACTAACAGCACTAACTAACAAGATTTGTGTATAACAAACCATTAAGTACTCGTATTATATTTGCAGGCAACTGTCAAAACTCAAATAACGAGAGACGACGTGGTACCAAACCAACGTGGTATATTTAGAAACCCTAGAATTCCTGTTTAATAATATTTAACTAGAAATTATTTATAAATTATATATATTTGAAAAAAAAAAATTATATTAAATCATTATAACCGATATGAAGCAGCTTGATATGAATATTTTGAAAATTGCACCACGTTTAGAAAGTGCTCGGTGAAAGTTTCAGGTCTCTACTATTGTTTTTCGCTGAATTACAACGGGGGGGAAAAAATAAACCCGAAAATAACAGATACTGTAATTGCGCAACTATTACAGTTTTTCCAGTTTATCGTCCGTTATTAAGAAAACTCTAAGAAAAATCAAAATATGACCTCCCCAACTCGCCTAAACAAAATTTGTTACCAATATCCATCCCCGAAGTTAATGGCCGGAACATGATTTCTGGTTGAAAAGTTGTTGACAGAAAAGAAAAAAAAAACATTACACATCATAGAACAACCAATACAGTCGTTGCTACGCTTAAAATGTAAACTAATACCGACAAAAATTTAAGACAGAAAAAGAAAAATCGTCCAAACTCTGTACCCTGTATTTTATATTATATATTACGAATTCGTGTCCAGTGTTTTTATTTTGGATAATCTGTTATTCTATTTTTGGCAAAAAAAATAAAAATGAATAAAAGTAAAAATACTATTAATGTCTCACGTATATAGCTTTGACCTATTTAACCTTTTTTTTTTTTTTGTTCTTCTCATAATTGAGATGTCATAAAACATTTAGGAAGAAAAAAATACTGTGTGTGTGTGTGACAATTTTACTTAAAACATTATTTCAATGTAATATGCAATTCACGTACATACATGTACCCGCAATTTACATATTATTATTTGTTATCCTTTCATAAAGATTGACGGGAAAGTAAGCAATGCCGGCTCGTCTGTTATTACTTTTAGGTTCCGAGCATCCAGCTATTACTACGAGGTGTTTTTTGGCCGGAAATTGCATTTCGGGACAGTGCAATCGACATTTTAGACGTTTTATAGGCGTAATAATATACGTGCACCGAACACGGACAGCAAGGTAATCGGTCTATCGGTTTGCCGCCGGTCCGACGCGCGGCAAACGGCTAAACGAAAATAATAACGGGAAGAGAAACGCGTGGACATTTTTTTTTTTTATATATATTTACAGAGCTACGCTATATTATAATAGTCTGTTTTAGATATTATTTTTACCCGAGTCCCGCGCGTGTGACCGTCAGCTCGCATATTTCTCTCACTCACTCTCTCGCTCTCTCTCTCTCTCTCTCGTTTCCAATGCTATTTGTCCTTTGATGTTAATCGACCGTTACACCTATACTGCGCAGGTGTAGTTTTAAAGACTCGCGTAAACTCGTACGTTCGGCGGGAGGGGGTGGGGGAGAAGGGAGTGGCGGGGTTACACATACAGGGTGTTGTCCTATACAATAATGATTTACGAATGTAAAACGAAATCTGTTAACATTTAAACGATTTCGTATTTAATTTTATTATTTTTTGCTTTTGTTTCTGTGTTCAACCGGATTTTCTAACGGTGTAGTGCGAACGGGGGGGGGGACCTACGTTTATTTATTCGTTCGTCTCTTTATCACCGGGCGAAAAAAAATAATAACGAAAATATACTATTTATTTTTTCACTTTTTAAAATAGCCGGTTTTTTTTTTTTTTTTTTGTCAAAGATATTATTCTCTAAACAAAATTAACGTTTCGTACATCGAAATGTCTTATGAATTGTTCCTTTGCAATAGCCGCTTTAACTTTCTTATTGCAAAAACCGTTATCGTTTAACAGTTTTATCGTCAAAAAAACCATTCGCCGGATGTGTACGCGTGTTAGATTACAATTTTTACAAATAATATCTATTAGAAATCGGCTGTTTGGAAAATTTCGAAAATTTATTTATTTTTCTAACTTTAAATACACGTTCCCTCGAAAGAAAATCCGATTAGAAAAAGAAAAAAAAATGTTATTATTTACAAAGTTATTAGTAAAACATTGATGGACAAAACCGATTCGACGATTATCATCGATTTGATCGACAAACAAGTTTCATTTTATAAACCCGACCGGAAAACTCGCCGCGTAACTAACTAATTTTTTGAATCAACGACGGTCTGCGTATATGGTCAAATTTCACCAACTATGTTAATCACAGTTAACAGACTTTAATCGCGATTCACCGCTGCGTACTCACGATTAAGAATTAACCGCCCGAATTTGGCCGACTAGCGTTGTTAATCGCGGTTAGCTCACAGAGCTATTGATAACGTTATCAATTATCAACAATGTGTATTTTTGTATTTTGGTTTAAAATATCCATTGTAAATTGAATTGTCTTTTACAAATAAAAATTAATTTGTTATTGTAAAATATTGTAATCTCATCGTTGTTGTCACACAATCATATCACATAACGGGAGTAAATCGTGATTAATGAGTTTGATCACGGTTAATATAACCGTGATTAGAATAGTGAAATCCAAACGATGGTAATCATGATCAAATTGATCGATTTCATGTAACCACGATTGATTAAATCGTGGTTAGTAGTGTGTTTTTGGTGAAATCGGCCCTAAAAAGATTAGGATACAAAAATAATATTGGTATCTTTATAATAAAATTATATACCGTCGAATTTGACATCTTTCCATTATTTAATTTTAGGCTATTATTCAATAATTTCCAATCGCAAGACGACAGGGTACTAAACTACGACGTATTTTTACTGCTAAATATTAAAAACAAATTATATTACATTTTGGGAATACCGTCTATAATGAATATACGCAATTATATATTAAGTTTATTTTTATTATTGAACAAGGCATAAAATTTACAATCTGTATTTACGTGTTATACAACAAGTAAATGTGATGGCAATTATTTACAGGAGGGGGAAGTTGCCCATTGGCGACACCCCGTCATATATTAAGTTAACTAACGAATTTAGTTTTCAACGAAACCGCAGTGTGACCAATATTTCGAGCAATCGTCGGACAATTTTCAGGGCTGCAAGTATATAGGGTGTAAAGGAAAAGTGACAAAAGAGACTAATAATAATGATAATGTAAAAATATACAAATATAATACTCACTTTTTTTCTGAGCTATGAAATACCGTATAAACTTTATATTGTATTTCATTATTAATAATCATGAATGTCCTAACCTTATATAAAAATGAGTAAAACAATAATACAAAGCAAACGAGAACGCTAAAACTAAACAACTAACAAAATACTAATATAGGAATCGCATTGTTTTCGATTTTTAGTTGATTAGGATTTATGTAAACGAATTTCCGATAAATACCGTAAGCGGAAAGTAATAAGGTCTATGAAAATTAACAGTATGATCACAATAATAAAAGCAAAAAAAAAAAAAAAATGAATTTTTTAAGAACATTGTATACGCAACATTCTTAAAATCGCATAATAAATTTATTATGTTGATGAATGAATTTAAATTTAAAAATTAAATTTCTAGAAAAAGTAAAAAAAAAAAAAAAAGGTGATTTACTTGGGTTGCCCCGGGGTTTATATTTTATGGCATTCACATATTTATTATATAGTATGCAATATGTAAATTGTATACTCACTTGAATACACCACACATATTAATTAAAAATTTCGTTATTTTAAAGTACATTAAGAAACAGTTAATTAATTAAAATCAGCATACCAATGATTAATACAATGAGAAGAATATAATGAACGTATCGTGCAATTTTATAATTGATAAATTCTACGTAGATTACAATATTACACGAAACGTTTCATTCTATTATTCACAGAAATCGTACTCGTAAATTTAAATTATAAATCGATAAATGTATAAAACAAACGACGAAGTTTAATGGAAACGTAATAATTTATAGAAATGATTAAGTTTGTTACGAGTAGGTACGTTGATAAATAGCGAAAAGGTTATTAATATTACGAACGATCGGTGGTAATTGAATAAAACAAATTTTATAATCAAGTATATAATATACACTTATTGACAATACCTATATACGTAGTAATAAGTCACGTAACCTTAAAAAGACGTTCGCACGGACAAATTGCACGCGTGTGTATGTGGGCTATACAGTTAATATCCACCGGAAGTGGTTGATTAACACGAATTGACACCGGGATCGTTTATACACCTAATTGAGAACTTAAAATGCGAATTAGTAACTGCCCAATGACTCATCCTGTACCTATATAATATTATAATACGACGTGGGCACGGAATAATATGAAAATGTTGCGATACCACACTGCGCGTAATAAAAAGTGATTTTTATTTTATTTTATTTTTTTTTGATTAATCGAAACAAATAGCTGTACAATGAGGATATTTCGCTATTTTTAAATTCCACTCTCCGCTGGCGGTTTGGGCGTACTCGCTTAACACGGCGAATGATGTACGTGGAAAATCAAAAAAACACTACCGGAATGCCCTAACAATTTTATATAAAACACCTGTACCAACAATAACTGAGGTAGGTATACATATAGACTATAGGTATGCTGTGATAATGCCCAAATCACTTTGAAATATTAACACTATAAATTTACATTATAACATAATAATTATGATAATTGGGTATTAACGTGTAACGATGATAATATTGTTATATTCTGCAATATCTTCGGCTCGGCTATATATTCTAATTCTCGTCGTTCTCTGCGTTTCTCTAAATCCATCGCCATACAGCAATTACTCCGTATTACCTCTCTCGTATCTCTTCGAAATCACCGACATATTTTTTATCTAAGCCGAACCCTATCCGATATCATTACCGGTTAATTCTGCAAATTTTCCGTGTTTCCTCTCACAAATTATCCGTCGTTTTCTTGTTGTCGCACTGCACAACCCAACCGGTGCGATTTTACTAAATTCTAAAAATAAACCTCCTCCAGAATATTGATTTTTAAAAACATATGTATAGTAACTCTTCGCATTTATACATATACATTGTTTCAGGTGATGCTATATATTCCGACCGATCGACTTTGAATTTAAATTCGGTTATCGGAAATCAATTGAGAGTGTACCGAATACATATTTTAAGATAAATGTCAAATTTTTAATTTCATAAATAGAAACGCCTATTTTTAACATCCAGTATGAACAGTCCTATTTTTTGCGAGAAACTTTGATTATTACAATTTTTATCAATCTCAAAAATGACCTGAGATAAATTTTATTAAAAACAAATATGATTCTTTTGACTTTTTAAAAAATCAATATAAAAATACTTGTTTAATAAAATTTAAACGGTTGTTTTCAAACGGAAAATTTTTGAGATCGACCAAAAGGTTAAAAAAATTTAAGTAGATTGAAAAAAAAAATAGGACTTTTCGAATTTCCGTTGTTAAAAAAAAGTGTTTGAAAAAATTTAAGTTTTATTGCGCACCGAAGGGGTTAAACATTTGATATAATTTATCCTTAAATATGTATTTCAGTACTCACTGTCGGTTTCCGAAAATCGAATATAAATACAAAACCATCCGGTCGAAATATATATATTGTTACCTGAAAAAACGATTTCACTGTAAATTATAATATATATCCGGTTAACTGACGTTTCGGGCATTTTTAGGGTATCCGTGGCGGACATATATTACAATGACTTGACACATAGACAATGAAGCTATGAGCTTCTCCTCGTGTGTGCTACAATAAATAATAGAATTTAACACGACACGACGTGCAGCTAGCACGGGGTCAGCGAGCTCTCTCGGTCGACTGAAAACTAAACGTTTATAGTTGGACGTTATATTATAACGACGTGTTGTTGTTACTCTAAATCAGCGGTTCCTAAACTTTGCACCACGAGCACATTCTAGAGTCACATACAAAAACAAATCTAACCTATATATATATATATATATATATATATATATATATATATATATATATATATATATATATTTACAATAACCTAGCCTAACCTAATCTGAACGAAGAATTTTACTATGTGTATGATGTTTTTTTTTTTTTTTGTCAGTCTTTAAATAACTTTTTGACAAGAAATCTTGCTCCGATCATCAGCATCGTCAGAGGCGGTTTCTGGTGAACATTATGTCCGGTATGTGTATAAGTGGTCAACTTTTGATTTTTTTTTTTTTTTCATTTTCCTTTAAAATGGGGAATAGGCAACTTCGAAGACATTTATGAAAAAATGGTAATTTATTCACTCGAAAACATTCAAATGTACTATCAAATGAATGTCGTCCCGTGTCATTATAACAAGTACTTCTTGTATTAATCGTGATGCAAAATAAAATGCAAAAAACCGTTTCGCGCGGGTCAACTCTTTCCGTAATCACACTGGAACTACCAAAATTCCATAGAATTTATGATCATACATAATAATACATATTATATACTTTGGATTAAAATTAAATTCAAACAGCACTTCTATGGGTAAGGTAGCACAAATTGTAAAATATTTTCCTAAATAATTATACGGTAATTATAAGCAATGATTGCGACGAGGGCCTCTAAACCAGTCCTGGATATAAACTAACAAAGTCTATTACGGTAAATTCAGGTCTATTGAAAATACGAAAGTCCATCATATTCTTTAATGTTATTTGACTCGGGAGGACAAAAAAAAAAAAAAAAACGGACGTCTTATAAAAATATTATTTTAAGGAGGAGTACCGGATCAAAGCCTAAAAACTGCAGGCCCTAAAGGTTTTGGTTGTCGCTGTATTTATACCTACGTCCAGGTGTGGAGTGGCCGGTCTGGAAATGAGAATTTTCCAGATGGCCTGAATAATTTTGTTAGGTTTTACGGACTTGATAGAATATATATTTATTACTTACGTAGTTCTTTTAAACAATATATTTCCGGTTTAGCGTTGTATTACAGTGATTTCGACATGATCCTAACTATTTTGTGTCCTAATTTTGCTTAAAAAAGCTCGGTGAAAATGTAAAAAAAGTTGTCAAATAAAGTGCTGCCGGGTGGTGGAATTAATTACAGTGAGGAAAAAACAATTTCGGGTGTTTTTTTTTATCGGGGGAATAAAATGGTGGCCTGGATTAACTTTAATCTCCCGGCTTGAATTTTGTTCCCTTTCTACATCACGTCGCAGCTATCGTTCACGGCTACTATACCCGGATAACAATAATGCGAGTAAATTACAAAGCCTGAACTTTGAAACGTTCGCGTCTGTGTTTTCCAGGTTGTCGATTTAGTTTAAAACGGACACAAAACTTCCCGACAAATCTGCGGATACGTGCTAAAAGCGAAACTGTTATATTATTGTATAAAGTTTTGGGGTGTACGAGAAAATATAAAAACACAAAACATCCTATATCAATGTAAACCCGTAGACGTCGTGGATTTAATAATAATTTAATAGGTATTATTATTATTATTATTATTAAACGAACATTAGTAATTAAACTACAATATTGTGTAATATGTGTTGAAATGGGTATTCCACAGGTGTGGAATATTTGAACCTTTACTAACAAAAAAAAAAAAAAATTTGATTCAATATATTATCTATTACAGTATTATACACAGCCTAGTTTTTTCAAACCGATATTGGAATTAAAACAATCGCGAATTTTATTATAATCGTACTATTAAATAACAATAATAACATAGTTTTTTAAACGATTTATAATATGAAGAATATATTATAATATACATTCAAAATTATAAGTAACAGACAAATTTCTCAAATCAATAAAAGCACTGTGTAACGAAACCGTATCGTAACGTAGAAAACCATTTTTATGGGGAATATTATGTGCGTATTATACGGACCCGTTTCGATCAAAGACATTTTAGTTTTAAAATTAAGTTGGCAACGGTTTTTAAATAATAATATTCGAAACTCGTAGAGAATAATATAATAATAATAATATTGAGTTTATACCGCAACGACATTCAGAGAGAAACGCATATGAAAATTAATCGCGTTGAAATTTACCCCCCTTCCCAAAAAAAAAAAAAAACTAATAAAACACAAAAATATAATGAAAAACGTATACATTTGTATAAATCGGGTGAAATTTACTAGATATGAGTTTGTAAAAAGCACGTGTAGAAATTAAAAAAAAAAAATGATTTGTATTATAACTATAATACCGTGTAATTTAATATGTACTTTTTAAATGTATTTAATATAACATTTTTGTACGGGCAAACAGGTATATACTGTGTTGAATTTAAAAAAAAAAAATAATAATAATTTATGATATACATTTTTAAATAATTTTCTACGGGTTTCAGATATTATTTAAAAACCATTGCCAACATAATTTTAAAATGACTAAAAAATGTCTTTGGGTAACGAAACGGGTACCACATATCCAGACGCGAAACGGGTCACGCCCGATCCGTAAATCAATTTTTACCGGAAATTGATCACTAAAAACACATATATTTTTTTTACATTACGTATTTATAATAATATATAGTAGTGCTATATGTCAAATTCACATTTAGTGAAGTTATATTTGAAAATATTTGTAATACGTAAACTAATTGAATAATGTACGCGGCGTAAAGCACGTGTTGGAATATTTCAAGCCAACAACAATCGGAAATTTGAATACACAATAATATAATTGTGTTAATTGAAAATATACATATTGCATTGTTCAATAATGAGAATTCTGCATTGTAAGAGTCATAAAAATGATTAAAATCGACCAAAAATTTAATACTTCAAATGCACATACGATGAAGTCATTAGAACGTATATATATTTTTTTGTTTATAAAATATGATCTATCTCAATTTTACTATTCGTATATCTCCTGTTTTGATGACGATGCTAAATTTTTTAAAGTTTTTAAATAAAAACGAGTATACTTTGCTCCTTGTACTGGTCACTGTTTTTTTATTAGACTATACGGGGAGCATATTAGCATTGTGCACACGAAATGAAAACCCGTCGATCGTTATGTTCGTACACCCGATTTCCACCTGTTCGTCTATACCCGATGTATCATCTGTATCATTCATTCTATCATGAAGTATCTACTCCAAGGAAGTTGATGTGCTAAGTGTAATCCTAAAAAACCTAAAACCTATTCGATAAAAAAAACCACGATGACGGGATAAAACGAAGGGAAAAATGGAAAAACCACGTCGGGTTGGTCACGGGAGAATATTGAGAATATCGAGTGTAGCACGAGCGACAGGTTTTATTTTGCGCCAATATTATTATTATTATTATTATTTTTAAATCATTACGTTTTAGAACAATTATTTCAAGTAAAGCGATTACTAGTAAAGTAATTTACTTGACTTTATTCTCGCTGTTTTTATACTTAAGGTTTTTCGCGATATTTCGGTTATTAATTAATTCAGTAGATGACCTCTCTCTAAACTTCCTACTATCATATACGAGTTATTTTTTTTTTTTTATTTATGCGTATATATTAATTTCCAATTAAAATTTTAAATTCATCGGACAAATTTCACTTCAACTTTGGAAAAACCTCACTGATATAATATGACCCCCATGTAGCTATTTTCCGTTTAGAATATATATTAAAATAAGGCGAATATAATTTATGCGATTAATACAAATATATGTTGTTTGTTACTTGATTAACAAAATATATAATAATTGGTCGTGATACTCGTATGTTGTTCTGTTTCCGTTTTATTCTTATCTACGTATATTAATTTAGTTTGATGCGTATAAAGCTTAGATTAAAACGATTTAATTCATATTATTGAAATTAGCTTAAAACAGCTTAAAATATTATAACAATAAAAAAAAAAAAAAAAAAAACCATAAAGAATCGAGTGGTTTAAAATTATTATTATTATTATTTAAATAATGATAATTTCATAAATTAACACAACTACTCGCATTACTCACAGAACAGTCGTATATTTATACATTTGGGTATTTCGCATTGCTCAGAGGAAATCTACTCGAGTCGACCGCGAATTAAATCGAAATATACGGGGAAAAAAACAGAATATTTGTTGCAATATACGATTTTAGGAAAACGATTAAACCGCGTCTGTTCGTATTTTGACGTACGTACACGGTATATTAGGAGATATACCTATGTCAACATAATATTATTATTATTATTCGTTATTCAAATATTGAATTGTATTACGCCTGCCAGTCGTCGGGTTTTTCATTAGCAATAACATGGCAATTTCAGTTGCGTTTCACTCGTCGACGAATAACAAAATGTAATTTAAAAAAAAAAAAAAAAAAAAAAAAAAAAAAAATACAACGCGTACATAAACAATATTATTACGATCGCACGCCTTGTTTGGATCGTATAACAACAATAACAATAATAATAATAATAATAATAAATTATGTTGTTAATAAAACGTTATCAATATCAATTTGCCGCGTTTCATAATACGGTTCATTAGTAGCCTGCTGAGTACGACGCGTACGATGAGCTGACAATAATATATATTATTACGATGCACAGTAGTTGCAGTCGGATCCCTTAACCGGTATCCCGATTTTAAGTAACGTACCTATAGGTGGGTAACTGGTATTTATCGGGTCGAAAACGACCTTGGTTTCAAAATGTTTACGAGTTATTTGTTTTTAATGCGATTCGCATAAATTATTTTATAGTAAATTATTCGATAAAAAAATATTTAAATAATCTATATTATATATATATATATATATATATATATATATATATATATATATATACACACACACATACACACACACACACACACAATCGAACTACAAAAATTATATTGTAATATTATCCAGTGGGCGTAGCTACACGTTAAAGCGCCCCGAAGCGAAATAATTTTTTTCGCCCCTATAATATAAATTAGAAATTATACTCTTTGATCATTGTCATTAAAACAATTTTGTGATCATGTTTTTGACTGAGTAATCGTATTTTTTTATTTTTTGGAAAAAATATTTGCTTTATTACATTAAAAATGTCGTATAAAACTTAAATTGGATAAATTTCCATCATACAAGTAAGTATATATTTTGTACTTTACATTTATATCTATATCTAATACATTTTTATGAAAAAATGATAACCTAAGCATTTCTTTAAAATTTACATTATAATAAAAAACAACTTAATTTTTTTTCTTGCTTTATCTTCGGCAAAAACATCAATTAAAGTATCAAAATTTAATGTCTGCGCTCTTTCAGCGTATTATCAGCTTTCAGTACGTCGCTGAGGTTGACACATAAACAATAATCAATTAAATTGGCGTGAACAACTAACTATTCGGCCTGTTTCACATGCATTTATAATTTTAACCATAATGTGTTTACAAAATACTTAACAACCACTAAGCGCCCCTATCACACATATAAGCGCTCCGAAAAATTTGACGCCCCAAAGCAACTGTTTCTGTTTTCCATGCGGTAGCTACGCCACTGATATTTTCATTACGTTTTAAAATACACGGAGATGGAAAACTTTTTTGAAAAAACCACCCAACAAATATTTTTAAAACCTACGGAAATAATTGTAATTATTTTGTATCTTTGTTTCAATTGTTAAGTTTAACTATTTTTATTTTTACATAGATACTGCAAATTTACGTAAAAAATTCTAGACTTTTTTTTTATTCTAGAACACTATACTCATAAACGTTTCAAAAGGCATTTTAATTGAAATTTGAGTATCTTGATCAAATATCTGCTTAATATATTTTATAATATTAGATTGTTTTTGAAAATTTAAATGTTTAATATTGTGTAGAAATAAAAACACGAAAACGAAATTCTCAAAAGAAGTACATATCAACGATATATGAAAATTGCATTATTTAAAATATCGAGAAAAAAAAACAATTTGGTATACGGTATACGTATGTTAATATTATTTAATAAGTCATTTTGCGTGCTGATTTACTAATGTTTTTTTTTTTTTTTTTTTTTAATATAATATATACCTATCTAATATTATAATGATAATGATATAACCTTTTACCTATACGAATAATTGTTAACAAATGTGATAAAAACGATTTTTAAAACTTGAAAACAACAAAATTCTTTAAGACTGGGTTTAAATATTTTATTTTATTTAAATTTTATAGTTGAATTCCAAAAAGAAAAATGATGGAATTTATCAAAACTATATAGTATAGATTTCGCCGTTTCTTTTCGGTTTTAGCTATAGTATTAAAAAAAAAAACACTTTAGGAAAATTCGAAAAATTGTCTATCCGTATTACATGGAACAACTTCCAATCGCGCTAGTCGAGTAGTCAGCCTGGTGTATAAGTACGGAACTATTGAACCGTAAATCATTCGATTTTTCTATTTTCGATTATCGCCGCACTCGTCAAAATCCAAAACACTCATTGCACATCCAATCGAACGGTATTTTATTTCTCGCGTCATTTAATATCGAACTGCCCTAAACATAACAACCGGAAATAAAATTTCCGTAGCGTTTCCCGCGCAATCGGCGATCGAGATTAGAAAATAAAAATAAAAATCGGACGCGAAAATAAATCTGCTCGTAAATACACCACGGCCGCGAAATCAGCGTTACAACACACCTCGGGAGGGCTGGGGGAGGGGCACCATCATCGTTACAATGCATTGTTACTATTATTTTTTTTTTTCATTTTTTTTTTTTTTTTCTATATAATACAACGACGGTATATATATATATATATATTTTGTATTATTATTATTGTAACTCTCTTCAACTCCTCGGGCTGCGCGGCGTAACGGAATGGTTGGGCCGCCGCGATCCGCGGTCACCATGGCGACACACGCATACCCCGGGGGGGGGGACCTTTGTAACAGGTTGTCAATAACAGACTGGTGGCCGTCTCCGCGCGTTACGATTTTACAGCTCCCGCCGCCGCCGCCGCCGGTAGGTAAAACGACAATGTTTTTATTTTCCATTCGAATTAACCGTATACACCCGGCTATTATATTATTATTATTATTGTTATTGTTATTGTTATTGTTATACCGTTAATAACCGCGCCGTCCCCGCCTCCTATTTATTTACTGTCAATAACGCGTATTATATTACACGCACCGGCGCGTTACTCGTCGTGTACATACAAACAATAACCACGTTATTATCATAATAATTCAAATAACGGCGACGTGGCAAACAACGGGGCAATAACAATCAAAACTGATAAAGTATTCTCGCGTAAAACGCCCGACGAACGCCGCCGCGACGTCGGGACGCTTCGTAATAGAAAGTACCGACAAGAGAAAACAACATCTCTTGAAAAAAAAAAAAAATCGATTTTTTTTTTTTTTCTACCATCTCGTATCTTCTACTTATTAGGATGGGTTTTGTTCGAGACGCGCGTTTTTAGCTAAAACAATAACGGTCTTTCAAACGAACAAAATACGAATAATTAAAATTATAATAATATATTAAAATGTCTATATTATGTAAACGCTACGTTTTTATACTAAAACGAAACAAACAAAAATAGTTAGACCGTCAATATTACGTAGGCGGACAAGGAGGAGCATTTGGCCTCCCTGACATTTTTGCGGGTGACAAACTTATAATTTTGCCTCCGCCCCCAGGTATGACAACAGTACAAATCTCTGAGTCTTCTAAAATTTAGAAAGAATTGCAATACACGTTATTATTTTTCATGAGATAAAAATATTTTTTTCATCAAATTATTTCATAAAAATGTATATAATATATCACGTTTCTCCTGTTTTATAATACGTTGACGTAATGTCAACGTTATGCATTGTCCGGGTTACAAAAATAAGAAAACTCACGTTAAAATAATGATGTATTCTTTCGGTTATTTGTTTGTGCGTTTTGTTTAATTAAGTTATTGTGACATAAAAAAAAAAAAAAAAAAAAGAGAACAAATGTACATATATGTACACCACACCTCGTGGTTTTGATTTTGGTGAATAAATTATTATTTCTAACCTATCCTAACCTAGTTTTTTTTTTTTTTTTTTTTACACAGTTACGCCACTGACCGCGTACAATTAGGAATTCCGTTTCCGTGTTAGCGACACCGTCCGGGCGGAAGATATACGCCAGAATTGTTTAATGTTGTTCGGTTATTGACCAAAATAACTGAGCGAAGTGACGAGTAGATAGTAAATAACGTAACGACAGTAAATTCAGTCTCGCGCACCACTGCGTATCGCGTCGCGTCGATTATTAAAGCAAAAGCTGACTATAGCAATGATATACATGTATATATATATATATATATATATATATATATATATACGTATATACCTTCTCTCTTATCATTCTCTCTTACCGCCGTTTGATATACGTACCTATTACTCTAATAATTCTCGAATCACGTTGACAATCGATTAATTCCTGTCCCGGAGTCTTATTTCGCGTGCGGTATGGATAATATATAGCCCGCTAGTATATTTATTCGGGAATATGTGAGGAGACACATATTCTCCTGTGAATTTTAAATTGGATACAAAGCCGGCGGAAAAATCGACTTTTTATTTACTTTTTTTTTTTTTTTTTTTTTTCTTACGACGATTTTTAAGACTTTTTTTTCTTATAAAAACCTAAATCCGTCCGTAACGCTATTACGGTTTCCATAGTTACAAAATATTTTAATAATCCGATTAATATAAAAAAATATAAAAACTAAATTTTAAAATAACTTTTTTTTTTTTTTTACATCTGTGTTTTGTAACATTGTTAATATTTAATTCAGTGCTATTCTGATAATATATTATATAGGTACTAAAAATTTTCAATAAATGTTTTTTTTTTTCTACACTTTAATACAAATTATTATTTTATTAATTTATTTGAGATACCTATTGATGTTTGAGTTAATTTAAACTGCTATATATTAGTATAGAATATAATGTATAAATACAATTTAAGTTTTTTTTGTTTTTAATTAAATAAAAACTAAAAAATATATTATGTTCATATTAAATCTTTTCGATTAAATAGTCAATGTGCAGCGAAAACGATTAAATTACGTTTAAACAACCCTGTTTCGTTTTATAATTCGTATAGTAAGTGTTTAATAATTAAAATGCAAAGGCAATACGCTTAAACAAATCGCTAAGTGTGACGTAGTAGTAAATTTTTTTTTAAAAAAATATTAAAAATTAAAATAATCCGATCGATACAAATATTATGAGTTTACAATTTTTTTTTCATTTTGATTACTATCGAGGAGTGCACAGTTATAATACGCGCATTCCCCTAAAATTCGTTCCGCATTAAAGACGATTACTGTCAGCTCCTAACTATTTTTTATTATACAACCAAATATACCGGCATGTGCACGAGTAACTTAATATTATTTTATTTTTTTATTTTGTCAAAACACCACTACCTTAGTGCCTACGTCACGATCTTCTTATGAGTTTGTTATCAGTAATAATTGGATCATTTAGATCCAAACAGTTTAATAGTCCCATTAAAAACACGCATAATATGTTTTTAAACGCTCATGTTGTATTAAAAATATGAGTACTTATGACTTAAGATTTCACTATTATTAAATAAGAGTTACTCGGATGAGGTTTATAGCAATAAAATAAAAAATATCCAAGTACTTAAAAAATGTAGAATATAAGAATGTTTAAGTTACTTTACATCACGTTTGTATTTGTTTGGATCCAATTGTACTTGATCAGGATTGTTATCACATAATATGACGTCACACTAATTGCGCGTATTGTGCGTAATGAGTAGATTTTTTTTTTTTTATGTATATACACGTTTATTTATACGAATCGTGATGAAATCCATTGCAATTCAGTGATGGCATTAATGTGTTGCCAACGTATTATAATGTTTAGCGTCAAATTAAAAATTTGACTAAACGACTAATTTAATAATAAAAAAAAAAATAGAACCTCTAAACCTGTAATATTATGGAAAATGAAGATAAATAAGTAGGTATACGCGTGTAGAAAGTTATTTCGACACCGCGAAACCAAAAATATTGTGTAAGCAATCCTCAATGTAAAACGAATTACCAATATTGAGTATATAATTATTATTAATTATAATTATATTGAGAAAATGCTATATAATAATAAAAATTAATAAGAACAAAAACTATCTGGTGCGCTGATTAAGTACAAGTATTAATACGATTTTCAATATGAAAACGTCATCCAAATAACTATTTCCATAAAATACTATAATATTAATATATAGTAATAATAAAAAAATCGTATATATTAACATTTTCGGCGAAAAGTTTATTGTCAAATGTATTACCCAGTGTAAGAACAACCACGTATTTTTAAAAAAAAAGTATTTTTAAAACTAAAAATAAAATTATACATTAATTTGCTTAGCATTGGTTATAGAACATAGGCATAATAGACATAGGTACAACTAGCAAAAAAAAAATAAAGACGTTGTAAGTCCCTTTCTGACAGTTTTTATTGCGTTTGTCATTAGTGCCCTCTATCGGACGAACTTGAAACGACTCCAATATACGTTTTTTCTTAAATTATGTTTTTTTTTTTTTTATGTAGAAAACGCTTTGTAATGTAACGATAATTTGATCAAATGTCACGTGTTATTTATTTTTTTTTTTTCACCAGTATATTATTATATTATATGGACATCAAGGCTAAAAAAATGTATTTTGTTCCACATACCATCTGCAGTTATTATTTTTTTTTTTCTTTACTCCTCGTGCAGTTTCGTAATCTACGCGTATATTAATTCTCTACAACCGGATTTTAGCATGTTCACACCAACAACACGACGGACAGATATTACAATTATTAT
This sequence comes from Tuberolachnus salignus, assembly GCA_956483605.1. Taxonomy (NCBI): domain Eukaryota; kingdom Metazoa; phylum Arthropoda; class Insecta; order Hemiptera; family Aphididae; genus Tuberolachnus; species Tuberolachnus salignus. Next base: position 32,590,522 of record OY101436.1, on the reverse strand, counting down.
TATTTAAACGTTGTTTTACATAATAATATTATTATACGACCGATATTTTTTTCGGTTATAATAATTCCTCTTGCGTTATTATTCCAATCGAATATTATTATAGCCGTCCCGTCGCCCCGTTATGATGTAAAGTATTTTTTTTTTTTTTTTTTTTTGTATTTTGTGTCCGCGTATTATTATTATTATTATTATTATTATTATTATATTTAAATGTGCGATCGATTGCACGTAGGTATACGGCCGCCACTATTATTGCAGCAGAGGTTGGTTGGCTTTATGTTAATTAGGTCATGTTTCATGAACAATAATATTACTACCCATAATATTATAATAATAATATCACGGATTCGACCGACGTGCGCAGTAAAAAAAAAAAAAAAAAAAAATTAAAAAAAAAAAACGTATCGAACACAATATAGTTTCATCGTCATGTAGATACTAAATTATAGTACGATTGTAGTAGTAAGACCGAATGCGGGACTCCCATGTGGGACCCCCATGCGACGACGACTACGAGCCATTCGGCGGGTAGCGTATTTCCGTAGACGCACCGACAACCGATTCGCGGGTGTCATAGTCGCGGAACAACACGGAACGGACGCCGATAACGAATTACATTAGCGGCACAACAACAATACGACGCACAGGACGACAGAAAAAAAAAAAATCGGACAGAGACCGCCGTTTTGTCGTGTCCCGGGTACACATGTTTGTGTACGGGGCGATTAATGGGCAACTGCCCCGGGACGACGCCAGAACATTACGAACGAAATGTTAACGGACGTCGACTTAGCATATTAAATAAGTTACCTAACCTGATCATGTACGACTTATGGGTAGGTTATAAAGTATAGTCGAACCAACAACAGTAGTCTTTCTCCGCGATGAATACACAGTGAAGACGTAATGTTTAATAGTCCACCGGAAACTATGATCGATTAATATAGCTACAAAGAAGCTATATTATTATAAAATGACTAGAACAATGAATTACTCGTGTACACTGTGTTCAAGTGTGAAATCGACAAAATAATAATAACCCTATAAATCGTCTAAATACATTTTTGATACTTCATCGGGTGAGTTCTCGGTATAGAGGGGGGGCACATTTAATTTTAACATTAAAAAAAAAAAAAGTTCGAGCTTACATCTATCTCTAGCTAAGACCCTTCTCTACAGGAAAATGGGTGTTAACAATATCATCCGATATGAAAAGTGTTTTGTACGGTTTTGTAAATCACAATTTAATGCAGTAAAAAGTATTATACGTGTACATATAATTATATATAACTGAAATCCCAAAGGGGTACTTTACTTTGATTAATTATTTAAGATAAATATGTTTGATTCGAAAACGGCAAGGGAATACAATTCGGCTCGTACAAATATATTATTGTGAACGAATCTAAAAAATATAAAATCGCTAAATTTGTCAACATTAAATAATCATTACATTTTGAAAATAAAAATTTAAAAAAAAGCGAAATTAATATTATTATATTCGATAATACGAGAGACTATAATTTTTTGGTAGACAATTTTCGAAGTATAGTCTATAAAGCAAATTAATTTAATATCAAAAGTTATTTTTTCTGTGTAGTAAAAAAAAAAAAAAAAAACCATACAAAAACAATAATCATGCAAACGCATCGTTCACATTAATAGCTCTGCAGCAGAACTCGGTAATTGAACAATAAACATAAAAAAAAAATTATTAAAAAAAATTATTGGAACTGTATACGGTGTAATACGCATTGCCATAGATTAATACGTTTATCGTAATAATAATAATTGAGATGATATAATCGTTATACTGTGCGACTACTGGTGATAACATAGTATATTCTTCTGAATGTTAATCGCTATTCGCATTTGTACTCCACTCGGAAAACATAATACTAAACGTCGTAATACGCATTTCGGTCGTGTACCTACTGTTTTTTTTTTTTTTTTTTGTGTACTCACACACCACACACAATAATTATTATTGGCAAAATAAACATCTCGACTGGTTGCGTCTTATAATGTAGGTGAGTGGCACTCGTGTCATAAAATTTACAAACCGCAATTGTTATCACCGACCAACCGGCGGGTCTGAAATTACTGAAAAACTAAATTACGTGTTTCATTCGAACGGCAACACAAAATATTATGGCCTCTGAAATGGATTTATTAAAAAAAATTTATTTTTTTTTTTCAATAGAATTCGGAGTACAATTTTATTCATAACCATGGGTGGACGATGGCAATGGCGGTGCCGTGGTTCCTGTTGTTATACCTATAAATGTCGTACCCGCGAAATCACCCGAAACCAGCGAGATTCCGTAAACTCGTGTCAATGTTTCCCAATTTTTTTTTTGTTTCACGCCCCCGATCAAGAGGAGATTAAGAATGTTTAGCGACACGTGGTAACCGACTATTAGGTCGGGAATCACCGTCCTATATAGTGTAAAAAAGGTATTTTTTTTATTATTTTTTTTCAAGTCTTAGTATAAGCCATTCTTTGCCGTCTTTCCTGGGTTCTCAACACCAAACAACTGCAGATTCTGATATGCGCGGTCACGTCATCGTTGTCTTGGCCATCCCAAGGGTCACCTACTATCCGGTGTATTCATAAAGTGATATCGGTTATCACTATACTATATCCGGCTGATTTTATAGGTAATCTCTATTCATTCAAAGAACAAACGTTTAAATAACCATATAACGTATAACCATAATTTCGTATTACGGTTCATGTGCATTATTATTATTATCGCCGGCCACGCGACTTTTCTACTTAAAAGTGTAACCTACCCGACGTGGAATTTTCCATTTCCCACCCCATCCTTTATTTCAACCCGACGTGGTTTTTCGACGATTAAAGAATTTAAGTATGATTATCGTGACAACTAGGTACATTAAGTGCCCCACAGTAACCGTATATGATTATTTTAATAATACCTATATACCTATTATATACATCATACATATTCGCGTGCGATTCATTATGATAATATTAAAATAGATTGATTTTTTGGCGAGTTAAAGGGAGTGTATGTATATCAATTCAAACATATTTAACAGTGTTTTTTTTTCTTTTCTTTTTCTAATAACGTACAAAATAAATAATTCAGAGCCCCGACGAGCGACATCGAGTCGCCGCTGTGCGATAAACATTTCATCCGGCGAAGAAGTAATAAATATAGTTGAATTATTATTTATTTATTTATTCGGTTCCCTCGTTGCGTACTCGTCGCCGCGTGATAATAATAATTATACGATGACAATAATACTAATAAGAGTATATAATATAATAACAACAAAGTACTCACAACGTGAAAACGCTCGTGTTATATTCGAGCGTGAAGTGTACGGCATGTGTGTACTATAAGGTCTAGGACGAGAGACGACCGCGACGACCACGACGACTATGTTGTTGATGATGATGATGATGATGATGATGATGATGATTATGATATAATATCAATTGTCTCGAATAATATAATACACACATCGCGTTGATATATTGTGCCCGTCGTCGAATTGACGTCATATACGTGCAACACAATATAATATTATACACTTCGTATTTAATATTATTTTATTATATATTTTAAAGATCCGGCAACGACGACACGTTATATCGTATGGTATTACTCTTTCGTCGGTCGTATATAATACATGATGCGGTCGTCGGTTGTACGGCATGACGTAAAAAACCGTATTTTACTACTACGACCTTATACCGCGCACGGGGTCATGGTTACCGAAAAAACCGACGCCGCCGCCGCCGCCGTATTATACAGTTCCACCGCAGCCGTTGTCGTCTTCAAATGTTTTTTCTTTTTTTTTTATTTCGTTTTACGGCCGACAATCTTAAATTAATCGCCTACCGTCGCTCATCTCGTTGTTTCTTACACCCCAAAACCCCCAAACACTCCCGACTTCCGTCATATTCTATTGTATCGGCCGAAACGCGTTCTAATCGACGCACACAATCGTTTCCCGCCGTGTATAATTAACAAATAATATAATGGAAAGTATAAAAATAACTAAACCGCATACGAAACCAAAACCAAATGAACATCTATGGAATAAAACAAAATTATGCCATTTTAAGTTCAACATTAACCACGAAAATGTATACATAAAAAGACATTTATCGTTTTTTTTTTTTTTTTTTTGTCAACTAAGTACATATTATATTATATAATAGTAGTTACGAAACGACGAAAACAATTTTATAAATGTGATTCGCATCATTCACTTACTCTAAAACTTACCAAAGTTCATTTAATTTAATAGTTTCGTTACTCTTATTTTCTATTATATATTCTTAATAGTACAAAAAGCAATTACAGTTAATAACAAAAAACCTGACATGGCTTCTACAATGAAAATCCAAGAGAGAGAAATTAATATATATGTATATATATATATATACGTATGTGTATACTATATATGTACAAACAAAAGTTTAAAAAAAAAAAATCGACTTATTAAAAACTCGCAGAAATTAAAAACAATATTAAAATATATATATATATGACAAATTAAAAAAAACACATGTTCGTGTGAACAAAAATTATAAAATTATTTGTAAAACTGTTATTTGCCGTATATAAAATCGATATAAAATCTTTACATAATATTTATCAGATTGATTTTTTTTAAGTATAAATCCTTTTACGTCACAGTTGTGTTTCTATTTTTCTATAACCGTGCCGCGATAGTTATTATCGGAGATGTGATATGTGTGTGTTCAGAATTTTAAACATTTCACCGGGGAAAAAGTTAGAAAAACTATACTGATGTATGTATATAAATTAGATAGTTACTTACACAATGACGTAAAAATATTCCAAAAAATAAACTTCTAAAAAACAATGTAATTTATACGAAAAAAAAAAACAAAATTTATAAGTACGCATATTATCTGTTTTTTATTGACTAAATTATAAACTAAATTCATAATATATTAAATAATACGTCAAACGAAACATTGAATTATGGATTATGTAAATGTCTTCATTAAATCGCCTATATATTAATTGATCGTAAAAAAAATGTAGTTTGTATATTATTCAATTGAAAAATACATATTTCGAACGGGGCGACCAACTATACTACTGGTAAATTGTAAAATCCATACAGGTTTAGATGTTCACACAATTTCTTTATAGTGATATACAGTGGCGGCTCGTGGGCATTGAAAGTGGGAGAGCGATTAAAAAATATTCATTTTTGAAAAGCTTAGAATAAAATTATCTACCAATTTAAATGATATTTATAAATTCAAAATTAATAAGTAACAATATTACCATAATATAGATTATAAGAAAACAAAAATAAAAACAAACAAATAAAACTCAAATGTTTTTATACTTGAAATCAAAGCGTCTATCTTAATCTATATTAAAATAACGAGTGTATTCACTTTTACCTTTTTTTATTGCTTTATTGGTTAGTTCTTTTAAATCAGGCGTTGGTCTTCCGAGTTCTATAATTTCAATTTTCTCTTCATGTGTAAATGAACAAAAACGGTTTGCAATTAAAAATGCAACATAATTTTTTATCCATTGTCGATTAAATATTAATGATTTTATTTAATAATATAAAATATTAATGATTATGTAATAATAATAAATTAATAAAATTAAAATAATACAAATTATCGAAATGTATGCGCTTCAACTACACTATATCCACTGATTATATATTATTTATATTCTAAAACCCATGTTAGAACATTAACTTGTCCATATCGTTCCGCGGTCCGCACTCCGCAAGCATGTCGAGCGAATATTTGTGTCGCCCCGACGGCCGTATTAATTACCGAATTCCCCGTCCTTTGTTTTTTATTTTTTATTTTTTAATTTTTATCGTATAAATTTAACGGGCGTTTGTCAACGTCGATCCAGCGACGAGCGCCGTGTCCAAATCCCGGATAAGATAATACCTAACACAATATACATACGCTAATGCCTACATTGGCCACATCGTATTGATTAACTCCGAATTCTGTTCTCCTGATAATTAAAAACTATTTTCACACTGGATAGTAACATCATGAAAACGCATTACGTCGTAAATATAAATAATTGTTAATATTTAAATCAATAATCTAACTTATTAAATAAATCATTTGTTAGAATTTTAGCAGGGAGGGTGACCGCCCCGTTGCCCCTACGCATAAGCCGCTACTGGCCGATATATTAATATAAAAGTTTAAATTTGAATATTAAAGATTATTGCGTACATAGTTATGGTGGTAGACGAATAACTAATATATTTATATATTAAAAAAAGAACTCGAGATAAATACAAATAACTGCAGCAGTGTACGGACGGTATTAAATGCGTAGTGGTGGCTAATGAAAATTCCAGAGGTAAAATATTTGTATTTAAAACGTATGGTATTAGACCTATATGAATCATTATGTAAATACCGAATTCATCAATGAGTGAAAGGTTTGTATACAGAACGTAACCCAAATTCTCGGTCTACACGCATAATTCTACTCGGGCAAATAATAATAATAATAATAAAAAATATATAAATAAATAAATAATAATAAAAAAAATAATAAAAATAAAAACGACTCTCCTATACGAGCCGTAATATGTTCGCGTACAAATAGCTGGCGCCCTCGTGGCGCCCACTTTATAGTAGGAAAGTTGGCAAACGGTAACACGGTTGACTATTATATGACCAAGTTTAACCAGCCATGCGGTCTCGCCTAGAGCTCGTTGGGCGTTCAAATAATACGTTTGGACCGGCCGACAATGAGTGCGAGACACACTGCAACACTATCAGAGGTCACGCAAAATGACGTATTCGTATTATTGCTGTTCATTGATATAAAAATAATAATATTTCAGCCGCTGTGCTCGCCGCTGCATGTTAAGAACCGTGTTCTTTTCGTACAGAATAACACTGATGTTATTAAATGTCGAGATAAGATACCGTTAAGCGATCGTGTCACTACTACGCCCAGAGTTCAAGACACGAGAACAAATATAATATATACCGATACCCGGAGAGCCTGCAATATAAGAGATGTGGCCACCGATTATTTATTGATTTCTGATCAATGGTAAAATTCCATCCGAACAATATTATCGATTAATATTTTATTTTTATTTTTATTTTTTTTTTTTTTTTTACGTTATGGTATTTGCGTAATCGCGTCCGGAATCGTCAACGTGCTTGCGAAACGTTTCACTAAATAAACCGAACGAAATTCAATTAAACACAAGAGCCTATTGATTATTATTACTGATAGCCGCGGATTTAGAATTTAGCCCACGCCATTAACAATGTTGGGACGAAGAATTACACAATATGGCGCCGCCGTCCGTATCCGTTGATAAAATGTCCAGCGGCCGCCACTCTCTTATTACGTGGCTCTCTAAATCAATACCTACCCCTACCCGTACAATTATTGTGCTATACAAATTCAAACGTCACTATTATTATTGAATATAAGAGCCGCATGTAAATATAATACGTACGTACGTCGGGTTTTCAACATAATATGTTACCACCAGTTTGGCCGACACCACATAGGAAATTGGATTCATAAAAACTGAAAACGAAATATTAGTTTACATCCCAAATTGTTTTCAAAACAAATTCGATATATAGTGACCACGTTGCCGAAAACGATTGATTGCCGACTCTAATGCAGTTGTATAAATTAACGCATGCATGCACATTGTCTGCACACAATAATAACGGTGCTTGCTTTTTTTTTTTTTTTTTTTCCCGGATGGACAAAACCGCAACATTGAAAATATTATACAAGTTCTGTTTGTAATTTCAAGGACACTGGATGCAATAATATTATTCGACGTGTTAGAGTAAGGTATAACCATCACAATAATATGTGCGACCAAAAACGTACCTCACGCCGTTTATAATATTTCGTACACGAACGGAAAGAAATATTATATCGATTCGTATAATATTTTGTGTATGTGCCATCGCAATTTATATCGTTGGAAATAATAATAGTTATCGTATAAGAAGTACTGAACTTTACGATTTTCGCCGCAAAAGCATGATTACTTGTCATACACCTGAAATATATATGGCGTTTAGAAAAGAAATACTCTGAGTCTTTGACAAACGACCATGCGTAAACAATTATTTTTAACTGTTACATACGATTTACGCCAATAAGGGAATAAACCGGGACAATCCCGATACGGCGACACTTATTGGTTCGCCGATTTGCGCCGGAAATTACGAAAACGTAATTTTGAGTTACCTTTTATTTCAACAATCACGACGAAATAATTAAAATATATTAAAGAGTTTTCGTTTAATTTTGAAATAACAACACCGTGCCACACGCAGGAATGCTGATTATTTCTTGGTACGTTAATTGCTCAATTCTAAGGACAATAACGTGACATTGTTTTATTGGTATTGAAAGTAAAAAATTTAGAACATATTCGATATTGCCATCACATCACGTAGATATAATATAATATGTCGTATATAAGATAATTATGTCAAAATCAAAAACTCGTATTCATAAATACGCCGTTCATATTACCTATGTAGTATACTACGAATTTACGTAATTCAAATACGAAAACTGTTTAGTCGTATACACTTGCAATGAACTCGTATAGATACTAACTTAGTTATTAATTCTTAAAAAAAAAAAAAAAAAAAGTATGATTCTGAATAGATTGTACATTTATTATACCTTACAGTTATCTTTGAATACAATCCTTACACAAAATAATCTACGGCAATGGACGTAATATGTTAAAACATACATTTTTAGCCTATCAATTTCGTTAAAAAAAATTTCGATCTACGTATACGGTTAGACAAAAATAAAAAAATACAGCTGTATATTATAGTGATTACCTAATAAGTAATAATAAAAGAAGAAAACGTACCGGATTTTAACATTTTTACTTTTATAATGATATATACAAACAAACGAATATCTCTAAATATGCTAAATACATTAGATTAACGTAGTCCCGTACATCTTAAAACGTTAAGGTTTAACGTTTTTTTTAAAAAATTAAAATCTATCGATATTTTTAATATGTTATATTATAAATGAAAAAAAACAACAAAATTTTGGCCGCTGAAAGTTTCGAAGGGGAGGCGGTCGCAACTCCCGCTTCCCCCGTGCGTACGCCTACGATTACATATTATACTACTTTAAGACGGTATTTTACGTATTTCGAACGATATGTGGAAAAATACGTAATTTACGATATATATATATATTGTTGAAGTGGAATAGAGGTCAACATTTATAAGAATTTTATTCGTATCACAATCGCATAAAATAAAAAATAAAAAAATGGTTAAATTACTCGAAACTGTATGTGTATATACATTTATATAGTAATAAAATATAATACGTTTAAAGACGATACGTTAATTTTTTTGTTTTTCGCAAATACTATTACTCAACACGGTCGATATATATATATTTTTTTTATTCGCTTAACGTAGAATAATCGACAGCTAATATAATTCAAAGATATTGGGCGCGAGATAATAGATAAAAAACAATTTAAAAAAAAAACTTAAATAACACAAAACGATAATAATGCTCGTTCGCGCACGTTTCGAGTAGTAGTCGACGGCGTGCGTGTGATAAATAAGTTGTAAAAAACAACCGATTACGTAGAAGCATCATATACGAAAACGAGATATGAACAATATAATAATATGACAGTTTAACAGGTAGGCATATTGACACAGCGACTACCACCTATGCAGAGTAAATAAAGTAGTTTTTTTATTGCGGATTTAACGTCCCGTTGCCGAACAAAATAAATATTATTTTTATTACGGGGATTCGGTGTGGTTTTCTACAAATATTACGGCCAATTGTACCACCGGTCTTGGTAATAGGATTAAACTTCTGAATTCGTCACGGAGTTTACTCGAAAATGTAAACTTTTCCCACTTTTATGGAAATTGAACCTTAAAACCCTTTAAAATTGTATATTTTATTTCTTGTCAAGTAAACTTAACGGCGGATACAAATATGTTTTCAGAAGTTTTTCCCGACAACTGGGACAGTCGGGACAATTGGCAAAAGATCCGATTACTTTTAGACGAGAAAAAATGAATTTTCGGCCGTACATTTACCCACTTAAATGGGTATCGGGCAGTAGATTACTGACAAAGTCCCGTCGTTAAGAAGGTCATTGAATTGTATAAAAAAAAATTTGGAATTTTCAAAATTGAAGAAAATTTGGAAAACCGGCAGCAGAAAATTGTAAAAAATACAATAAAATATTATGTAGTCAAACAATAAATAATAAATAATATTGTTGTTAACAGCAGCGGCGGCGGCGGCGGCGGCGGCGGCCGTGGTCATGTAACCGGTCGAGCCGCCGCCGCCGCCACCGCCGCCGCCGCCCACGACGACTTGTTGCGGCGTGCAGGGGTAGGGTTAACGTTAAACGCTATCAGTGACGGTGGAGGCGGCTTTGATAACGCAGTCGCGTGTACAACGGCGTCGAAACACGATAATAGCGACTATATATGTACCTAAGAGACGTAATTAGGCCTTTTTTTTTTTTTTTTTTTTAACCGTTGTCGGCAGATAATTATTTTGGTTTTTCAAAACATAAAAATAAACTGAAACAAAAATACTCTTGTACAGCCACTTACTTGAGTGTCGGATTTGTAACGGCAGCGGACGTGACTTGGTATTCCCGGTGGTAGCGGCGGTGGCGGCGGCGGCGGCAGAGGCAGCGGCGGCGGTCGGCGACCAGCGAACACCGTCGTCCGCGCCGGATCTAACCTGTTGAATGCCCGCCGTCGTAGGTGGGTCTGCCGTTTTTTATTATTTTTTATAACTATTTTTCAATCTTATATCCGCTAACACAATTGCGACCGTCACGGCCGCCGTCGATGTCGGAACAACTACGGGGCTCCGGCGGAGTCGACTGTTTACCACGGTGTCGTCAACGACAGCGCGGGCGCGCGCGCGCGCGCTCGTCTCTTCGGTACGGTCGGTTTTTTTTTCTTCTTCTTCTTCTTCTTCTTCTTCTTCGTCTTTTTCTTCTTCTTTTTGCTCTCTCTCCGTCACACCGTACCTACGCGTCGCCGTGTCCTTTACTGATCTCCGCGCGCGCGTGATGTACTCTGTGCCGTCGTCGCGCAGTGTACACCGGCTGTTTTTCGGAGCCGGCGCGCGCACTCACGCGACCGAAAAACTAAAGAGAAGAGGAAAAAAAAAAGGGACGGCACCGGCGGCGGTAAAAACGGCGTGGCGACGACGAGACGGACGGTCGTGTCCGGACGGAGGCTGGGCCCGGCGCGAAAACCACCGTCGCGCACTATAATAATTAAAATAATAATAATAATAATAATAATAATAATAATAACAATAATAATAATATTATTATTACTATTATTGTTCTTATTATTATTATATAAGAGACACGCGTGCCGTCCGAATCGCGGAGGATTTTCAAAACCGATGGAAAACAATAAATTATAATCGAACGAATCACGCGCGCAGGCGCGCCGACGATCGGGAAACGGACGTGCGTGTGCGTATTATTTTACGCGTGCGTGTTACACAATTGCACAACACTACCGGCGGCGGTGCCGAACGCGTATGTTCGTCGACGTTCGTGTGCGTACCAATGTACCGCCGACCGCGTACGTACGCGCGTGCGCCCGTACAATGCCCGCCGCCGTCGCGAGTGGAGTAGTGGGCCCCCCACCCTTCCCCCCTCCTTCTTACAAGCGGTAACGCGTGGCCGCAGCTCGGGGTGCCCGTTTTTTTTTTTTTTTTTTTTTTTTTTTGTCGGTTGGTTTTGTTATTATTTTTTATTTTTTTTTTATTTTTATTTCATCCTAGAGGGGGCGATCGACGGCCGGGTACGGGCGCGTGGGACACGGGTGTGACGGCGGCGGCGGCGGCGGCGGCGGTGGCCGTCGAATCCGGCGGACGAGATATAACGTTTGGCGATACGCGCGGCGGTGACGTCGCCGTTGGTTTTGTTCGGCGCGGTTGAAGAAAGACGACAGTCGAGTTGAGGGAACTCAGCTGTTGCTGCCGTACAGATACGATGCCGGTCGGCCGTGCCGTCGTGCTAATAAACGCGTATCCGGTCTGCGGCGACATGACCGCTCCCGGTGGCCCAGACTAATGTTACGAGTATAAAAAAAAAAAAATATATGTGTGTGTGTGTGTGTGTGTGTGTGTAAGTGGTTTGTTTTTTCATTCAAATGGTTCGTACAAATACAGGGTGATCAATCTTCCGTAAGACACAATCATTATCTCGGGACGTATAAAGCTTTTTCGGAATTTTCGTTTTAGATCATTTTTTTTTTTTTTTTTTTTTTCAAACACAGAGTTCTAAAATGTCGCGTTCCCTTAATTATCCTTTTTTTTCTTTTTTTTTTAATTAAAAGTCGGTTTGCCGAAATAGGACAGCCGAGCGTTCGAAAAAATCTCGATCAGCCCACAACATTTTTTTTCTTTATATTAATTAAAATACTTAATATAAAGAGATAAGGTAAATGCCCTATTTTCTATTTCGTCAACTAATGTCATTATTACTATTAAAATACGGGCCAGTTGCAAAATATTTCTCAAAGGGCCAAACTACAGACTACCTAATCCGTCCTTGCATCGTGACACCGACAAACATAAAGGGTAAATTTTAAACAAAAATTAATGTAAAAACATGTAAAATATATAAATTCCGTGCGTCTCAACGAGAAATTTTCGAAAATCGGTTCCGTGATAATTATTAGTAGGGCTAGGAAAATGATAGAGTTTAACTTTCAGTAATAGGCTCTTTTGTGTGTTATTCAGAGAAAAAATACCTATTATGGAATTTATAGAGTACAATATTTAGAAGACATTGGCGTTTTTAAAAATATTGATTTTCAAAAGAGTTACCTTAGTTAAAAAAATGAAGGATAAAACTGGTAACCTTCGATACAGAGCCTAATATTTAAACAAAGGTCAAACCCAAATTACAACGTCTCCGAAGTGTTCTCGTCTGAAATTATTGAACGTTATATGTAATAACTGTAAAAACATTTTATAGTGCATTTCTTTTTTTTTTTATGTTATCCGTAAGCACGTTGTTTTCGTATACATTTTATTTTATATCATAATATTAGTAACTATGTGTAATTACTAATTACACAAAAAAAAAAAATACATGTGATAATCACACTGGACTACTTGTATGTTACATTGATTTGATAGTGAATTTGAATATTTGTTTGTTGATAAATTACCATATTTTCAAATAATATTGCCAAAATTGCCTATACATAACCCCTTAAATACATTATAAAAATTGATAAATATTTTCTAACGACAAACACCTCGATGATTGGCCAACAAAGCATCAAATATAACTCATTACTAACTCATAACTCGCTAAAATTTCTATTGTATTTGTTAGTAATAATTTCAATAATATTTGTGAAGAATTTTTCTGTTCGTTATTCAGAACATGTTTTTTTTTTTCTGAATACTCGATACATTATTAAAATATATTTGATACCCACCTCAAGCAAAACCAACGATAAAATGCATGTATTATTTCATAATATATAAAAACATTTTATATTTTATGAAAATATACCTACCGTATTATTTCGCGCCATACAAAACGTTTTATGAATTTAAGTTCAAAACTTTAAATGAGTAAATGAAATGTATTTACTATTGGTATAAGTATATAATCTAATATTGTACAACGTATATTATAGTTTACACTAAAAACGTATTGCTTCAACGTTGAATATGGAATTCAGGCAGTCTAAACAATATTGGCAATTGTCACTATGATCATTGATCAAGATTGTACTGCAGTATAGTAATTCTGACAAAAATTGGCCAGTAAAGAAAATAGTAAACAGAAAAGAAAAACTAAATTTAAAAATAACATCTATTATAATTATAGTTGTTACTGCAATTTTTTTTTTTTTTTTTTTTATGTAACACTGCGGAAACCTCGCCAAGTTCGTTTGTTCCCTATAACGATTTGTTAAAATTTGTCAGGTCTTATTTTGTAAATAATAGCATGTAAAACCTAACGTATTCTGTTAGTCTTAGAATATCTTAATCGTTTCGTCCTTCGAGATCTATAGGAAAACTCGCGTTTTTCGTCTTCCGTGTGAGTAAAAATATAATATGTAAAAATATATAACGATAAAATAAAAACAATAATTTACAGCGAAATATCGCATCCGTATTTAATTTAACCATTTCCGAAAAAATGGTCCCAAGTATAAACCCGGACGATGAAAAACCCCGACAAATCCGGATAAAGCAGGAGGAGCGGTGGAATACTACGCCGGGCGTAGATATCAGGAATCGGAGGTAAATAATGCACAGAAACACCGAGGGATATTTAACTTATATTGGTAACTTAAATTATCGTGTTTTATTTATGTTCCAAAACGCGTCTTTATTTTTTTGTTTGGTAAAAATATCAAAATGTACACAGGCGGCCTTTCTATTTTATAATATTCACGTGCACGCGATTCGGCTCCCGAATCCATTGGATAGTCGCATCTTTTCTTATACTCGAATATTCTCCCGTACGATATCCATTAGTAACCACACCGATTAAATAAAATAAATCGATGTCAATAATAATAATCGATATCGATAGGCAACCGGAAATTAACAATTATTATAGTATGGAATTGCAAATAATACGCGGACTCCAATAATGTCTGTCGGTGCACAGAGGACAACTACTATAATAATGCGCTCGTCATTCGTTTACTAATAAATTAGTCTCGACGCATCCAATCGTCTATCCATATTTAGATATATTAAACAAATATGCAAAATTACACCGAAATTGTAATGCGTTTTACCAGTCAAAATAAAAAGAAGTGAATAAGGAACAACAAATAAAAAAATACCTAAATTTAACAAATAAAATCAAATCAAATTACACAATTGTGTTACGTTAAAACATTATCAAATAATGTTAATTATAGTAAAAGTAATTTTTTTTTTTTTTTTAATTTTAATATTTTGTCCTGTGATATTATTTATTTATGTGGAGATATTCATTTTTTTTTATTTTGTAGCAATCGATAAAATCGATGGTTGATAATCGATTTTTAATGAAATCTTTTGAAGGTGATTCGAGTAGAAAAATATTACATACTCGATGCGGAAGGCTATACAAGTGATGGTTTTTCTAAAATCGGTAAGGATTTGGAGCAACTTTTTTTTTTTTTAACATTTTCATGGGAGACAATTCGAGTTTGTCCAATTGTCCTTGGCCGGCGTTGTCGGATTGTATTTATTTATCCCTACAATATCTGCTAATAGCCCGGAAAAGGAATTAGTAATTTTAAAAATTACGCCAGCACTGGTGGAGAGAACAATACCTAACCCCCGTCTGAGTTAAACAAAAAATATACGTCTCCCCCGATAAAACAAATTACGTTCAAAACTAAATAACATAACTCTGGTAATTAATATAATGCAGCCTATTACAAGTAATTTAAGCAGTTAATTTTATAAAAAAAAACTTTCTATAGTCTACACCCACAAAGACTAATAATGATTTGTAGCTAATAGTTTTTAATTTACAACACATTTACAGCCACTATTAATCTACCAGCCGGTATGAAGGGTTGATCTAACACTTAAACCCTTACATTATTACCCGCCAAAGTACTACGTATGATTAATATATATTTTCCTATTAAACGCAGCTTGGCATTAACCTTCTCAAAGGGTGTCTCCATAGTTTTCAAAAACGATTAAAAAAAAAAAAAAAAAAAAAAAATGAAACATAATGTAAAATCAATACATTCCTAGCTTCATTTACAAAATAACCTACAAGTGCAGGTTTATCTCTAGTAGTTCTATTTTACTGATATTAAATTTATATACTATATTATATATATATATATATATATATTAGGATTGATAATTAATTTAAATAAAATTGAACGCAAATATTATTTACTAAAATAAAATATAAAAACGCAATTGTATTCTATTATGTAGAATTCGAAATAACATCTAAATTATTGTAGCAGAAACGATTGATATGCAATTTAATCAATAAAAAAAAAATAATAATAATAATGAAAATATTTCTGTTGATTAAATTTATATTTTCCCAAGCATTATGTATTAGCCTGTTTATAGCATAATATATTAAAACAATTAGAACAAGTACTGCGAAGACTGGTGTTCCAAAATTTCATGAAACTTTCGTGAAATATTTAATTTCGATGAAAAATTAATTTTTTAATTTTAAACGTTAATGGCATTTACAGAAATTTACTGAGGTGACTGTATTTATAAAATTTGTCAATTGTGTATTCATTATACGCAAATTACAATAATTAATTTTTTTAAAAATGCCAAAAGATCATCCTTCAAAATTTAATGATTGAATATATTATTAATTATTATAAGACAATAATATGATTAATTGCATATATTATTTATTATTAATTGTTTATTCATTAGGTATTTAAAATATTATCAAGAAACATTTTGGTATTATAAGTAGTTACTTCATACGTTTTTTAAATTGTTACAGTAATATTACTTGAGTTGATTATTTATTATAAAATATCTGACAGTGATTTTAGTTTTACATTTAAAAAACCACAAATATAGTCTGTCTACAGTTTGCAAATGATTAAACAGCATAAAAGTCGATAGATTGATGTAGTATATTTATATGATATGAAATCAGTCAATCCAATGTGGTCAACACAATACAAAATCAATAAACAAATATTGAACAAATTTGTGAAGAAAAAATTATTTTTCAATATTTCAAGCCGTGTGAAATTTCACTTTTGAAATATTTCATACACATAACCGTGAGTGCCAATGCCACCCCCCCCCCCATTGCCCCTCGGGTAAGGGGTGAGACGGGACACTTGTCCTTCCCACTGAAAAATAATATGAACTTATAATTTATATAAAATGTATTCACGAATGCATTATACTGAATAACTTTTTTTTTTTTTGGGTATATTTATATTTACCCCTCCCCTGAAATGTCACCTATAGGCGCAAATACTCACAACCCTAACGAAATTGCATACATAAACCATGTATCTAATGTAGGATTCATAATACACTATTTATAAATCGCTTACACGAGTACAAATTAAATCGTAAATGATGAAAAAAAAAACGTGCAAAAGGTTATTACGCGTATTAAACATTATATAAACTTGAAATTATCTATACATGTAATTAATTTATAAACCCATTTTAATTATATATTTTAAATTGTACAATCTTTGAATTATTTCTAAAATGTAAATTAAATCGAGAGATAAGAATAAATTATTCTTAAGTCGAACAATCACATTTTATATATTTTGAATCGATCTTAACATAACAACAAGTGCAAAACAAACGTCAGACATAACTTTCTTTGAATGTTATCAATTTTCTGAATAACTAAACGCGAAAAGAATCGTATAATTATTATAAAAGTTCAAATACAACGTAATGTATACATATTTTAAAATTACAATCAGCCAACGAACAATAAGCCAAATGTTTGCTTGTAAATGAATTGTTTCATATCAAATTTAATGCATATTATAGTTTTACGAAAACAAATGCCGATAATTATTAATATTATTAACAAGTTAATTTAGGGTTAGGTTAGGTTTTAATTGCTGTATTTTTCGCAATCATCATCAAAAAAAAAAAAAAAAAAAAAATTAATCAAAATAAAAACTTTGACTGATAACTCGTATATTTTAGTTAATCACTAACAAATAACAACCGCACAACGATATGAAATGGTCCGTTAATCACTAAGTACTTCTACAAAGTATTAAATCATATATATATTTTTCAATCTTTTCTACAATTGTTAAATACCCACAGCCGTGACTACTAATAAGATTAATACTATCCGATTATAAGATATGTTTTAAATTAAGTCTCTGTCGCTTATAACCACGTAATGACTAAATAGAATGGCGTTTAGGTTTAACTCGGGGTTTAAACGTATAAAACGCAATAAAAGCAGTAGAATATTTCCGGGGGCTGTAAATAGCATTTTTACCTAAAAAATTTTCATACAAAAAATTGATTCTATATATATATATATAAAAAATAAAAAAAAACCCAAGATAGCTATAACCTAAAGTATACAACCTTCA
The DNA here is from genome assembly GCA_956483605.1 of Tuberolachnus salignus. Lineage (NCBI taxonomy): Eukaryota > Metazoa > Arthropoda > Insecta > Hemiptera > Aphididae > Tuberolachnus > Tuberolachnus salignus. The sequence goes on along the minus strand of OY101436.1, from coordinate 32,572,383 downwards.
GATATTTTCTCGTTATTCAATTTTATTATTTGTGTTCAAACCCCGAGTTCGACCTAAACGGCAAAATGTACGTTCTAAGTATAATGTAATTTGCTATATTGCCGGTTAGATAGACAGACTTTTCGCGTAGTATATAATATTGTAATATTTCGATGGAACATTTTGTTTTTTTTTGTTTTTTTAAATACTCGTTAAGAACGACGGCGATTGTGAGTAATTAATGTGCGCTTTTAATCTTAAATTTATTCAGTCGTTTTAGAAATTATCTGTTTTTATTTCGTTAAATTATTAAAAACCCGATCTGCTGTAAAATACAAGGCTGAAATACCGCCACACTGTGTCACCTGCAATACACACGGTGGTTTCCCGCATATAATACAAATATCCCGTATTTCAAAATTATCAACGAACATCTACTGTCAACAATTGTACGCATTGTTAATACTAATGGAAGTTCAATACGGGCCCGAGGTTTACATTTCACATTTGTAATATTGAAACAGTATTCTACTAGTAGGTTTTTAAATTATTTGTTGTGTCAAACGTTCTCCAAAAAAAAAAAACAATAATGCAGCCCGGGGGCATTGAATTTATTAGTTACCTAAAATTGTATTCGGTCATCGATATTATATTACCTTATGCACGATAAAATTTAGCTATATATTAAATAGTTATTTCTTTACAAAAAATGTATTCGTACTGTTTTTAAACGTTTTAAATTATTATTATGCGGCGACCAACTGGAAAATCACTTTCGAGTTTAATCTCTGTTCGTCTTGAACCTATATAACATTAGGTATACGGTTCATAAGTGTTTTCTGAAAGAAAAAATATTATATTTCATTGTTAAAAAACGGCACTCTCGCTAATTCGCTAATAATATATAAAAGAACTCATGAACTCTATAAAAGTACTTACTAATAATGAGGCACCATATATTTAGATTTTTCGACTGTCTAGGTATTTTATACATTATATATAATATATTTGTAATTCGATCGATCTTTTGCACAGAAAATATTATTTAACAGGAGAATGGAGTAAACTGGCTTTTAAAGTAAAAAGCCTAAATTGTTCGTAAAGCTCGGTGAAAAAAATCTCTATGTATTACAGTATACAAAGGAAATCCACATCGCTTTAATTATTATTGAATTATTTCATAAACCAAGTGTCAACGAATTATGCATTAGTAAAATTTAACTTAATTTTAAACATAAAAAATTACTAATGAGTAGTGATGAGTGTTTATTTGCGTACACGGTTTTTGAATATACACCGACGAGTCGTTATTACGGTGACAGTACACATATAAGGTATTCGTGACGCCATCTTTTGGTCGGATTATGTTTTACCGAGAAAAATGTACGGAGTGTTATTTATTTAACGAGTTAGATTGTTTTTAATTTATTGAAAAACGATTTTTGTAGTGACTTTTTTATGATGCGTATGTCAAACGTCTAAAATTTATTTCCAAAATTTAAAAACTCGGTCCAACAGTATTTCGCAGTGTCAATATTACCGTAAATTATTATTACTGTATTTAAAATAAAATATACGAGTACACGACAACGAATATGTAAGTATTTCTAGTACAAGTCCGTAGTCGAGGAGACAAGTTAAAAAAAAAAAAAAAGTGGGAATTCGAGTTATTAGCATAGAATTTTGAAGGAAAAGCTAATCAACTACTATTTAAATATAAAACATACAACTGTCGAGATTAAGTTTTAAAACAGATTCAGAAACAGACCAACATCAATCAGAAATGGGAATTTTAATAATTTATGATTATTTTGTGTTAAAATTTTATTTTTTTTTTTTTTTTTTTTTTTAAACTCGTTGGAAATCTAGAAAAAAAAATTAGTTTAAGAAAATATTATTATAATATAAAAATTCGATTATAATTTATAAATTATTTTCACGCCGTTAAGCTAGGCAAAAACAATGCACAAAAATAATTGTAAAAATATAGTGTACGACAGTGTACCATAATCACTACTGCATCATTACCGGTACCGCACGCCAGTTACCAAACCGTGGGACGCAGGAATAGTCTATCAGTTAGACTAATAAATTAAGTACATATTGTCATTACTTCAAAGATTTAAATGCTGGTTCGACGTAATTTTACAATAAATTAAATACAGTAAAAATTGATATTTCTATTGTTTCCTACAATTAAATAAAATTGAATTAATTTCTATTTGTCGCTGTAAACTTTACAATTTTTAACTCTCAACAATGATCGTTATTCATCCCATGTAGATGACCTAACTGTCAAGATTAGGTTTTAAAACGGATTCATATTATTTTGTGTTATATGCTGACATCACAACACTGCTTTTATTATACACATTATTAATTGGACGGTTTTTTTACGTGAAGGACTGAAGTCAATTTTCGCCACTTTCGGCTTATACGTGAATTACGTGTGCGATTTCAAGCCAAGTCGTAGAGAAAAAAGAAATGTTACGAAATACGTTTGACAATAAGTTTATTAAATTTATTTATTTTTTTATTTCGAAATCCCCAAAAGCGTTTGGCGTGGTGTACTCTGAATAAAAATAATATCCAACAAATATTTCTTTTCGAAATTGAAATATCACTTATAGTATTTAAATACATTCGTTCGGAAATTCAGAATTTCGTAAAAAAAAACTTTTCGCGTATCTATTTCAAATACTAGTATCGAATAACTTACGATAAGTCCGCGAATTTAACGAGCTAACCTAACACACGCAGAATCGATTGAAACGCATTATTTTTAAAAAAAAAAAAAAATATATATATTACAGTAAACTGGAACGTGAAAAATTCAATAAAAAAAAAACACCTTTATTAATGTAGGTTTATGGGTATAGCCTATATGTGATATAAATCGTTAGTAATTTTGAAATGTCTCTTGTATATATCAAGGTGAGTTCCAAAATATCATAATATCTTACCATGTATGTGTGTGTGTGTGTGTATGTGACTACCTATACTACATCTGTACATATACCCGTTGGTTATTGTATTGAATTTGTAACTATTAACAGCTAATGATTTTTGACGCAGTTTTAATATACTCGCTTCGGCCGCGCATACTAACTGGTTTATCGAGAAAATCCCCTCCGTGTTATATTGTGAATAGTAATTATATTATTACTATGGTATAAAAATTATACACTGTATACGACGATGATGTACATACGTAGACACGTGGTTACTGCTGTTATAAAATAGAAATTATCGAATTGCCGAACACAAAGAAATAATAAGGAGATCTCCCCCCTCCTGACCCCTCGGTGATGATAAATAATAATATGTTCTTACAAACAATAACATATAGGCGCGTATGTGTTATTAGTTTTTTTTTATTCACAACCGTGACGGCTATCTTTAAAAAAAACCTACGTATGTCAACACCTGACATAGAAATGCGAAAACCTCCCGACAATTCCTGATAAACTGTAAACCGTGTATAAGAAGGCACCGCGTATTGTGTCGTCGGATCTAATAAAATTTATTTCAATCGTGTAGTGCTGATATACATAACGTTTTAATAGGCATGTGTTATACATTATACTAATACAATGTGGCATTTATTTTTTATTTTTAAGTCGAGGGGTGTCCAGACTTGGAAGACAACCCCAAAACAAAATACGCCACTGTAGCCGACGTCAATCAGAGGAGGCCTGGAAATGGGAATTTTTAATCATTTATGATTATTTTGCGTTTAAATTTTTTTTTTTTTTTTTTTAAACTCGTTGGAAATCTAGAAGAAAAAAACTAGTTTAAGAATATATTATTATAATATAAAAATTCGATTATAAATTATAAATTATTTTCTCGCCGTTAAGCTAGGCAAAAACAACGCACAACAATAATTGTAAAATGTGCGGCAGTGTACCGTAGTCATTACCGCCTCATTACCGGTACCGCACGCCCGTAACGAAACCGTGGGATGCAGGAATAGTACATATTGTCATTACTTCAAAGATTTAAATGCTGGTTCAACGTAATTTTACAATAAATTAAATACAGTAAAAATTGATATTTCTATTGTTTCCTACAGTTAAATAAAATTGAATTAATTTCTATTTGTCGCTATAAACTTTACAATTTTTAACTCTCAACGATGATCGTTTTTCATCCCACGTAGATGACCTAACTGTCGAGATTAGGTGTTAAAACGGATTCATATTATTTTGTGTTATATGCTGACATCACAACACTGCTTTTATTATACACATTATTAATTGGATGGTTTTTTTACGTGAAGGACTGAAATCAATTTTCGCCGCTTTCGGCTTATACGTGAATTCGATGAACGTTTGACAATAAGTTTATTTTATTTATTTATTTTTTATTTCGGAATCCCCAAACCGTTTGCCGCAGTACTCCGAATATAAAAAATATCCAACGAATATTTATTTTCGAAATTTGAAATATCACTTTGAGCATTTAAATACGAGCGTTCGGAAATCTAGAATTTCGTGAAAATAATACTTTTAAACTTTTCGAATACCTTTATTTAAATACTAGTATTGAAATGCTTATTTATGGAATAAATGATAATTTTCATGACACTTTACAAGCTATCACACTTTCGGGATCGATGCACATATTTGTTTGTATTTGATTATCGTAAACTGGGACAGTTCAATAAAAAAAAAAAATAAAATATATCTATATAGTCTTGCGGGGTATCCATCCTTCAAAGCACGCGCTCACACGCACAATTAATTCTCATTCATTTAGCATAACGATGGAATTTGATTCTGTTTTTTTTTCCGCCTTTTTTTGTTCTGTTTATTTTATTTTTTTTGTTATTTCCAGTTTAATTGTAATTCACTAGTGTCAATTTTATTTACTTAAAAAATCGAATAAATCAACGTATTATAAATTTTTTCGTTACCAAAATATAGGCATTACTGTAATTACTACGTGCGTCGCGTGTGGCATTCGACCACCGGGGGTCCACACGTAACTCCGATAAAGCTAAATTACCTATCTCACTATAAGGTATGCGAAAATTAAAATTAAATACAAACAAAAAAAATGCTTATGATAAATATACAAATAACGTAATCAATCAGTCCGCCCGTAATTCTAATCAACATAATCACGACAATTGATACAAATACACGTACTTCAAACACTGATTGGTCAAAACAAACAAATAAACGTCATCACTCCAACTCCTCAAACTCACATTCCGAACCGCCAACTCCGAATCCGAATACGGATATTAAACAAAAAAAAAAAATAAATGTTTGCTACAACGTAACAGATTCGATCTGCTTGCCTAAGATGATTCGTTTGAAAATCCTTCTACTGCTGAAAATTTACCTATCAACTTTGAACAAACTGAAACTGATGCTGAAAATATATTCATTAAACCTCCTCCTCTTATATTTGTCAAAGGTGTCGAAGATTTTCCTGCATTATGTACGGTCTTAATTTAGCTAATAAGTGTTGACAATTTCATATGTAAGTCTACAACTAACTCACTGAAAATACAAACCAAGGACCCTAGTGCATATAGAACATGAATATAATTTCTCAAAACCGAGAAAGATGAGTATCATACATAGCAGCACAAAGAGAATAAATCACTCCGGATAGTTTTACGTAATCTTCACCCATCCACGCCTCTAAATCTAATAAAAGATGAGTGAGAAGTTCGGCTTTATGAAGTAAGGCAAGTTGCTAATATATTACACAAAATCAATAAAAACCCCTCGAACTAAAGAAATTATACAACTTTTATCACTAATGAACTGTAAAATAACAATTGAAGAGCCACATATACCGGAAACAATTAGCTAATGTTTTAATTGTCATCAATATGGACACACCAGAGCACACTGCGGTTACTTTCTTCGTTGTGTTCGATGTGGAGCGGATCATCCGTCATCTGCTTGTCCGAATTCACGAGATATCCCTCCAATATGCATTCTCTGTTCTCAAACCCAGTAGTAACACATTTGACTTGATATTAATATTTATTTTGAAACTAAAATATCGATTTTAGTATTAAAATACGAGCGTTCGGAAATCAAGAATTTCGTGAAAATACGTTTTAACTTTCCGAGTACCTAAATTTGAATATTAGTATCGAAATACTTATAATTATGATATTATCGTAAACTGGAACAATTCAATAAAAAAACGTGAATTACGTGTGCGATTTCAAGCCAAGTCGTAGAGAAAATCGAAATGTTACGAAATACGTTTCACAATAAGTTTATTCAATTTATTTTTTTTATATTTCGGAATCCCCAAACCGTTTGACGTAGTACTCTGAATAAAAAAAATATCCAACAAATATTTCTTTTCGAAATTGAAATATCACTTTTAGTATTTAAATACGTTCGTTCGGAAATTCAGAATTTCGTGAAAAAAAACTTTTAGCGTATCTATTTCAAATACTAGTATCGAATGACTTACGATAAGTCCGCGAATTTAACGAGCTAACCTAACACACGCACAATCGATGGAAACGCATAATTTTTTTTAAAAAGGATATTACCGTAAACTGGAACGTGAAAAATTCAATAAAAAAAAAACACTTATATAAATATAGGTTTATAAGTATAGCCTTTATGTGATATAAATCATTAGAATTTTTGGAATGTCTCTTGTATATATTTCTTTGGTGTATAACATATTAAATATTATATTATTTATGATTTGTATTATTGTTGTTACTATATTTTGCAAAATAATTAATAATGACCAGTAATTCCTGTCGAATAAATTTCTATTTTCCATCGTCCACCACAAAACTGGGAGCTGTCGTCACTACAGGCAGAATTACAATTTAAATCTTCTACTTTTGCTAATTTTGACGGTTTTTGGTTTCCACACAAACATTTTGATCTATAAGTAAATCAATATTTTTGTTATAGTTCATAAATAGATACAGATAAATTTGTTATTTTAATGATTATAAACATAAGCAATCAATATAAATAAATTAAGCAATATAAGTGTGGATTGGGTTAATATTATACAAGTTTAAGAATCAATAGAAAAACAAAGAAAGAAAAATATTATGACATTATTTATACAAAAATTATTATTTAATGTACAAAATGAACGGGATATACACAATTTATTTATTTATTACCCATATGTAACACCAAAATATAAGTATTCCATTTTGTAACATATTTCCGAGCATTTCTCAGGAGTATTATTGTTGTAAGGTTGTGCTATTATTATTTTTGGAATGTCTCTTGTATATATCAAGGTGAGTTCCAAAATATCAAAATATCTTACCATGTATGCGTGTATGTGTGTGAGTGCAGGTATACTACACCTATACATATACCCGTTGGTTATTGTATTGAATTTGTAACTATTAACAGCTAATGATTTTTGACGCAGTTTTAATATACTCGCTTCGGCCGCGCATACTAACTGGTTTATCGAGAAAATCCCCTCCGTGTTATATTGTGAATAGTAATTATATTATTACCACGGTATAAAAATTATACATTGTATACGACGACGATGTACATACGCAGACACGTGGTTACTGCTGTTATAAAATAGAAATTATCGAATTGCCGAGCGCATAGGAATAACGAGGAGGTCTCCTCCCACACCCACCCAACGGTAATGATAAATAATAATATGTTTTTACAGACAATAACGTATATGCGCGTATGTTTTATTAGTTTTATTTATTCACAACCGTGACGGCTATCCTTAAAAATAAACCTACGTATGTCAGCACTTGACATAGAAATGCGAAAACCTCCCGGACAATTCCTGATAAACTGTAAACCGTGTATAAGAAGGCACCGCGTATTGTGTCGTCGGATCTAATAAAATTTATTTCAATCGTGTAGTGCTGATATACATAACGTTTTAATAGGCATGTGTTATACATTATACTAATACAATGTGACGTTTATGTTTTATTTTTAAGTCGAGGGGTGTCCAGACTTGGAAGACAACCCCAAACAAAATACGCCACTGTAGCCGAGGATATCGCTACAACAGTACTAATCAGAGGCGGCCTGGAAATGGGAATTTTTTAATCATTTATGATTATTTTGCGTTTAGTTTTTTTTTTTTTTTTTAAAAAACTCGTTGGACATCTAGAAAAAAAAAATAGTTAAAGAATATATTATTAAAAAAAAATACATGTAGCCGAGCAGTGGCGTATTTTAGACGATTTTTCGGCGGCAGGAGGTCCAAAGTGTTAGAAAAACCTTACAAACCCGTTTTTAAAATAAATAACTAATTAAAGATTAAAAAAGACATTAAAACTGCTCTTTTTCAAATTACTGTGTCAACACTTTACATAGAAATTCGAATAACTCCCGGATATTCCTGATAAATTGTAAACCAAGTTTAAAAATATACCGCTTAACGTGTCGTCGGATTTAATAAAATTAATTTCAATGGTGCACATAATATTTTATTAGGCATGAGTAAAATAAAATACTAATACATTGGGTCGTTTATAGTTCATTTTTAAGCCGGGAGTGTCCTTACATGGAGTACAACCCCCTAAAAAATACGCCACTGTACCCGAGGATATTTCTGAGGATTCACTACAACAGTACCAATGTCAATCAGAAGCGGTCTGGAATTTTTAATCATTTATGATTATTTTGCGTTCTAATTTTTTTAGAAAAATCTAGAAAAAAAATTGTCAAATATAGTACCGCCGATCAGTGGAATTGGGTACAGCGAGAGAAAAACAATTTTGGATGCCTTTTTGTTATCGGAGGAATAAATTGTTGACTTGGATAAACTTCGATATTCCTGGCCCTAATTCGGTTCCCGCTCCATCTCTGGTACCAATATTATACATTTATATAGTTTAAGAATATATTATTATAATATAAAAATTTGACTATAATTTATATATTCACGCCGTTAAACTAGGCAAAAACAACGTACGAAAATAATTGTAAATTATAGCGCGCGACAGTGTATCGTAGTCATTACCGCCTCGTTACCGGTACCGCACGCCCGTTACCAAATCGTGGGACACAGGCCCGTACTGGCCCACCGGACAACCCCGAACACATTCTCGATGGGCCCTTTTTGTTTTTTTTTCTGGTTTGAACAACAGTTATTCTGAGGAGATTAACAACTGAAATGGGTCCAATAAAATATAAAATCAACAATATTCCAAGTATTTTATTTTGAAATATTATATTAATTACATAGAAGATAATTTAATAAGAATAAATTGGAATCCAAAAAAATAGTCTATTTTACTAATAAATTAAGCACATATTGTCATAGCCTGAAGAAAAAAATTTAATACGTCAAATTAAAAATCAAAATGCTAGGTCAACGTAATTTTACAATTGATTAGATACAGTTCAAAATCAATATTTCTATTTTCCCTACAGTTAAATAAAATTGAATTAATTTCTATTTCTCGCTGTAAACTTTACACTTTTAACTCTCAGCGACGATCGTTCTTCATCCCACGTAGATGACCAATGTGTCTTGTCCTTCCAGAAATTTAACAAGGCCTAAAATTATTGATAAAATATTATTAAATATCAAACCAAAACCATTTAAGTTAGGTTATGTAAACTATGCAAAATAGATCAACCTTAGTTTCAAAGTTTTTCCACGGTTTTAAATGGCCATTACTTAAACATCCATCATGGAAATTTTTCATTCCGCCAACCGACATTCCAATGGATACATAATACTAAATAGATATGAATTTATGTATTAATATTATTAATTATATATGCATAATATAATATTATTATATGCATCCATCGAATCATTTTTTTTTTACCTCAGAACTAAATATATCCTCCAGTGATAAATTTGATGTATCCAAATTGTTACTTTCTCCGTCAATTTTAAATACAATATTTTGAGGAGTCCATGATAGTGAGAATGTATGATAGTCATCAGACCATCGACTTTTTAAAATCGATTTCATCATTTTCGATTTTAAATTATAATGTTCATCAATCTTCAATCCATAATTTAAAACAGATGAACTTTCATCACTTCCGTTACATTTTAAATCTGAATTTCCAAACGACATAGCCAACACTAATTTGTTTTGCTCATTAGATTTACTAACCAATGCTATTTCTAATAGAACAAAAATTTTAACCAATTAGAGTTATCATTATAACAAAATACTATGTTGTTAAATGTTATTAGGTTTAATAAAACCTTTGGGTATAGGAATACCTGACACTATCCAATCTCCTGTTGGTAGTTTAGCTACTACTTCAAGTTGCCCGTAAAGGAAAAACAAATTGTACTTTGTGGTAAGTTTTGCTGAAACTATAGGAGGTATAATATTAAAGGACGAAGCGTTCATAGCACATCCAGCAGATTCTATTTTTGTACACCTAAAACAGAGTAATCGCGCTACAAATATTTGTTGTTTTTTATTTTATTGCGATTTGTATAAAGATTTAAAATAATAGTTTACCCCTTCAGTACTAAGCAACCTTTCTTAATAAAATTGTCCGATTGAATTGTAGGTTTGATTATTAATTCTCCATTTTTCACATATGTGTTTCTTTCAGTATTATTGTAAATAACAAACTCAAAATCCTATCAATGTAAAATGAATTAAATAAATGATTAATAATTTTTGTCCCCTCACTTTCGAGTTTGTACAACATAAATGTCTCTTGGGATTAACCATTTTTTGCAATTGCCTGTATTACAATATTATTATATACCAATCGAATGCTATAAACTACACGCGCTTTAGACAGAACATTTCTGAAAATATCTTTTTTGTATATCCCTACTATTTCTACAACGGAATAAAGAGATATAAAAAAACTTGTTCAAATAAATGATTTTTTTTTTATCTTTTTTAGATTTTAAGTATACTAATGTACATTTAAACCTTTTAGAAAAAAAAAAAAAATTATCATTTTAATGTTGTAATAACTTATTTAATTTAAGTTAAAAATGTGTATGTAGTGCAATGTGTATGTTAAAAGACCCCAGTTACCCATACCAGAACTCACAAAAAAAAAAAAACTAAATAAATACTCCATTAAATAATTCAAATTACAAATATACATTAGCTTGACAAAAAAAGAGAATTAATTAAGATGTACACATCCAATATAATAACTAAATTATATATATTTATTATATGGGTGGATTTTTTTTTTTATTACACATCACATACGTACCGGATCTTGTGCAATATAAACTTCATGACTCCAAAGAGTATTTAAATTCAAGGAATCAAATTCTTCGATTAATTCTGATGAACTTGGAACATCGGAAATATTTATCACTTCTTTAAAAATATTAAAATTGTATACATTGTACCAACAATTAAATAGTCTAGCAAATATTTACTATCGAGATCATATATTTGAATTCTATCTTCACCGCCACAAGTTTTACTTGGATCGCCAATACAATTGATATCACAATCAGTAACAGCTGCATTTAGGCCATTTTCTGGAGCACGATCACCGCAAAAACATTTTATTCTAAACAAAGTAATATTAAAGCAAAATTATAATAATTCCCAAATATTTATTAGTTAAACAATAATGTATTACCCCATAACACCAGCAAAATTATACCCTGCATTATAACAGATTGTGGAACATTTATCAGGTGTATTAGTATTAATTAATTCAAATTCCATGTTGCTAAAACTATTTTCCTGCTGTATGAAACAACCAACAAATCGGTCTTCGATTGGAAAATCTATGCAACATTAATACATTAATTAACTAATTAGTTAGTATTTCAGTGTTTCATAATTTAATAAACAACAACTAGAGTACTTAAGGTTGATATTAAAAAAATATAAACATAAAACTATAAGAAAACACAAAAATTTCAATTGTTATACAATTTTAGTATAAATATTAGAATTGATTCTTTTTTTCATTAAATAATCGTAGAAAATATGTAAATTATGGAATAATGACACTCACATATTAAATCACTATTTAATATTTAATAAAATATTTATGATATAAGTATAAAACCAAGAAAGTTATATTTGAAATGAATGCAGATTATTATTAATTACATTTTTCTTAAAAAAAGGCTAACTACAATTTGAATTTCCATTGTAAAATGTTTTCTTGTTTGTATTATATTTGTTCTATAATGGCAGTTATTTTAAATTGAAGAAACCATGTTTAGAATATGTTCCCGAGGCTTATCAAATATATCAATATTTAAATTTAAAAAAACTTGTAATCATTTTTTTTTTTTTAATTTCAAATTACCGTATAATCCAGTCGCAAATACTCCCATTTTCCAACCTCCACCGCAAAACTGGTTGGCATCACCCGAACACTTAGTATTGCATTGTTTATCTTCTACTTTAGTAAATTTATTGCTCGGTGGTAGGTTTCCACAAAAACATTCAGACTTATATGTTACTCCAGAGTAACTATATCCATATTTTAAACAAAGGTTTGAACAAAATGCTGGAGTGTTAATAGAGAAAAGGTTTGCGTAACCATTAAATATTCTCATATTTTCATTTTCTTCATAACAACCCAAATAATTATTTCCAATTATGTCTGTTCTCCATTCTAGTCCAGTACTATATACATTCATTGCATTATAACCACCACATTTTTCTTGGGATGAACCAGAACAAGGTATCATACACATATTATCCGCTATTTTCGCTTCATTAGAAGGTTTTATAGAACTGCATAAACATTCTTTCCTGTAAAATAAACTATATTTTATATTACCTACAATCAAAGTAAGTTTTTTTTTAATATATCTATTTTCTTGAAAAATTATTATACTTTATTTAATTGTTTATCATTCAAAATATTTTAAAACACATACATTAATATACATAATATACATAAACAGAACAATAAATTACACACAATTATAATATTGACAAAAAAAAAAAAAAAATTATTACAAACAAAATTGTATTATAATAAAATAGCTAAATTAAGATTTAGCTATTTTTATCTTATTAGGTAGAGTGTTAAAAACATTAAATTTAAAGTGTTCTGATGAATAATTTAACAGTAATTAGTCAAAATATATTAACTTACGAAGATACAAGTGCTGCATACGGTAATCTTCTTGCATAACAACTGCGTACACAATGTTGAGGGGTAAGTTGAGAATGCTCTTTTGACCAACCACTTATTACAGGATGTCTTTTAAAATTATTAAAGCATCCAATATGTTTCAGTGCCATAACCTCACGTTGATCTGTATTATTAATATTTTTAATAAAATATGAGTAATAAATGTAAAAAATCTATTTTCAATATTCTAACCTGAATATAAAGTTTTGTAAACACTTGATGAAGTACTGCCACCACAATATTCAGTTGGATTTCCTTTACACGGTGTCTTACAGTCGACAAAATTTCTTTTTAAATTATAATTGGGTTCACTGGTTTTACACTCACAGACATTGCTATAATTGGTTATAAGTTTATTTTTGTTGATAATTAATAAGTATGTATTTGAAATACCCTTTAAGGACAGCGTATTTTAATTGTACCGTGTTACAAAGATTCACACATCGTCTAGGGTTATTATTTGTATCCATTTGGAATGATAAATATTTTCCTCTAGGTTTGCTTTCATTGTCTTCAAAGCACCCCAAATATTTCTTTGGTGTATAATCTATTAAATATTATATTATTAAAGTATTGTAGTATTATTGTTACAATATTTTGCAAAATAATTAATAATGACCAGTAATTCCTGTTGAATAAATTCCAATTTTCCATCCTCCACCACAAAACTGGGAGCTATCGCCACTACAGACAGAATTACAATTTAAATCTTCTACTTTTGCTAATTTTGACGGTTTTTGGTTTCCACACCAACATTCTGATCTATAAGTAAATCAATATTTTTGTTATAGTTCATAAATAGATACAAATAAATTTGTTATTTTAATGATTATAAACCTAAGCAATCAATATAAATAAATTAAGCAATATAAGTGTGGATTGGGTTAATATTATACAAGTTTAAGAATCAATAGAAAAACAAAGAAAGAAAAATATTATGACATTATTTATACCATTATGTACAAAATGAACAAGATATACGCAATTTATTTATTTATTACCCATATGTAACACCAAAATATAAGTATCCCATTTTGAAACATATTTCTGAGCATTTCTCAGGAGTATTATTGTTATAAGGTTGAGCTGGTCCTTTTAATAAACGAACTTCATCATCGCCGGGGATTTCAGAAAAACATCCAAGATAAATTGGTATTGGATAACCCCCATGTGCAATGAAATTGGTTAATTCTGAAAATTAAAAAAACACTTGTAGAATAAAACATTAACTACATATTACATTTTACAATTTTTAATATTATTTGGACCATGAATAAATACTTGAGCAATATGAAAATCAATAAATATTATTGCATTATAGTTTTAAACTTAAAAAAACACTCAAATACTGTATTAGGTACTGTTCAACAAAAACATTGGTAGAAATTAAAGCATATAAACACAGATTTTAAAGTTTAAACACTATAATTATCAAATATTGTTCCTATTTTACTCTTCAGCTCAGGTCAACTACTGTAAAAACTATTGTAAAAAGTGTAAGAAATATAACCATTCAATAATAGTAGAATGGTCTATAATTGATATTTGGGATACCTTTTGGGACCCATATTCCTTCAATAAACTGGTGACTGGTCATTGACTATTTTATATAGTAGGAAATATGGTCAGAAAATTATAAATCTTCAATTTGATCCACCCAGTATGTAGTTATCCAGATTGTCTATTAAAAAAAATACTATTGATGACAATTGTTTAGGTCAGGGATCTCCAACCTACGGCCCGTCTAGCTTTTCAAATCGGCCCGTTAAGTTAACTGATGTTTTGGCAATATTATTTATTTATCAATAGTATTTCCTATTAATAGAAGAAAATTTTAATAATAAAATAAATGGTTTTTCATTAATTGTTGTTCATAATAACTAAAAACAACAAAAACCCCGTCGATTGCATAATGATGTTTACATCGGCGATCGTTAATCGAAAACCATCAATCGCAAAACGCGCGACCACAAGCATAGGAGTGCATAATATATTTTAATCAGTTTAGTATTGTTTCTTGTCGATTGTTGTTAGTTTTGCTGTGATCTGGTTTAATAATTATGAGTTTAAACAAAAAACGGAAAGTCGATAATGAATGCCGTGTTTTAAACGAAAAGTGGAATTATGAATACTTCTTCATCGAACAAAATAACTTTGCATTGCATTTGTAAAGAAAAATGTTGCTGTTTTAAAAGAATATAATATTCGTAGGCATTTTGTAACCAAACACGCATCTATTTATATATAACGAACTGTCTGGTGACTAACGACTAGATAAGTTTGAAATTTTAAAACAAAATTTACTAGCTCAATAATCAATTTTTACAAAACGGTCACGTCAAAATGAGTATCTAGTAAAAGCAAGTTTTCAAGTAGCTCGTACTCTGGCGAAAACCGGAAAACCTTTTACTGATAGTGAAATTGTTAAGGAGTGTATTTTGAAGACAGCCGAAGAAATTTGTCCAGATAAAATTAATATATTCACAATGCAACTAATAGAAGAAAATCTAGTCCATTTTCCAACTTGCATCAAATTCAAACTTGAAAATGATCAAAAATTCCCTACCGATTTCGCTATTGGAATTCTCGCCCATTTGAAAGAGCAGTTCAGACCCGGTTTAGAGATTTCGTAAACATAGAAAACCGTATTTGAATTTTTGAACATCCATTTGCTGTAGAAATAGAAACTTCACCAACGGAGATTCAGCTTGAAGTCATCGAGCTCACATCAAATAACCATTTCAAAAACTATTTCAAAGAAAATACACTCCAACAATTGTAGCCAGAAGAGGCTTTTCCAAATATGAAAAAATATGCACGTGATATGATTTCAATATTTAGCACCACATACTTCTGTGAACAGATGTTTTCAAAAATGAAATACATCAAATCTAAGTACAGAACCAATTTAAGTGACGAACATTTACAAGCGACGCTGTTGATTTGAACTACAATGTTTTATGCGAACTATTGGTAAATTTTAAAAGACAAACAATTTCAAACTTCTCATTAAGTAACATGAAACACAATAAAACAAATTAAATAATATAAATAAAAATAAATATTAATTTTTCTAAAGTCAAAAAATATATTTTTTATTCTCAATTTCATTATCCCTCTGTGTCGAAACGGATAATTTTAAAGACGGTCGCCACTAAGCAAAACGGATACGACGTTGTTTTGTAAAATTATCGAATTATCATCATGGGAAATTTGAGCGTAAATCTACCGCGGAAACACCGCACAACGCTATGTCTGTCGATATACACTGACGAATACATACATTGTATTTGTGTTTAATAGAAATAAAAAAACTGTTTTCATTTTTTTTCTCGGTTTGCGGGGGTACAAATTTCAAAGGGCGTGGGCGGATACCGAATTATGTACGTTCGCCTCCCAATCCTGCTGTCACGCCACCGGATTTTCAGATGTTTCCAAAACGGACGAGCGAAACTCACCGTGCGCTGTGTGGGTGTGGGTTGGGGTGGGTCGGTCGATTTTTCTTTTTAGAAAATAATCAATTTGAAATTCCTTTAAAAAATGTTGGCCCTCCGTAAAAAAAAAAGGTTGGAGACCCCTGGTTTCGGTTGTTTAGATACACCGATATTAGGAATACTGTAATCTGGTATTAAATCAAGTCTTAAAAACCTAAAATCACAATAAGAACTTCTAGAATTATAATTTGACCGACCGAGCACTGGAAACAAATTGGAAGCGGTTAACCAAATATGAGGCAATATTTTTCTCACCATTGTGCGGGGGGTCAGAAAAACGAGAACGAAATGGTCGCTGCTAAAACGCGTTTTACCCGTGGTAACACTGGCAAATGTGGCTACACAAAGATCCGGGCACGCGGTTGGGTCATGTTAGGATTAGACGACGAGAGTAGAAATTATCCCATTTTGCCCATTATTAAATGCGAATGAAGAATGATATTGGATAGTATACTGAACAGTCCGCGGCGGACTCGGTTCTAAATGGATAATTTACCAATGTACTGGCATTATGCTACACGATTCGAATGATTTAAATTACTTTGAAAACAACTACGTTGAAATATATGATTATGATATTATTTATGATTTAACAAATACACGAATATGATGAACTTGTACTAATATTATGAGTCTTTAAATTTTACGAAATAATAAAAATACGGAAGTGTTTAATGGCAGATAATAAATATGAGTCCCACTCCCTCTCCAATATATGTAAATTCCCGCCAACGTCATCAATGATTAACAGTGAAAAAAGTTATCAGAATTTCGTTAAAAGTAATTAGTAAAATGTTTGAACGACTAGGATTACGTATTATTTTTTTTCAAATTATATATAACAATAAAATGATAAAAATAAACGTTATTTAAATGATAATCCAAACGAGAGACATGTGCCTACGCCATTTATGATTTAATTTTTCATCTTGCCCAGAGACTGGTTAACATAATACACAGGTCTATACGTTAATCAACAAAACAAATTCTCGCCGAAGTGCTGTTGCTGGACAGTTTCTTCAATTCAAGATTTCATGTAAAATTATAATAGGGTTACATATAAATATTCGTTTGTATTAATTCTATTATTATTATAATTCTCAAATATCTCTTAAGCTTATTGTACCATGAGTACAGATTGTTTAATTTTTCTTAATTCAAAAAAAAAAAAAAAAATTTCATATTAATAAATAATACCCAACATACTCTGCCTAAGTGTTTTTTTTTAATTTTTTTTTTTATTCTGTAAAGTACAAATTTCAAATTGTGTTCCTTTCGTAGGTAATGGTGAACAATTGTTTTGAAAACATTTTCATAAATTATCGAGTTGGACTTATTATAAATAGTACTCTAAACATACTTGAACCGTCAGTTATGTACGACGACACTAAATTCGGCGTTCCCCCGCATGAAGCCGTCTGATCTCCTGCGCATTTTATTGTACACTCGTGATCGAATTGTCTCATTAATTTCGATATGTAATTTTTGTTACAATAACAGTTACTAGTAGAAAAAAAAAAAAAAAAAAATGATATTAAATTTCAGGTGTTCAATATTAAATCAACGCGGAAAAATCGAAATTTTCCAACTATTTAATTTTACATAAATAACGCAATCGTACTCGTTCTTAAGAAAGAAAAAAAGGAATTTTTTTTCTGAACAAAATTCCGAACACGACTTTGGCGATATTTGCGTTAAAACCCGGCTCTCTTGGCCGAGGGATAGCAAATTGTCTTCCAAAAAACATCCTGTGAACTGATGACCGGACGATTTTTGCGTGGCTGTAACCAATAGTACGAAAAACACGGTTTATTTAAATTTCCAACGTATACGTTTCGCATGAATGTACGAATACGGAAGTGCGATTTACCTATCGACACGAACAACAAACCGAAACACAATAGTTTCGAATGAAACAGTCTACACATCGTTTCCCAATGTCAAGACAAAACGCAGAAATATTTGAAATATTCGACAACGCGAATTGGCCGAGTCTTGAACGTATACTAACGCAAACCGTAGGTGGCAATCATTTCCGACATATGTAATTATATATATATATATTTACCTTGATCGTGAGTAAAAACAGGTTTATCGAGTAAATCCCCACCGATTTAAAAATTCGTGATATTATTTTATCACGTTTAAACCGCGGTCAGTAAATTACAAAATTAATATAGGTAAATATATAAATATATATTAGCTAACGAATTAAACGTGCACGTAACTCCCGTCTCCCAATCCGGACGCCTGGATTCCCTTAACCTTCCCTTTACCTTCCCGTTCGCCATTATCCGTCTTCTTTATGTCGACAATATCGCAATTTCCTCGCATTGCCTGCCCTCTATCATTTTTCTCGTGTCGTTGTTGTTTTCTTAGCGATAATCTCGAGAACTACTACTCGACACATTTTGATAAAAAAAAAAAAAAAAAAATTAATAAATAAATACCACAACCTAATCCAACCAGACATAAATTTTTTATTATTTTATTACTACCCGAGTACAACAACTTACAATGAACCTCGTGTCAAATTATTTTCGAGCATTTTATCTCGACCGAATAAAATGTATTCGCATAAATCTTGTTAAAAAAAAAAAAAAAAAAATGAACGTTACAATATTTGCTACCAGAAATCGTCGCCGGAGTGGACGACCGAAATAATATTTATGGTGGAAAAGTCGATTGCATACAGAAAAAACACGCACATACGCACATCAGGTGGTTAAAAAATCGTAAAATAAAAAAAATGTTCGTAAATATCATAATTTATTACTCTTTGGGTACTCGTATATACACGTACGTATATATTAATCTATTTTATTTGTAAATCTCGTGGAAAACTTGAAATTAAATATTAAATTTATTTTTAAACATTTTCGTGATATTTCGGAGGGGGGATGGCGGGTTGAATCACCAAAAAACCCCGGCATTCCCCCCTGACACACATCGTAAAAAAAACGCTACCTACGCTTTAAGTGTAGCCTATAACCTCCCGGCAACGATAATGGAATCGATCAAAATAAGTTTCATAAAAATCGGTCAAGTATTTCGCTGACATACAAACAAAACATTTCCCACCCTCTTTATAATATAACAGAGATAATTATATGAACATTTATGTTTATATTTTATTTTCATATAATCTGTGATAATAATAATATAATATATTTATTATTTTGTTCGATAAAAAAAAAAATGTTATTGGTATAATGCAACATGATTTATAAAAAGAACCTAATTACATATATATTTTATGACGCTCATTGTATTGATTTTTATCTCTTATTTGTTATTTTCGTAACGTGTAGTCGTTACGAAATCGCCGGGGGCCCACAATGCCGAATGGGAAAATGAGAAGATAATCAAATTATATTTAAATATATTTTTATTTATTTTAAACGTGTATAATTTAAAATTGTTTTGAAAAATGAAAAATATATATTTTCGACTAAAACAAGTCAAACTGTACAATTATATTTTATAAAGATTCGTACACAGTGTATTCGATATTTTATTTATATCAACTTAAATACATTTAACGCAAAATAATAAATACTATATAAATAATTAATAACATGTTATTTTGTAAAGGGGCCCATTGAAAATTATTGTGCCGGGGGCCCAATCGTACGGCAGACCGACACTGGAGGTGGAGGAGGAAGGTCGGAGGAGGTCAGATCAGTTAATTTTTGCTTTAGTATCGTTTGTATAATAAAAACAGAAAAGCCATTCAATGTTTTCAATAATAATAATTATTTAAAATTGCAACGTCCATGTTTAGTGGCTAAATTATTACGTTGATTTAACGAACAGTCAGTGCATTATTGGGTGGGTAGGTACATGTAGTATGGTCACAAAATATATTTGACTTTATAACAAATGAAAAAGAAAATGTAATTAGGAAGGTAGAGACAGTGGGGCATAGATGAGGGGCTAACGGAAAACTTTTCTGAGCAAAGTTCGGTCAAAACATGTTTTGATAAATTAAATTGAAAATCCTATCAATTCGTAACTAGAAAATAAATATTGATAACGTGTTTGAAACGTTTGTACGGCAGCCGCGGTTGTCGTACTTCTAATAACTTCGCGAAAGAAACCGGTGGAATAAAATCGAAACGCTCCCATAAGTGCCCGTGTTACTATAATTGTTTGTTTAACGTACACTATTATTATACCACCAGTAATAGTTCGTTATAAATTAATTTTAATTAGTCGCGGAAAACAAAGAATGACATAAACAATCAATAACATATATAAGTAATTTAACGGCAGTATCATGTCAATAACGTATCTGTGTGTCAGATAGTACTATCTACATTTGTGGTTACAACCAGGTTACCGCACAACCGGAGCACGGTTCGCCAACGTTTGCAACGCCGTTTTAGCCAAACGGACACACTGAATTTCTCTGTTATCAGACGTTTGCCGCTCGCGAATTCGCTCAGTAATACTCGTAAGTAGATGTAAGTAAACGGTAACAATGTACTTATCAGCAGCTATCAGTGAACATTTAGGTTATGTAGCATAATATTAATATCACCAAAACAAATAATAATTCACCACTCCAGCAGTAAATAATCAAATAAACAATAGCGGCTCATTATTTATCCCAGAATTAATTGCTGGTATTACTTCTCCAAAGTTTTTATTGCGCGGATTATAATTATAGCACAGTTGTATTTATGGTAACTAAAATGCCCGAAGGAGAACCAGAGGTATGGTATTAAATGAATAATTATTACATTCAATTATATTTTTAATTTGCTCTAAATAACACTAAATTTTTGTTTTTTAGCCAGTTTCGTTAGTGACCATTAAGGAGCCAGTCGATTTAATTCGCCTCAGTGTTGATGAACGGATTTACGTTAAGATGCGCCACGATCGTGAACTACGTGGCCGTTTACATGTAAGTACGATCGGTATTTATACCTACAGTAAATTTATTTAATACAACTAACAATTGAGGGAATTGGATGAAATGGTGATTCCGATTTGACAATAATTGCACAAATACATATTGCAGTGAATAGTATTTTCGTTTCTACTCTCAGTATAAAATAACATATATAATAGTATAATATAAATAAATAATTATAAAAAAAATAAATATTTTGAACTTGAAAATTACTAAGTACGGTATTTTAGTTATACTTCATATAATTAAAATATGTTTAGACTTTTTTCTTTAGATATTTGGCTATTATTAATTAATTAAGCTTTAACGAGAAATTTTAGTTTATTAATTAAATAAGCACACATGGTTTTGAATAAATTCAAACACAAATACATTTACTTTTAATTCTTTAAGTTCTTACTAATAATTACAAGTCTATTATCGATTGTGACTTACAGTAAATTGTTGTTTGTCCATTATTTATTTTTATATATAATTAACCAGTATTATTGCTGGTTTTATATAATTATTGTTGTGGTATCTTAGAAGTCTGTGAGTACTAAGCGAAACTCGACAGGTTTCGATACATTTTATATTTTCAGGACGATGAAATAATACTACTATATATGTCCCAGAATACGGAAAACTCTTCAATAACATAATGCAATTGTATTTAATTGACATTGAATGAAAATAAAATATGATTTAAATTCTATGGGTTTTTATTAATCAATTTAGTTATATTTTCGATGTAATTAAGTGAATTTACCTAGATATTTACAAATTAAGCAAACAATAATACTTTATTCAAATTTTAAATGCTTTAAGGAAAAAAAAAATGACTAAATTGATAGTTGGGCCGCTTCAAATTATAATTCTGGCTAGTTTTACTTCTTAATTTGGCACTGCTTATAAGTATTATTGTATTCAGAGCCACATTTAACGGGGGGGCAATAGTGAACAATTGTCTAAGTGCGGCAAATAAAAAATTTAGGCTCTTTCTAATTCTCCAACGGTATTTAGAAAGCAGCAAAATTTACTTTGCCCAAGGGCGGCAGTTTAACTTAACACAGCATTGATTGTGTTTTGTACCAGAATCTATTACATGTTGTTTAAATATGATTGTATCATTTTATTGAATTACTTGACACGATTATGGATTTTTAGTTTTTATTGTTTACATTATTATTTTAGAACTCAATTTACTTTTCAGGCATTTGATCAACATTTAAACATGGTATTGGGAGAAGCTGAAGAGACTATCACTACAATTGAAGTGGATGAAGAAACATTCGAAGAAGTTTATAAAACTACCAAACGTACCATACCCATGTTGTTTGTTAGAGGAGATGGTGTTATACTTGTATCTCCACCATCTTCTACATCATAATGTAATATATTTGTTACATTATACATTATATACATTTTGTATCTCACTATTTTGTATGATTGTGTTTAATACAAATTACAAATATTAAAGTTCAATAGTTTAAGTTTTTAGTTTTTTTTTTTACAATATTATAGTTAAATAATTTAATGTAAAATTGTAATTTTTAAGACAATCTAACTTTAATATATTATAATTTGTATTCAAATATTTATTTTATCTGAAAGCTAAAATTAATAAAATGCGTCTTATGAACACACACATTGTATTCAACATTTAAAATACAAATTAAAAGAAATTAATGTTATATTTGATAAAATTAGTAATAAAAACTAAATAAATAAATAGTTTGTGATCACTTGTTTCTTTGTTCATCTCGTTGCAAAATATATTATTCATATTTTAGATATAAACATCAGAACTACCACAAAAAAAAAAAAAAATGATTGAATGTGTCATAAATTTCATACTTATACTTTCGAGAAAATTAAAAAAAATGCACCTAAAGTGCTACAGTATATACTTGTAAATAAATTTGAAACAACTACAATAATAATAATCTTAGACTTAAGTAACTACTGTTGTATACCGTTCATCCATTTCATTCATTACGGCGGTACCATTGCATATACACAAAAAAGAATAATAACATATAACTAATCTATCAAAAGCTCCACTCTGAATGTAAAAACAAAAACGGTTTTAAGTCTCTATATTGATATATATATATAATTGGGCAAGTTTTTGTAAAATCATAAATGCAATATCGGTTTAAACCAGTGATATAAGATACTCAATTTCGCACAGTATAAAGCTCACTGTTTCGCACACCTAATTTAACAAGAAGATAATTTATTAATATTACAATTTGATGAAAAAATTATATTTTCAATGTTTAATGCAACTTGACATAATATATTTTAAAATAAAACATTTAATCAAATGTATTGTTGAAATTGTTTAATAATTTGTCAATACTCATCGACTACCTATTTATAACATTAAAATAAAAAAAAAGTTATCTATTATGGCGACACTGCTATTAGTATAAGTAGTACAAAAATTAAATAATATAAAATATAAGGTACGTAACTTATTAACATTTGCTACCACTGACCCACTGTGCACTAATCCAACTAGTTTAACAAACCTATAATTAAATATGGCAAGACAAGATCGTTTCTTCTCATTCACAGGTACGGTGGACAGTGGTTATACACTTGAATGCTGCGGTTTCATAACTAATAATATAAATACATTTTTATATACGAATATTATATATTTTATTTAATAGAACTATACAACATACGTTAAGTATGTTTCATTTTTTATGTATACAATATTATAGTTAACATTTTCTTACTGTGGTTAATCAGTTGTGGGCTTCCTCGTCGATATTTATATAAATTGAAACCTAATTAATTAGAGTAGAAATATTAAACACAATTGAAATGATTAAATTTCGACGTTTCATTTAATGATTTATTGCGATATCAAACCCGTCTGTGGGCGTAAACGAAGAATTACGTGAACATATCATGTAAGATATTCGTGTTGAATTTTTAGCGGCAATACGGTTCCCGCCATTACGATTATCTAATTGTAGTGTTTTTTGTTTTTTCTTCCATGGCACGAGGGTAGGGCGATGATATAAGTACGCCATTTGTTGGTAACTGCGATCTCGTCACGGGACAACACCAGTGCGACTGATAATCGATGGTATCGAACGTTTTTCCGCCTCGACTCGGTTAGTCCTTGAGCAGCTACTCTGTACAGTGTTTATTGCGCCACGAAAACCGTTCTGCTCTTGTCCGCCCGATCTGGTGGCGTCCACTGACCGTCTCTCGTCACAGACGTCCCGTTGTCGGTCCATGCGTCTTCGTGTCGCCGACCCGTCGACACGACGGCGACGATGCTGCTACGGTGACCGACGTCCCGAGCCCGTAAAAAATCGGCGGCACCCAATGACCGGAATCGACGACCGGACTGCTGCTTAAATGACCGCCGAGGTAAGTGATTGCTGCGTGCGCCGTCATGTGACTCATGACTGGGTAAATTATAGCGAAATAATTATACCTCCGGTCCCTTAAAGTCGGTTTCACTGTGTAACAGTACCGGGTACCCGCGATCGACGCATTCGTTCTAACGTTTATTATAAGATTACCAACTTCATATTTTTTACAATCGACTTTCGCCATGTTCGGGTCTGCGTCGATAAATTGTCGAACGAATGCCCCGTTTCGTATTGTTTTTTAATATCGTTGCCGTTAGCGTTTTGGTCGACGACTTTCATACTCTCGGGTGCCTCTACGCCCGGATCCGATTTACCACTACATTTGGAGTATTTCTTATAAATAGTTATTACTCACGATTTATGACATCAGCTGTCATGTCCATTTAGAGGTCTTTGAATTATCATTTTATATTCGCACTGCGGGAAACGCCCGGATCCAGCACACTCGGTTTATGGAAGTATACGTTTTGAAATCAATTAATTAACGTTTTCATTTTCCCTGTAATAATCCAAATAGTTTTCGTGTCACGCCCGGGTACTACTATCAACTCGTATTTCAAGGAGTGTTGGCGGATAAAAGAAACCGTTTCATTTTTGGGTTTGTTTAGGTATTATAATTAAATAAAAGAAGTGTTTAAACAGTGATCCAATGCGTTATTATATATAGTCGGGGATTTGGTGGAACGACGCCGAACAATCTAAAATTGTATAGAATTGATTTTTGTTTTGTTTTTTTAATTACGAAATCCGTGTTCAAATTACTAGTTTTCAGATTATTTATACTATATAATAGTTAATTTGGTTAAAAGTCGTTAGATGATCATCACGTATTAAAATATATCCGTATAGTAGGTGCCTATATCATTGCGTGTCAATGAATCAGAATTATGATTACAAGTTTATCTAATTAGTGCTACAACACAGATTATGACCGAATAAAGAAAATACAATTCTGGTTTATATCTGAAATATTTTTCATAATAACATATATATGTTGGTATGTAGATACTTTTTTATCTACCCGTTTTCACACTTGCCCAACTAACAGTACAAATAATTTGATTGCTACTATTTTCAATATTTAACCATTCTTGCAAGCGCTTACTTTATAGATAATTGTTTTTTATTAAGTTTAATAACACATATTTTTAAGTATATTTGCAATGTAATTTCAACAATTGTTAATCAAATTAATTAATAGAAATGATTAGTTATCGTTTAGGCTTATCAGTTACATTTATAGATTACTTTATTGAATAAGGCCGTCTCTGGGTAGCTCATATAAAATGTGATAACTTTTTTTTTTTTACCAACAATAATAATTATCGTTTTGCTAATCTTTTGCAATTTATTCAGATGAGATATTCGATCAATATTTCTTGTTCAAATAACCTCTGTGTCTATAAAAAAAATACCTACTATATTTACTTATATGAATATCATTCATAAAACTGTTTTCCTACACTAAAAAAATATATCTAAATAATATTAAAATACCGAGTCATTTAATTTAATTTCAATTAATATATCACGAATCACATTGCAATCTTAATTTTCTATCTTTCATTTCATTTTTTATAAAATTAACAGTATTATTTATTGGAATAAAATAAAATATTTATCTTTATTTAATATTACTCGGTAGCTATCAATGCCCCCCCCCTCACATACATACAGTATCCAAATACATGGATGTGAATTTTAAATATGATTAACTTGTTGTAACATGTGCATGTCCCCTATCTGTATCAGTTTAACTAATTACTGTTTAAATTGGCTCTCCACACTAGTAGCTACAGTACTAAAATGCATCCGTATACATAGATATAATTGATGAAAATCACGGGGGATAAATGTTTTATTAAAACATATAAAACAGTTAAGCATCAATCCATTACTTGGTTAGAATGTACTTATTATAATAATTATTATGTAATTTAAATGATATAAAACTAAATAAGCAGACGACAGTTTATTGTTAACTACATTGGTATAGTATTAATATATATAGATATCAAATTTGATAGTTTAATAAATAATTAAGTTTACTGCCATAATAGCATAATATTAGGATTGTAATATGATTTTATTTATGAGTTATAATAATATAAATTATACAAATCATTAAACTAAAAATTATACTTTACTGAATTTATGTAGTCATTAAAATTGTTAATATACTTCAGAGTTAGTTGAAATGTTTAAAGTCAAATTGCCATAATATTGCGATGTATACTATGTATACTCATTCTTTTACTGGTAAAACCATACTAAAATTCTTATAAGTGTTGCTTTTATTTTGCAGTTTACATAAATTATGCCATTGCCAAAGCGTGTCGTTGAACCCGTGCATGTAGCACGTAATACAGTCTCACAAGCAGGGAGTTATGGTGCTACGGGATCAATACCCAATGAATTGGAAGCTGTTACAAATGGCACTCTTGCCAATACAGTACGTCAGTTATCAAGCCTATCTAAACAAGCTGAAGATATGTTTGGTGAACTCGTACGTGAAGCCCATTCGCTTACTGTACGAGTCAACTCATTACAAATTAGGTTAGATAGACTGTCTGTCAACACAAAACAATTAGATAGTACGGGCGAAGAAGGTATTTAACATAATTAAATATTTTCATTAAAATGTTATCTATACATTTAATTTATATTATTTGTATGTTTTAGTATCCTTACAAGACATTCATATGAGAAAAGCTTTTAAAAGTGCTGTTGTTTTTGACCAACAAGTTCTTTCAAGGGATACAATGCCAGCGCCGATGCTTGAAATGTATTCTCAATGTGATAAACCACCACCTCTTTATAAACTTAATCCTTACAGGTAATTACAAATTTAAAAGTCAAATAAATTATTAACATATTAATTATGTAATTATTATTTATATATATAGGGAGGATGGTAAAGATGGTATGAAGTTCTACACTGATCCAGATTATTTTTTCAATCTATGGAGATTAGAAATGTTAAAAGATACTGAAAAAATGATGCACGACCGTGGAAAAAAAGTATGTTCTTAAATGTTTGCAATCTCTACTAAAACATAATTTTTTTTTAACTGTATAGATAAATATATAAATAAATCAATTCTAATTAATTCCTTAGCCTCATAGACCTAAAGCAGAAGGAAGCGGAGGTCGTCATAAAAAGAGAGTCAGACAACCACATAGTACAAGAGAACGACAAAGGCAACTTGCCACACAGCATGGAGAATATCTTATGCCTCAAGACAATTCCCATTATAGGGCACCGCATCAGGTATTATAATTATACATTCCTCAGTGTTTATTATTATTTTTGTTTTAAGCAAATGAGTGTGTTATCTTTTTAGTTTGACCTAAATATGAAAATTTTAATAACACTATTTCTCAGTAATGACTAAAAATTTCTGACTCATAATTAATAAATAATTTTAATTATGTCTCGTTAAAAAAAAAAAAAAAAAAATTGTAAATATATAGAAAATTAAAAGATAATTTGTTTAAATATTTTTTAGCCTTATGAATATATGGAAGAAAACACAATGATGTTGGGCTTATCCATGAATGATCAACATCGACCATCGCGACCAAACAGTATTGAGTTACGTCGATCCTATGGTCCAGAGCAACCTCTCAATCACCATATTGGAAATAACACAGTAGATGGACGTATTTATAGTCCTCCCCCTATGAGTATAATTGATAGGTAAATTCTAATTTATTTTACGTGTAAGTTTTATAATGGCAATAAGTGCTGTCATTGAAATGTATTATTATGTTTTAGTAACAACTATGCTGCTCCACTCAGTAGTAGTAGTAATATAATATACGATGAATCTAATGTGTACAATCAAACGCAACAAAATAACTACCAATACACTGGAAGTATGGGTGAAGTATTAAGTCCATTAGGTACACCTAGTCGTGGAGGTAGAATTAGGCCGACACAGCCACCGCCTGCTCCGCCAAGCAATAATAATTCAAACAATAGGCAAGCCAAATATATTTTTAATCCAGATTGTTTTTTTCAATTATATTTATTTTAACATTATTAATAAATATAAAGTAATGCAAACATTTCTTTCTTTAGTACACCCACTGTATCGTCAGCCAGTACTCCAACTCGTGGCCGCAGTTTGAGTTCAAATCGTGAAACGTTGCCACCTCCTCCACCTCCTCCCATCGAGAACAATTTGCCTTTTACAGAACCTTTACCACCACCTCCACCTCCTGTATCTATTAGTCCTCCTATACCATCAGCGAACATCCCCCCTCCACCACCATTACCACCAATGCCTGAACTACCAGCATTGTTAACCAATGGAGATGTTAAATCACCATCAAAACAGGTAAATAGTAACAGTGTTGAATAATTATGTTTAAGATTAGATATTAAGCATGTGTGTATTTTGTTTTACAGAAATCTCCTCCTAATCATATAATTCAATCAAAACCGTTGGTACTCCCTGCTGACTGTAACAACATCAGACAGTTAAATGGTGTCATTAACGATGTAAATACAACTGTAACCAATATCAGCAGCGGTACAGTGAGCGCGTTGAAAAAAACACCAGGGCCTGGACACGTTGCTCATTACGATCCACGTAGTGATTTACTCAAGGCTATTAGAGATGGTAGGATTTTTATATATTTTATTCATTTTTTTTATTAGATCTTGAAATTATATGCATTTTATAATAGTTATAGACATTGAATCCATTCAGAGGAAGAGAGCACACAATTTTAAAACTAGATAAAATAGAATTGTAGTCATTTTATTTTGGATATTAATAAATATTAAGATATCAAATTAATAAAAGTTATACATAATAAGAACAAACATTTATAGTGCATTCAATTCCAGACTATAATTATTTTCCTCTATTGATGTATTTAATATAGTATATTTGTGTTCAGGTGTTGAGCTGAGAAAAGTAGAAAAAATTAAACAAAAAGAAGGAGAACGTAGCAATGCATTACATGATGTCGCTTCAATATTGGCACGTCGTGTAGCTGTTGAAATTTCTGATTCAGATTCTGCATCAGGGAGTGAATATGACAGCGATGGTTGGGCTGAAGATGATAGTAATTTGAAATAACATTATAATCTTATAAAACATTCCTTGTTGTGCTATTATTTACCAATAGTTTAAAAGTTTCATTAGCTATCTTATTATTTTAGTTTTCTTTGTGTGTGTATGTGCTTTTGATGCAAATTTACAATTTTCTGTAGGTCGAACCCTGTTATTCTATTTAGTGTACATAATGCATATCTCTGACACTATAGTCAATAAAATCTAATATCACCATTTAAATTGAGGAAATATATTATTTTTATACCGATTAAATTAAGCGATCTAAATATTGAATATTAATATATTATACTTAGAATATTTCCATAAAATGAAACAATTTAGTTGCAGAATTATCAATATTTTCAATTCTAACGGACATTGCATTTCTATAATAATCATATTTTTTTGCAACTCGTATTCCTATATTTTCCTAACAACGTACACATTATAGTGCCAAATAATACCATTTTATAATTGTATGCAATTTTATGTTTATTTATTTTTATTAGGTTTATTGTATAAAAGGCACATTCATTATACCCAAGAATTACCATAAACAATATTATTATTAATTATTATATTTTATAATTAATACAAACATAAAATCCGTATGAAAACTTTTATTACTATTAGTATAACATTTAATTTCATAGGTAATTAAATGTTAAACATATTATTCATATTCTAATGAATTATAATCTTATTAGAATCAATAGATTTCATTTCCGAATTCAAATGGTTTTTAATATTAATTGCTTATAACTTAAAACATTAAATATATCCTTCAAAATACAGTGTGCTTTTTTGATAACATTGAGTGACTTCAATATTGTTTTGTGTGTGCAATATTCATCAAAGTTCTATAATTAACATTACACAAATGATTTAACAATATACAAATTACATCCTTTGGTGTTTTTAAGTTGTTGGATTGTAATGTTATACATTTTCTTAATAATATGCATTGGTTTTAAAAAGGGAAGATGCTCAATATTGCTCAATTAGTTATCAGATATAAAAATTATAAATGTTTTCTATCTGTTAATAGAAATTTACAATGATGCACATACCATAATATAATAGAATAGTTAAAAATTAAATGCGATCATTCTCAGCAAAATATACAACATTCAATTTAGGTTGTCAATATAGTAATTAAGTAAATGTTCCTCTTGTTCAAACATATTCCGTGCCACATTGTATATTATTTAGCCTAGTTAAAATACAATTTCGAGAACAGTAAACACTACTATTATGTTGATAATTATTTGTGTAGTGTTTGTTTGAGACAAGTTGGTATTTGTCAAAAACTTATTTTTTAAAATTACATACAAAAAATAAAAACTCAATATAAAACTGATAACAATATTATTATTCATTGAGCAAAATTTTAACTCTTACAATATTGTTTTTATAATTAATCAAATGAAATAAAACTATTATAACTATGAATGTTACTTAATAAAACTATTTATTCTGATGGAATCCTTTTATTTGCCATCTGCAAATGTGGTGTTCAAAATGCATAATATTATTATACATTGATGTGTTATTGATAACATTCATATTATAGAGTACTTTACGAACATTATTCATAATAATATATTTATATTGTTTATTTTATTTATTTGTCTTTATTATTTATTTATATTTTGTTTTTGAATTTAAATGTTTAAACGTTATTTGTGTTCGTCTGTATATATATTTTATATATATATATGTAGATAAAGAGAGAACAAAATTCAATTGTACATTATGTAAACCCAAAGCTTACTTTTAAATAAATATTCTTAATGTTCGTAAATATTACATTATATGCATACATATTTAATTATTTCTTTAAGTTAGTTAGTAATAAAAAAAATATATATATTCTATATTATAATATATATTTTATCAATATTATTGTATTATTTTTTTTTTATTCATCATATTATTTTATACGTGTTTTTTTAACATGTTAAACATTAACTGTGCATTACATATTATTATATTTATTTGTAACCCAAATAAAATTGAAGGTTTTATCACAAATTGTATTATTATTAATAATCACGCAGTATGACAGTATGTTGCCATATTTCTATTGAAAGGTTAATTAGTGTGAAAACTAAAGTATCTACTTGAACATATAAACTATTATAAACTATTATCATAGAAATCTGCTAAAATATTTCACTCTAACAAGATACAATAGCTTCAGAACATTTATCTTGCCCCTTAAATTATACTTTTCACAAGACCACAAGGATGAAAACAGTGATTGAAGGAGCCCCACAAACAATAATAAAACCATTTAAATTCTCTGTTAATGATTAAACCATTGCTATCTAACAATGTACTTATCTAGGTAATTTAAAGCTGTAATTACATTATTGCAATGTAGACTAATGACCATATAAAAATTGTATATCTCTTATTTCTTTGTAATTGAATCAATATTATACAAATGTTAAAACCCAATGACTCATTTATTTGTTTAAAGTACTAAAAAAAGTAAATAGTGAAAATAACACTCTACAATATGTATATTAGAAGTGTAAAAGACGACTGTTTTATGAAGTATTATTATGGGAGATAATTTAACTGCATGCATAATAATGTTATATAATAGTAAATAAGAACAAACCAAACTGATTTTTTCCCATCAAATTTAATTGTATTTAAGTATGTACCTGGTTTTTTTTTTTTTTATACATTTCTTTACATTTTAAATTTGTATATCATTTTTATACATTATTATACAAACATTAAATAATACCACTATAATTAAATTTAATCTAGTGCATATTTTTTTCCTTTTAACATTTACCCTTTATGAATAGGACAAAATTTTGGTGGTCCGTACTCGCATTAATTTCTATGCCACCAGGTCTTAACGCTTTAAAAAAACATATTAACACTTAAAATTTAAATGTAACTTTAATTGTTTATCTTATTTCTTTATACATGGGTTATTATTTGAAAATTAATAACAATTCACAAATATAAAAAACCATTATTTTCTTCATCTGTGTAGTTAATTTACTATTAATCCACTCAGTGAAGCCCAGTACTCATAGGTACATGAATTCAAATAAAATAAATAAATACTACTGATAATAATTAAAAATTTGTAGATCATAATGATTCTTACAATTTTGAGTAGGTAAAGGAAATAAAAAATATATTTAAATGTTAAAGAATATCTGACCACAATATCTAGGCTATACAATTTATCATGACACTACATTAATACCTATTGACCTATATGCTTATTTAATTTTTAATAAGCTTAGTTTTTATTTGTATTATTGAAAAACATAATTATATTTACAGCCTTGCATAGATTTAACTGTTATTTAATTGATAAACTACAGAATCAAACTTAAAGATCTTTTTCAATCAATAACTTCTGTTAAACGTACCGGATTGTACTTTAGATGCTCATAATATATATTGGATATTTTCTATAAATCCATTAATAATAAATAATTATATAGTATCATTCAATATAACTAGTCACATATGATTTCTGGCTACTTTACCATATTAATATGCACTGCATAAAATTAATTTTTTAAACATATTTTCTGTTTGACATAAATATAAAATACAAATATTTGTTTAATGATAATAAACAATACGTTTTCTAAAACATCTATAGTGCTATTATTTTTGATGACAAGTTCATTTGGACTAAATTTAAAACTTGATCTTAGTGTATATCTTTTTCATTTCAACTATAATTACGTAATTCAACTTGATATTTGGTCATAATAACTCTAATCCAAAATGAGATCCATACATTATTTATATGTAATTCATTCGTTTTGAAGTTTGATTGAGTTGACTAATGGAAACTTTTGCAAATCGAATAAACTATAAGTATATGTATACCTAGAAAAATATCTATGGTAGTATAAATAATTATATGCACTTTACATTACAATTCAGTTTCTATTTAAAACCAACAAATCATTGCATATACCAATTTAAATAAATATTAAGTTTATTATAGATCAAAAAAAAATTATTAATTATAACTTTCAATACTAAAGAGCAAAAAAATGAAACAAATCTCAAGACACTAGATAAACATTTTTTTTTTTACATATGAAAATGTAGATATGTATATATAGGCGTGACAATAAAATGATATAGTTGGTTAATACAATGACAATAATGTATAACTCAGTTTTGTTATAATACTAATAAAAATAGTATAATACAAAATATATTATGAATAAATTAACAAGAAGCATACATATAAGTAGATTAAAAAAAAAAAAAAATTAAATTAAAAGAAGAAATTGAATATTGATATAAAAAATATGGAAAACATTGTACTCGGTGATGTTTTCCTATATTCGTTTTTAAAATTTTTACATACAGCGGAGAGGGAAGAATCAGTGTTTACTCATCTTGCATGTCGAGTTCCATTGGTATGGACGTAGTAAATGTTGGCGTCTCAAGTTCCTCGTGTTTCTTCATCTTGACATTCTGTAACATGAGGTTCTAGCAAAAATCATATAATTTGAACAAGTGGCGTCTATGAAGCGACCGGTATAAGCGTAGTCCCAGTCCACTATGTCTCCATAATATACAATATATCCACTATTTTTTTAATTAGATTGACAAAAAAGGCCACTACAAAATGTCAACTGAAATTATGTTTAAAGTGAAATGAACTGAACGGGCCTAAATACTTTTCAAACATACAAATCTCTTACAAAACCGTACACATAATTTTGTAACTTGTAAGCTAAGTTGTTTCAGTGATTTTATACAAATCTTTATTAGCCATTTTTTCGGCAGATACCTATTTCATGCACTTTTATACAAAAAATATCTACGAACATTTCAAACAGATTTTATCATCCCACATGTATTACATGGGACATGGGACTAGGACGTCAGCCTGGTCGCATGTCATTACAGACCTGTTGTTGTTTGTAATGGTTGACAATGTCTTGATCAGCAGGACAGCTTTGGGTAAACGCGTCTAGCTGATACATGTGCAACATGTAACGCCACAGGTACCTCAGGTCTGTCGGGATTTGGAAGTCCATGAAATATTTACCTGTATGTAATATATACATTACAGTTATTATTACATGAACATATTTTTTTGACATTATGTGCAGTGCCTTACCAGCGACTCGGATGTGTTGTAGACGGGGCATCAGTTCACAGTCGAAACAGCACATAGTGTCACCGGTCAAAAATCTAGTGTCTTTCTTTTCCAAATGCAAATTTATTTTGCGCAAGTGAGACAACAAACTATTTATGCTCACATCATCTTTTTTTAAAAGCATCAGCTTCAGCTTCTGTAAATTTCAATAGTTTTATATGATTATTATAGTAATGTAGTAATTGTGTGTCTGAAGTCTTATAACATTTAATTATAATATAATTCGAAATTGTAAACAACACAATAATGACTTAAGATCATATTTAAATAATTGGCATGTTATAATTCTAATGAAACCCAAACTCTTTGCAAGGAATCTGTAATTTGTTTTTAATATGTTAAAAAAAATAGTATTTTATTTGTAATAAATTAAAAGAAAAATTTGTTTTCTGAAATGTTATTTAAGTATTGAAAAATGGCTTCCATTGGTTGTTAGTTTCAAGTTAGTTGGGCATTCCTAAAACCTAAACTATGTTATAGAATTATATTATTTATTAACGCATCATAGGATAAAAGGATTAATAAATATGGCCTATGGGCATGGTTTTAACATTTATATTATTATTATTATTATTATTTACATTCAATCATCGGTTACAAATAATATTTAATTTTTATGATAAAATTCTATACGAATATTTTGGGTAACTTAAAATTTGCTTCGAAAAACATATCCTACTGCAACATATGTAAAACACATTTGTTTTAGTTTGTAGCAAAAATGCTTTAATATATAATTAATACAAATTATTGTATTAACATAAGCATTTGGTTTTATGTTTTCAATTTAACATTTATAAATTAAATTAGTTTGACGAGGGCCCACATTTTTTGGTATTATATACTCACATAAATTATACCACAATGTTAAACAGTAGAACTAGGACAAAATGACTATTAAATTGACTTATAAATTTGACAATTTATTATGGAAGTTTTTTATATTTTAACGTGAGTTATTGTTAAATAAACATTTAAAAAATTGAAATTTATACTTGTTTTAATTACCGGTGATCAAATTACAATTACACGAATTTGCAAAATAACGAAATCCGATAGTCATTGGAAATGCCCAATAATTTATATTTGCATTCTTATTGTATATATAAAAAAGACAAATAATAATTACTTAGGTTATTATGTTTATTATGTTTAAAAATTAAACACGTAATGCATTTTTCCGAATTATGTTGTGTAAATAAAACTTAAGATAATTTCAAAGAAAAAAATAATTTTGAAATATTTATATTACGGACACGGTGGACCTTGGTTTTTATTATTATTATTATTATTTTTTTAATGTTATATGTTTGTTCGTGTAACCGGTTAACATTAAAACTATGAACAGGCCACTTAAACACTTAGTCTAATATTTTTCGCATTAATAGGCAATAGCTGTGATTCATCAACATCATTTATACCTATTCAATTATTTTTTATATTCTTAATTAACGTAGTATTAAAATTGCCTATTGAAAAAACTATAATGTTTACGTAAATAAAGAAGCGTTAAAATTCATATGTATGAAGTTCTGACCAGTATTGTTATCAAGACAGAAAATATATATATATAAATAAATAGAAAACGTCGAATGCCATATAAATATAAATTATCAGAAATGGACAACATTTATATGCCAAAGCAATAAAATATAATACATAATAGTATTATGCAGTGAAAAAATAAATTAAAATAAAAAATAAAATTGCATTTAATAGTATGTAAAAATGTAATTGTATAATGAGGCCCATAACGGGGAGAAGTTATTTGAACACGTTGAAATAACATAAAGATATTTAGGTCGAACGTCATTTTTTATTTTTTTATTTATTTTTTTTTTTTAAAACATAGCTCTCTCTATATGCGTATATACTGCACAGGTACGTAGGTTCGTGTGTCGGAACAGATGGATGAATAATCTAAAATGAATGTCGTTTCGAAATAAACCGAGGGCTGGTAGTAGAGATTTAAGTCGGTTGGTACGTTACAAACATTCTAGATAATTGACGCATTGTTCAAACAGTATGAACCTATGGAACGGTCTTCGCAACAGGTTATGGGGAAATAGTGTTTCAATAATCATAAACCAGCGATAGGCAGCCGAGAGAAACATAAAGAGGGAGTGAGAGAGAGCAAGCATAGTGATTGTGATAAGAACTTTATTGACAGTAAAATTCACCGAGAAACAAATAATATCCGTAGGTTAACGTAGGTTGATTGCTCATTATTCCGTACAAGGAGCTACACTTGCACAAACCGAGCGCGTCGACGAGGTCCTTTCCTTGTAAACTGTTTACTACACGAACACGCCGATAATGTGTTAGATTTAAACGTTATTTTTGTTAACATTAATAATAAATTAAAATACATATATAATATGTATTATTTCGTTGTTGTAATTTTTATTGTCTTTGCGAAAATACACACCGAAATTCGCACAATGTCGGTGTGTAATTGTACAGCGGTTTTCATTTAAAATTTACCGATTTATATTAAAAAAAAAAAAAAAATTACGACATTTCAAACCGATATTATAAATTATAAACGATAAATTATTGTGCACGCAATAGATTATTGTTGATTTTAAAAGCGAAACAAAAAACTAATTCGGGACATGACGTGTTGTGTAGATGTGTAATGTGTGCTACTCCTCTCGACACTCGTACATTGTTAATTATTACGATTTAAATTTATTATTTGAATTACTCGAAACGAATCATTACGAACAATATATTAAATAAAAACATCACCGAATAATGGCATCGAATGATTTTGTCACAGGAGTAAGGGGGCGGCTATAAGGCTGATTTTTTAACAACTATATTCTTATTATTTACATATATTTGTATTTTTTTTTTTTATAAATATATAAGGAAAATGTGAGAATGATGAGAATATATCACCCCCATTTGACCATTCCTGACGCAAATATTAATCGAAACTTAAAAAAATCATATTAATGCAAATCTTTTTTTTAGTTATATACAGTTTTTAGATTTTTGGTGTAGACGACGTAATCGCGATCGGTTAAAACCGCACAAAATTGAATTTAATAACTGTGTAAACCACGGTAATAAATAAAATCGCAAAATCATACTCAATCACACTCTATGGATAAATTATCCAAAGACCTATGAAAAAAAATGGACTAATAGCAGAGAGAAACGAGATTGTCCGGGGAACAATATTTTTATATTTTTATTTTTTTGGGTGTTCTATCATCATATGGCTAGAAGATTTGGAAAAATAGAAGGACAACCCACCCCCCGTACGTGATTATTAGTGAAATTCAGCAGACATTAAAATTGAACATAATATTATTTATGTACTGCCCGAGAAGGAGATTCCAAAGGGAATACGAACGAATATTAACAAAACCAACAAAGGAAACCGCAGATATGGCAACTTACTTAGATATCGATTTGTAGATATTTGTTCTGTTTTATATTGTACATAATTATTTTAATTTTATGATTCGTTATAATTATATATTTGTGTTAACATTTTTAAGATTGTTGTACTCGAAGTCGTTTGTTTATATAATAATTATAAAAGCCATTTATTTTATTAAAATACATTTTCTCTTTTGAACAATGCCAGTAGGTACCTAGGGTATAAACTTATTGATATGTCTACGAACTTGCCAGGTCGACAATGTTGCCAAGTTAAACGTAGAAATATATCGTTTTATAAAAGTTAAAAGATTATCGATATAAAACGTACGTACACAATTCCTATCTATTTCGCATTGCGATTCAGCGATACGTGCGCATACGCACGCACCGCGGAGAAACCGAACAAACTACTTTTATTATTTTTTTTTTTTTTTTTTTTTTACCACAAATGACTATCAAAAGAGAGTCTTTTCTAAGCTTCCGGTACATACCATAGAGTGCATAATATTATGACAAACGTTACAAAATGGAAAGTGAATCGGCGTCTTTAGCAATCGCTATTTTTCCTACTAATCTACAGTGATAATATACCTAACGATTTGAGAGGGATAAATATAGTTAACACGTACACTGTACAAGTTTTCAATCAGAGTGGCCACTTCTTTATCCTGCACGAATAGATTGTGTCCGCCCGGCACGTTCTTCATAATGTGTCTTTCAATTTTTTCGTTTTCCAAAACCGCCATGCCGTTGTCTATTAAAATCGGCGGTGGATTTGCATCAAAATTACTCCTGCAAAAACACCAATATACAAAACATTATTAGTATAAAACATTTAATACTCAAATGCATTTGACTGACGACTTCGATTTAAATTTTAACAATTGCTTCCATATTGAACTCGGCAAACCTTAAAATAGACGTAAGGGAATATTATGAAGTCAACTATAGGAATTATATTTTCCCGTCGAAATGTACAATAACTGTAACTCTTATCAGTGGCGTGCCCAGGATTTTTCAACGCGAGGGGATACCTGGACACCTGAATAATAATTCTGTCTGCCGGTCAGTCTATAGAAAGTGATAAGTACATAGGCGTAGAGTTCTGAAATTTGAACATAAGTGGATTTTGCCTTCTAATTTCCGGTCTTAAAAACAGAATTGTTAAATTTGAATTCGTTTTTTTTTTAATTAATACGTTTTCGGCCATCATTAAATCGTACAATCATCTTCATCTTAATATGACAATGCGAATTTTAAAACCGGATCCAAAAATGTCAATTATTATTCAACAAATCAAATCTTTTCCTTATAACTTGGTTGAAATATATATATTTTAAGATTAAATTACTGAATAAATACTCATAAATGTTGTTTTTAAGCCGATGTGGGAGGGAGTGGTATAACCCTTATTTCCTTATTTTATATATTTGATAGCTTGAGAATAATTTAACAATTGTTTTAATTGTCTTAGAAAAAATTGTATAATTGAAGACATTAAAAAATTGTATACCTGAGTACTCATAGCAATTATTCGAAGACAATATTTTCGAATATTTACAATTATCTACGATTTTTTTATGTGGCTAATATGTATTAATTAAACATCAGTTCAATATATAGTTTAAAATAGGTTTCGCAAATGTTAAGTAGTAGAAGTGAACAATGTGTATTCTGTTCTTTTTTTTTATATACAGATTATAGATACATCAATATCTATACGTCATTGTCTAAGAATACACAATAACACACAATAATCTACACGTTTTTCATTTTGTGGCTAGAAGATATATTAGGAATATTATTAATTACTTACAACATCTATTATATAAATGTTTATAATTATTAGTTTAGTAAACTCAGCGTAGGATTTTTTTTTTTTTTTTTAATATTGATTAGATCTATAAAATTATGCAAAAAATTTGATTATTATAAAGTATTATTACGCACCTAGGTCACTAGATAATAATTTGCTGAGTAATTTGTATGATATTATAATAGTTGATACTATAGTTAGTAGTAAAATAAAAATCAAACAGAACAATGAGACC
Source organism: Tuberolachnus salignus (assembly GCA_956483605.1). Lineage (NCBI taxonomy): Eukaryota > Metazoa > Arthropoda > Insecta > Hemiptera > Aphididae > Tuberolachnus > Tuberolachnus salignus. The sequence goes on along the minus strand of OY101436.1, from coordinate 32,531,847 downwards.
ACTAACAAACAATATTAAAATTAATAATAATAATATATAAAAATAAAATACGAATATTATATTAAACTATGTAATAATAATCAAGGTTCGATCGGATTATAAAATATGTAAAAATTAAATATTAATTTATAATTTATAGATCAGTGGATTTTTTTCAAACGAAATAATGACCGATGAGCTTGGAAGCTTTATCAATGTCACATTCTGACATGTTTTTTTTATGTATAATGTAACAAATATATTACACACATTTATCATTATAAATGAATTAACAAGAATCCGTAATAATCGATTCGAAATAAAAGTTGAAATTGTTGAATAATTTTTCAGTTGCATAATTTTTATGATAATAGATATATAATAAAAATGTATGTTATATCTAATAATGATTTTTAATAATTATATATTATAATTTCGCGTACAGATATATTATCTAGAATTAAAGAAAGTAGTAATTATATAGTAATCTACAATACAAATACACACATCAACGTCTGGCTTACGTTTTTTTTTTTTTTTTTTTTTTAAACACATAACTGTACATTTACGTACAATTTGATTTATCATTTAATTTTAGGAAAACTATTACGTATTCGTTAACCGTAAATTCATAACTACAATATAATATATAGTCGATAAAGTGTAGATAATATTTTATTAAATTAATAATATAATAAATTACCTGAAATCTGGCGGGGGTTTTTGCATGTCTACCGTCGTAACTTTAAGGCTAATGGTTTTTAGTTCGGCGAGCAGATACAGATCCATGAAATATTCTTGGCAAAACAGACACGCTCCCTTTCGACGGCCATCGATTGTCGAAGCCTGGAATAACAACACAAATAAATTATTATTATTTTTATTTATTGAAAAAAAAAAAAAAAAAAGGTCTTCATATACGTCAATATTGTGGTTAACTTAACCTTCAACTTTGTGTCAAAATATAATATTCATTTACGTATGTTACAGTAATGCAATTATAATAATTGTATAATTACATCAGCGTTAATTTAAGGTACACGTACATTCTTAAAGATTATTATACGAATAATAAATGGGGGGTGGGAAATAAACTATAATGGTATAAAATATATATAAAATTAAAATGTATTAACGTTATACATTTATATTTAATAAAAAAAAAAAAAAATTTACCTATAAATCATATTGCATTATTATTATTTATTTGTTCACAAAAGGGTAAATTTACAGCATCGAATAGATTTCAAGACAAACAAATATGACTCAAGTTATTTTTACATTATATAGTAATAACGTTACATTACAATATAAATATTGCATTCTTAATGCACCCGTTATTAGTCACAACTCGCAATAATTATGCAGGTGTGTTATAGACGCTTGCAATTAACAATATAGTATAATTGATTAATAATATTAACTAAAAATATCAAAATCATTTAGGTACCTATACGTACCATAAAGTGTCTTTCCAAACTTATTTATATAAAACAGTTAAATAAAATAATATGAAATTGTTTTTTTATTTATAATAATATTACCTATATACCTAATAATAAAAGTGAGAATTTTCCAGGTGCGTATTTTAGAGGGGAAGGCAATGAAAGCAATCGTCCCTCTCCCTTCCTTAAAACCTGTGTCATACTACTTAGCAAGTTTTTTTTTCATATATGTGTAATATAATAAATAAATACATTTTTCACATTTATTCTATTATTTAAATATAATTAATTACACATAAATGTAAAAATTTTAACACCGGTAATTTTAAAAACTGATATTATATTTTTATTCGATGTTGAAACATCGAAAGTACAATATTAACTAAAATGATCATTACTACAATTTGACGATTATAATATTTTTGCTATTGAAATAAAACATGGTGAACGTAAATTAAAAAAAAAAAAAGAAAAGACTTTAACCGAATTTTGTGAAAGTCTGAAATCAGAATTATAAAAAAATCCGACATGTTAAAAACTCAACCCTACTTAAAAGTGTATACCTATGGACGAATATTGGACTATTCTTAAAAAAAAAAGAACCTCCAGATAAGGTCCCAGTTATGTGTCTGGTATTTTTACACAAATTTATTATGAATACATAGATATTCACAGATTGGGTTAGGGAGGAATTTATCTTATAATAGCATAAAATATTTATTTTTTCTTCGATTTATACCTATGTAAAGTAAAAAAAAAGGTAACTGTTGATAATCGGATCCAACTAATAATATATAATGATTTTCGTATAAATGTATAATAAAACTTCCGAGTGTAAAAATTAAATAATTCGACAACGTGTAAAATATATAAATTATGTAAATGCTGCTTTTTTCATTTTGTTACAATAAACTTTAATGGCGAACCAATGCAACGTATACGTAAATATTATACAAGTGCAAATATTGTGGTGCAGCTGTTGTGGATATATTTTTCTAACCTAACTGCATAACCTGCACTGCAGTATAATACGAACACACACACACAACAACTCAAATTGTATTATATTAGTTCGAGACGAGGAAATAATAATAATATAAAAATATACTGTTGAGCTCGATTCTAAATAGGATATTAATTTTAATAGCAACAATAATAACGCGATATTTCCCAGGGTCGGTATCCAATTATTAGTACCGAACGAAGAAAACCCTTGGTAAACAGACACAGCCACATAAGAATAGATATAAGTGCATAACTGTATGTAGTTTAAAATTTAAGTATTTTAGAAACTTTACAGTTTTAAACAAAAACCACTTTTAAAATGTTTAAAACAACTTATAAAACTTATTAAACCACCGTATCGATTCATTCGAGATTTATCCCCATGGCCTATAACGATTTATTTTTCTTTTATACACACGCATTAAATAGTTATTACGTATGAGTCGTGCATTGTAATAGTAATGGCACGCAAGGCAAAATGACAATTAATGGTTGCAAGTTGTAACTAACAGTCGTTAAAATTATTTAATATTTCAGAAATAGGTTACGAATTACAATACATCGTACATAGTTTAGTATGACCACAAATTATAATTTGTGGTTTATATCAGTATTTTTTTTTAAAAATAATATAAATTGTTCAATAGAGACATGGAGTATTTACATATAATTTTTTGAACATATGTTATATATATATATATATATATTAAAAAAAAAAAAAAAAAAACAGTGCTTTGTATTTTAATCGCAATTCAGTTTAAAACATCCAATCCTGTTTATACGTAATTTACGAATAAATAAGCCGGGTTGATTAGGCCAGCCATCGGTTAACCGTCCTGTAATATTTTCCTACTTAACCTAACAAAATAAGATATTTAGTTGTATAGCTCTAAACCTATCACTATCACATGTATATACCTAGAGGGGGAGGTGCCGGGGGGTCATGACCTACGCGTATGAAAGGTAATATCGTTAAACGCATACGAATGAAAGCGACAGTTTTTTTTTTTTTTTTTTTATAAAACAATATCGTAAAGTTCGTTATACAAGGCGACCGACTACTTTCACAATTTCCATACACATCGTGAACGAGTTGTTTTTTTATTTATTTTTTTTCCCTACAAACCGGTTATACTACGACGAGAGCCTATATTACGAGTATTGTACGCGTGCAATTATTTATAACACGGCACAATATGATAATATTATTATAATATTATATAGACACTCGTACATTTCCGCAGGAATATTACATATTGTATTACGCATAGTAATATGGCGGTTGGGCAACGTCTTGTGTGTCGTGAACGACCGCGGGGGCCATTATATTATAATAATATAGTAGTGTACGCGATATATACAAATTGCGCGCGCGTATAAACGTGGATCGTACAAACCCGGACCGTAGAATTATGGACGTACATATCTGTTTCATGTCCCTTAAACAGATATCTATGCGTCCAGATACGTTTAAACATATATCGCACGTATCTGTGTTCGGTGCCTACAAATTCAATAATAATAATATTATGTTAATCGAATGTTTTGAAAATTCGTTCATTCTTAGCATGGGATAAATATATTAACGTTCTGTGCAAATTGCAGGTCTTAACGACAATTGTTTTCAAACCGAATTACAACAAAAAAAAAAAGAACAAAAAAAACGAAATTAATGAAATCATTATTGCCGATATAATAAAAAATGACCTCTTAATGCACCGACTGGATCCAAAATGTTTTCAGGAAAAGTGCTACGCTTGAAAATCGGAGTAGGATGTCTGCCTGGTAAAAACGTCGTCCACGGACAGAAAAAACAAAACAAATTAAATTAAATTTAAAAAACACATCGTAATAAGAATATAAAATTACATCTGCTAGGTGATCAAAAAGTTCATTGTTCTTTAACAGTTTAAATAATATGAGCCCGCAAGAAATTACAAATTTTTTACTCGTCGTTAAAACAGAAACGGAAAAAAAATATAATATACAATATTATTTTGTAATCGCAGTGACAGTTAAAATAAACGATATGGAAAATTAACACAAATAAGCAATAGTGATATATTAACAAATGCCGTATACATTTAACAATATAAAATAACATTAAATAATTTTTAAAAAAAATTTTATATTATAATTATAGCCAATTATAGGTAATAAAGTTTTAAAATGAGTACCTATACCATAGTTGTATAATTATACAAACTATAATTTATAATAACGATAGTAACTCATTACTATGATTAACTATTATTATCAGACTGAGTTTTAAAATAAAAATAATTATATACTACTCAATGAACATTTTTTTTTTCGGCGTTTTAGTGTTTTTATTTAATATACGTATTTATTATAAATCGAATGACTATAATATTATTAAGTAGGATGAGCGTATATCATAAACTCGTTGACTCGAGTCCGTTTTCTAGTCCGCAAACGGAAAACAAATGAACCACGATGGCGATAACTAATAATAATACCCGTGCATGACCACGGGTCATAAGTGAGAGAAAGCAACGAAAAAAAAATAATAATAAAAAACACCGAACGGTATTGTGTGACAAGGAGAAAGCAAAAAAAATGGGTGCCACGACCCAAACCTAGAACAATATAAGGCCCCGATGACGATGTACACGAATACTAAACTGTGTTTATATACGGCAAAATGTTGTACGCGTATGATTGTGTACGAGGTTAATAAATAGACCATATGTCAACCAAGATTTCGAAAAGTCAAAACTAAAAATAGAGAAATCATCGACCGCTACGAGACAAATATTAATGCCATATGACTATGTGCACGATTATTATTTACCATTAGTCATAGGAAAACAAATATCCAATATGAAATATTCGGATGGGCATTTAAGATAACTGGTTTCACTTTCAAGACAAACTACAAACTCTAAAAATAACATAATGTGTATCTTTTAAACATTTTTTTTTTTTTTTTTTTAACTATAAAAGTTAACGATTATTATTAGTCGTTATTTTCGGACCTATTTATTATATGGTCGATCCGTTTGCCGTTTAAACGATCTATGATCGTAGAGCAATGTAGAAAAAAAAAATGTTTTGTATATACATAATGTCCATTATTAAAACTATTATAATAATATACGTATTTTCAATTTTTGTGAATAAATCCTTAGAAATATAACAAAAAAAAAAAAAAAAAAAACGCTATCGGAGTTTTCTTTTATCGACCATTATAAAACGTATAAGCAAGCGCGCGGGTTAAAAACAAAATATATTATTTCGAGTCGACGATATTTGTTTGAAAACGCCAAGTAATCCGGATTATCTGGCAAAGTCGCCGGCGTTGTATTTATAACGTTTTAAAAATTAGATTTTATTATTTTACTCGGAAAGCCTGGAAACCCTTTCCGTGTAAACACAATATTTTTTGCCTCGTGCGTCAAAACGGTGCGCGTGCGTCATCATTCGAGAATCGCCGCCATCATTGCTTATACGACTATTTTTTTTTATCTCGAACGGTGAGGGGGGGACTATTCTTTTGCTTTGACGAGAAAACATACGACCATGTTTTTAAACTATTAAAATTAGAAAATTACGCAAATTAATTACGATTCATCGATTTTAAATACGGGTTAATAACGATGGTAATCGGGGGTTTATTTATTTAATAAATGGCGAATAATGTTGAGAACCATTGTCGATAGTAATGGGTTGCGTTGTTGCGGCAGCTCGCCAAGTAGTCCGACTATAAGGCTCGGAATTAAGTCGTTGCATGGTTTTTTTTTTTTTGGTTTACCGCTAGTAAGCCATAAACCAAATTCATACGAAATGACGAGCAACAAAAACAACACGTTTTCAACGACGCAATATAGTTATATCAAAGAAGTTTATGTTTTAAAAAGATTTTTTTTTTAAATTTTTTCTTCTAGTTTTACGATTTTCGAATACATATTATATTGTATTACACAATTCGAAATACAGAACTCGAGAGTTACTGGTAACGAAATACCGATTTAAGATTTGCCAGTATTTTATTCTGTAAAGTGACGATTATTCACGATCGACGCCATTTTACCTACACTTAAAACACCCCGTATTTGTTTTAATAAACATTTCCCAGTTGTAAATATTATGTTTTAATAATTCATGTATGCGCATATAACCTCTCTCCACAAAATAAAAAAATGTGCAGTAAAATTTTGATTTCTTTTCATAAAACAATTCTTCGATAATACCTAACGACGCATTAATTTATAAAAAAAAAAAAAATTAAAAACACTATCGTGTTCGCGTTATTTGAATATGCCCGAGTAAACATAATATCTACGTAAAACGAATACAACAGGTTTTACGATCATAATACGAGTATTTTATCGAATTTGAGCTGAATTTAAATAGGTACTTTAAATCTAAACATTTAATTTTAGGATAATGGTTTACGTACATGGTTCAAAAGTATACACACACTTCGGTAGTACTATACAGAAATACAACTAAACAGATTGTGCGGTCACAACCGACGTTATATTAATAAAGTACCCCCTTTCCGCAGTCGGAAAAAAGCACGCATGGAAAAATGTAAATCTTTAAATAAAAACAGCTGTACGCGCGGTGACATAAAATATTATATAGAAGAGTACGTTGACGTTGAAAGCAGACCAAATGCGCGACGATAAAAAAAAATGTAAATAACAAAAAAAATTAGTATAACTTAATTACATAAGTACCTCTGTGGCGACTAACGACATTACGAGTTATTAAAAGGTTTGACCCTTGGCGAGGTAATTTTTTTTATTAGAAACCGTAGTTGGTGTTGGTGTACAAAAAAAAAAAAATCCTGGTACGAGTGTGTATTGTGATAATGAAGTCATACGTTGCGACCAGATTGAGTATTATATGTGTACAACTGTACACATGTAGCTAGTATGTGCAAATAGTTCAGTCGAGTATCAAAAAAATAATAATAATCTACCTGCGTATACGACGTGTATTTTTTTTTTTATTAGTAAAACCGAATTTAACAACACGTATAACAACATTCGATAAAAGAAAAAAAAAAAAAAAAACACACTAAATCAAATGTTACAATAAGCAATATAAGATTAAATATTTATAGCATACGCACTGTTATTCGTTTGGGTGTGTACGTCAAATTGCATATTTATTTTGTTTGTTTCCGCGGGATTTAATAATATTATAATTACGATTATTGCCGAATTCGTTGTTAATAGGCGACACAAATTGTATTATTATTTCTCAACCACCTCCACAGAACGATCAAGGCATTCCTTAATGTCCAGCAGGTTATTTAAGTCAACGCAATTGCTAAAAACGATTTACTTGGTATATTATTTTAGCACCTCGAGTACGTACGTTCGGCTGATAGGTTTCTGTTTACACGCAAATATCAGAGAAAATTCTCGGTTCTGTATATTGCGCAGTAGATAATATATTTATTATTTTACGTTATAATATAATACTACAGTGGCCATCGTTTCGCTATTGATCGTCGGGTGTATTATATTCGGTATGGAATCGAAACGGCACCGGGGGGTCTGGCTAAACATTCGGGCGGCAGGAGTAAAAAATGCGAAGTCAACGGATGATAAACGAACGTCAAACCGTAACGCGTTAACAATGATAGAACGAACACCGCAACCTCGTAGAGCGACAAACGGTGAAAATAGATAACTATAATAATAATATTATTACGTTTAAGGTGATAATATACAGTAATAATAAAAGATATTCTGTACTAGAATACGATAAAAAATACATAAACAACGGTCGTAGAGAGACTGACCCACGTGTTATCAATATAATAAAATCCACCTAATACCAAAAAAAAAAAAAAAAACACTTTTTTATCGAACTAAAAACATACTAACGAAGAAATATATGTTCCCTTTTAAATTGCCTGCTGCTCATTATTTACAACGTTATTTATTTAATTTGAAAAAAATATTAATAATAATGCAATTTATGTATAAAGTAATTAAATACTGGAATATATTTAAACATGTCTGTGTGCGTTACGATGACCAGTTTCTATAGGCAAACGCCCGTTTAAAATATGTGTTTTAAATTTAAACCAACTGATTTGATCATATTATGTTATATTATATAATGGTTATAACGGCTTCCCGGGTGTTATAAAATATTTCAGAGTACAAACTAAATACAAATAGTTAAAACTAAAGGAATTTGTAAACTCTACTACAAAAAACAAAGTAGTTGATGTTTTAGTTGGTAATTTTAATTGGTATTCACGACAGTTTTATAACGTTCCGGCGTTATAAAATAATATATCACTTAAAAATTATAAGTAATCAATTGAATATTTAAATCATAAATGCAGAGATAAATGGGATAGAGTAAAACCGACCGGTGTTATTTTTTATTTTTTTACAAGTGGAGGGACCGAGCTATTCTAAATAATAATAAAATATCCTGTATTTTTTTAGCTATACAGAGCCGTTTGGAGTTAATATTAATATATTTATCATTAATTTTAACATTTAACGCGGGATTTTATATAAAATCAATAATATAATTTATATTACGGACAATTATTATTATTATTTTTTTTTTTTTTGAAAGCAATTCGAATTTTTAATTATACGTGCCTTGTACCTACTATACATATCTACTCGACGAGGTTTAAACAATGAACGTGCTGGCGTATGGGCACATCAAATTTCATTACATACACGTACACGAGTATGTTAAAACACCGAGAGCAATCGGTATTGTAATGGTAATTCTGTTTAACGTGGAACACGAAAATCTCCATAGCCGGATATATGCCGATACCTATTGTTGCGTGATTAATTGCCGCCTTGACCCAGCACACAACACCGGGTCCAATTGTTAAGAATATAGCGATAATTTGTACTAATTACCGAGTAGTACCGAGATATTTCCCATAAGTTTCCGTCGATCATTACAAATATAATAATCGATATACAATTGTTAACGGCCAAGTATACGTATATTAGGTTTTACACTCAATGCGCATTATTTTTTTCCTTTTTTAATCGGTAACCGAATAACTACCAGTTATATACATATATTAACGATCTAATTTTTTTTTTTATAGTAGAGAGAATAAAATATTGATAATTTTAATTTTGAAGCCTCTCATTATTTTCATTGTTGTAAGTAAACGATTTTTGTTAAATTTGGTCGTCATGACTGTCGTCCCAATTCCCGTGCCCCCAAGGAGTTTATAATAACTAAAGAGGATAATTTCGTTGTTTTTTCTGAACTTAACTAAAGAAATATAGCACTAGCCGAATGAATGTATAGAACTTAAATTGTAGTGTTATTACTAAAGTTTGCAGCATTTTTTTTTATTTTTTTCACGAATTAATGCATTTTTGGTACTTAGTATCAATTTATTAGTATTTTTTTTTTATTCATTTTTTGTTAATTATATTCGACATTTTAAAATTGTATAAAACAAATATTTTTATTTACATTTTTTTCAACGAATTACAACTTACCCTATATACTTTTGTTAATAGGTATCTACATATTTAACAAATTAAAGCAAAATTATCTTCATAAATAACATTATTATAGACACAATTATTTAGTGGAATTTCGTTAAACGGTGAAATATTATCAATTTAATAAAACAACAGTTGATCATTTATTGTTTCACAAAGATATTAAATTGTATTTAAGTGTTCTACGAATTAATTTTTTTGAATATATGTAAATATGTTCATTCAGTAAGTTATTTTTTGGTATTAAATATAAGTTTCAATTAAATTTGTCCAATTTTAGGTCATTTTTGAATAACATTGTCATGTTTAAAAAGCATTTTCATGTAGCATTAATGGTAAATTTTTAGTGCATCATTTTTCTAGCCCTAGTTATTACACACTAACATCGTGCGCAGTTTAATAGAACATTAATTTTTAAAACATTCGGCCGAGTAAAATTAGCATTTAGTAATTTTGTGTAAGTACGAGTGTAATAGTTAAAATCGGGTGTATATTTTTATTTTTTATTGATCGTTAATATGGAAATGTACAAATAATAAAATATATTACTTAGTTATTTTTTTTCTTTTGATTAGAACGTACAAAATTAAATTAGTGTAAAATAAAATTTAAAAAACAACACTCAAACCTCTCCCGAAAACTATTTGAAAGTTATAAAACCTAAGCAAACGCGTACTCCTATATAAAACATTTTTTTTTTTTTTCTCTATTTCGTCATTTTTATTAACAAACAATGGAATATAGTCGTGAATGATGTCATTGTCTATTTAGTTTATTATTACTTTTAATATAATCACGTGTACATACGACTTTAAATGCAACAATGAAATAAAAAAAGACGGACATAATTCGCACTACGGGTGGGCCTCTGTTGTAGGTGAAAAGTAAGGATATAGAGGGGAATTTAATTTATATATCCGTACGCAATGATAAATTATTGCCAATGAAAAACGATACTGGGCGGAATTCGATAAAAATGGTTTGATATACTAAAAATAAAAATTGTATTAATGTCTCAAATTCGAGCATTTTTATAGAGCTAAATAATTTTTTTTCACTTACAACGTAAAATAGTACGCGAAATGCCGAGATTTATTTTACCACTAAGTACAACTTATAATGAACCTCAGTTATGTAAAATTTACAAGCATTTCTGCTCGTTAAAATTAAATTTATTTTATCCACGTAAAAACAAATAAAACTAAAAATTCTCATTTGAACATTTTAAATGCCTATAAAGGGCTAAAATTAATATTCTGTCAAATTTCAGGTCTTTACGATTGTTACTTTTAATTGAATAGCAATAAAAAAAACGAAAATTGACGACACCATTACCGCCATAAATTGTTCCATTAAAACTACACCGAAAATCAAAAAAATGATTTTCCAACTAGATTAAAAATGATTTCAGATAAAGCGCTTACACGTGATAACCTAAGTAAGATTTCTGATAGAAAAGCTGTTTACAGACGGGGAACACAATTTTTTTTTTAGAAGCCATATGTCATATAAAACCAATGTTTCATGCTGCGCTCAGAATGGAAAAATGTATACATACTTTTAAATATCGAAATTGAGCGCTGAGAAAAAGAACAGACAAGGTATTAATATTAAATCGTGGTTAATAAAATACACGACTATAATAATTGTTACCTATATATTATATCCCTAAAAGGATATTTACTAATCGCGCATTAATCTCAATGTTCGCAAATCGATAGGTAATAATTATTTTTGTCTATAATTTTAAGAAAAACTCTTGAATTTAAATTTGTCGTTTACTCCTCAACACGAATCCCCCGATGATACACTCTGTACATATAAAATGTGTACCAATGTACGTCGTAATATCCAGCGGTTTTTTCACAATACAATTTTTTCAGATTAGATCTTTACACACAACAATTGGCATTAGTCATTGTTGTTTAATGCGTATGTATGCACACACACGCGGTCGCGTCACACTTGCATACATTACAGACGGAATATTATTGGCGAAAGTAACCGGTCAAATCGATTAAACTTGAAACACGCCATTTTCATTAACATACTGTCCAAAAATTATGGTGTTTTTTTTTTCTTCAAATATAGACGTAATAGGTATAATAGTTATTATGAATATATATATATATATATATATATTTTTTTTAAAATATAGCCGAGTAAATCATATGAATATAGCATAGCATAGCATAATCTAATCTATCGATCGCGTGTAATTATAGGCACGTCATAATATACGAATAGATACAATGCAATACGAACAGTCGCGAAATTCAGATATCGGATTTTTATCACTGTTATTTTATAGTACGTTCGTGTCGGACAACATTAACAATGTTTAGAAAATAATGAAACGTAAACCGAATTATTATTGATAAGGCCGGAGCCCATCGGCGGCAGCAATAACCTCGGCATATATCGTAAGAATGTTGGTTGTGTAACGCGGACAGTAAAATATACTTCAATTTTTAATCGCCGTTTGTTTAAAATAATATTATTGAAAATGTCGGTGTACAGTATATAGTAATTAATTAAAACTAAACAAATAAAACGTAACAGAAATGTCCGTCTGAGAATAAATTACAATTTACAACACACCTCGTTATTATTGTAAATCGAATACGCGTAATCAGTTAGTACTGTAAAATGTTAATTGTTTCAGGAATTTAGGATTGTCAGAGTTTCGGACGTTGCAATTATTAGTAGAGCAGAATAGATACAAAAGTCCAAAACGTTACGTGAATTCATTAGGTTCAATGGTTTAACAACAATTTTGAAAATTATAAAATACTTCGTAATCAGAACAGTGTGCGGACATACACGAGTATTTGGGTTTTGGCGACGACGAAAAAAAAAAAATTATATAAAAAAAAAAAAAAAAAATACGAAACTTGTCCAATTCGTTTGAACGTAATATTGGATATAGTGACCAGTGCAATACACGACGTCAAGTTTATTATACGCACGCGAGTAATAAACAAGAATAACATTACATAACAGGTTGTTGCACCAATCGATAAGGAATTTTTCTTTTTTTTATATAAATTATTATAAATAATAAAAAAAAATTGCATTAAAACATGGACAATCCTAGTTGTAAATCGACGCGGAGATCATATTATGATATTAGATCTCGTATACAGACTTACAGGAATACGAGCGCGAATACTTTTTCAAAGAAAACGTTCAATGTTACCTTGTTTTTATTTTTTTTACCAACCGCTGTGATACTACACCTATTAATAACTCAAAAACACAAATATTTATGAATATTTATAACCTATACAGGGCGATTCTTTTATCGTGATTCAGCGATTTTCTCGAAAGCAGAATTAGATTTCTGTTTTTTTTTTTCTTTTTTCAATGTATATGAAATAGAGTTATTTTAATACGATTTTCAAATTTTAACCCAGACTCTGTATATTTTAAACGCGAATACACTTCAGATTTTCAAGCTCTTCCATTTTAAAGACCGATTCGAATATACCGTTTACGAGTTTATATGTTATAACTCGGTTTGAAATTTAGACCGGAGTAGTAGGGAAGGGGATTCTTTCGTCTAAAAACGTATATGCAATTTAGGTACTCGCCTAATTTGATATTTACCGACAAAACGTCAGTTTAAATACGATACCCATTAACCTAAACGTTATATTTTATATATAGCAAAAAAATAATATTCGCAATTTTTCTACAGGAATATATATATCCATTGTCGGTTTGTTAATAAATTAATCGTTTAGAGATAAAAACTATTAAAATGCATTAGTTATAGGGATTGATAGATCGCTAACGTTCTTCTTTCAAGCGATGTCTTTCTAAAACGTTTGGTAGCGCCTCTCGTTTTTAACATAACCCAACGTTTCAACGGTTTTGGGATCTACACAATCTCCCGAGTATAGTTCACACGGTACGACGCACAAAAAATGCAATTGTTTAAGCGTATTGTATATGCATTTTTCGTAGGAATAATTATAAATTATAGAACCCGGTAGGCACTTCGCCTTGTGTTATAGGAACAAGAAGTGTTTCTCGAGATAATAACATATTAGACTAATCCCATGTATCTTTTCCAGTGGGTATCATATTAGACGAGTGCCGAAGTGTTTTATTCTTCCCCGATCCTTCGGTCTAAATTTTTAACTGTTATAACTCATCAACGCAGGCCCGGATTAAAAGGGGCACGTACCCGGGGCCCACAGACAAATATTTTAAGAGATATTTTTACGACGAAATATGTTTGGTAGGGCCTATTTTTACTATTTATCCCGGGGCCCATTATTCTATAAATCCAGACCTGTTATTAGCGCGTTATGAATAGGGGCGGGTGTCGTTGTATCTGCGACTTATCTTCTACCGCTCAGAATTTATTAATGCCAGATTTAAATTTGTTTTGTACAAGTTCGAGTTAAATCTAATAATTTTAAGCGCAATTTTCGACACACATTTCGAATTTAATTGCAATTTTGTCGATATATCACATTTATAGTACTATGTTTTTTATTAGTTTTCAATAGTGTTTTACATTATTGTTAATATTATTACCGTTATTGTATGGATACGAAACAACCGGATCCGTCCAAACGTAAAATTCGATTATAAAAAAATAAATTAATAATAATAATCGTTTAATATAAAATAATGTCGTCCGTCTATTCGAGCGCCTCGTAATAATAATAAAAAAAAAAAAAAAAAAACATTTATAAAGGAACTTTGATATTTTTTTTTAGTGTAATACTGCTAAGACGATTGTGGAAAGTAAGTCAAATTCACTCGGAATGTCCCGAGAAAATCGCCGATAAATGGACCGCCCTGTATAATATTATAGTCAACCGACCGTACGTGGGACGGGGGGGGGAGGTAGAACCGGGTAAAAAAGAAGACAAACGACAGCTGAAAATGAAATTAAAAAAAAAAAAAAAAAAAAAACCAGCCTGTGCGGGTACGCCGTTACACACACACAAACACAAAACGCGTCGTCGTTAAACAATATATAGAGGGTGGACAGGTCAAGGAGGGCGGGGGCGAGACATATGCGACGAGACCGGCCACCGGAGTAACGACAACCACGGACACGCACGCACCGCCGGCCGGCTACCCGGAGCCGGTTGGCGTTTTCTTTATTATTTACCTGCTGTTATAACGCGCGCATGACGTACGCGTCGTACACGTAATATTTTCTACACGGCGGAACATTACGCGTATAATATTCAAATTCACGGTCTGCCATTCGTTGTCGTCGGTTTTTTCGTCTTCTTTTCTTATCCTGTACACGCCACGAGGCGTTTTGTCTCGTCGTTGTTGTCGTAATACAATCGTCGCAGTAAATAGCGTACGGTGTTTTTGAACGCAAATGATAATATATGTAGAGAGAGAGAGAGAGAGAGAGAGAGAGAGAGAGAGAGAAAAAAACAAAAAAAAACAAAAAAATAAACACCATAACGGCCGGCCGGTAAGCAAATATTAATCAAATACCTATCGAACGGCGGGAGGCCTCCGGAACATTAGATTTCGAACGATTGAATGTGTGAATATGTTGAAAACGCGTAAACCCGGGGTAGTATATCTACAATGGTTTAAGGGGCGCCGAGCCGTTATTGTTTGCCGCGGAAAAAGTATACGATTTTATTTTTAATATTATTATCTTATTATATTCTTCCTGCCCCTTTCTACTTATTAATTCGCTCATACCTTGAAAACTGTCCCTTTTCCGTTCGCCGAGGAAACCACTTTTCTTCCTATTTTAATATCCAAGCAGGGGTATCCCAAGGGAGGGATTTGTCTCATGATCTCTTTAATATCTTCACGTCAGATATTCCCCAAACCGATAACACTATTTTAGCTATCTATGCTGACGATACGGCAATACTATCATCCAATTCTGGTACCATTGAAGCTTCTCTCGCTCTACAAGTCCACTTAAACCTAATCGACAACTGGGCACTAAAATGGAATATAAAAATAAACGCCGTTAAGTCCATACATGTTCCTTTCACCCTCAACAAAAAAAACTAACAAGCTCTAACATTTCAAGGAGCTATTATTCCCTCACAGTCACATGTCAAATATCTCGGTATAGTTTTAGATAAAAGATTTACTTGGAGTCTCCATCTCAAAGCAAAAAGAAAATTATTAAATTCCAGACTACACCTATTGCGACCAATACTCAAATCCAAGTTTCCTCTAAAAAATAAATTATTAATATATAAATCTATGATAAGGCCCGTTTGAGCTTATGGTGCCCAAATCTGGGATTGCGCCAAGCCAAGCCAAATAAAAAATATCCAATGATTCCAATCAATTTGTCTACGTCAAATAACTTCTGCTCCTTGGTTCATCAGCAACTACTCTCTTCATAAAGACCTAATATCAAGACAGTCGATAACATTACTAAAGCATACTACAAAAAATTCCACTCCAGATTATTTCTCTATTCCAATCCACTAGTTTCAAATCAATACTCTCTTATGCTTCCGAACGACCCTCCACGTCGTCTCAAAAGACGCTGGTGCCGTGATCTCCTGATCAGGCACTGAATCCTAAAAAAAAAAATTTAAAAAAATTGTACTTAATAAAGGGTCCTATCACTGGATGGCCTCCCTAATCAGCGTTTTCATGTTTATATTTATGTTATTTTTGCAAATTTGCTTATTGTACCTAATCAATATTGTATATATTGTAAATGTCATTTTCCTAATAAAAAAAAAAAATAAAAAAATATTATCTTCTTGTTAACACACTCGGTGCCCCTTGAATAACTTGTAGATAGGCTATCGTCTATACATTTTCAAACTATTTGATACAAATATTGTAACACGGTCGCGCGGAGAATTTAACGCTATAAACCTCGGGAGATTAACCAACCGAAACGATCAAACAATAATATTATTAAAGGCGGATTAATAAATTGTAGGCCCGTATTACGGTAACGACGACTACTTATATTTATTGGGGACTATATAATAGTTTTACAATATTTTTAGATTACGATAAAAATAATTTTAAATTTTTCCAAAAAACGCCGAACGCGTTCATTAATTTCGATATTGCTGTACTTCGGTGTAAAACAATCGTACGTAAAACAAACCGAGTACTTATGCAAGTAGTTTATGACGTGGTACAATTTTCAAAATATTACTTTGAGTTATTTATGGCTATTTGAATTGTTCCTAGTTTTTTTCTGTTGGTTTTATGCAGACGAAAATGTTGTAATTTATGTTTATCGGCATTAAGTTTACATTTATCCTAAACATGTTGAACCGAACTTTGTTCAGAATCGTTTTTGGTTTGCAACGATTTATTATCGATACGTACAGATATAAATTAAATTACCTCATATATCTGAATTTCCTAACCTTTCGTACCCACAACGGGGTTTGAAGTATTTTTTTTTCCAACATTTTTATCTAAATAAAATCTCGGGGTCATTATGTACTCGTGTCTATCATTACCAATAAAAAAAATTCATAATATTTTACTCGACCGATATATTGATCGTGGCTCACAGGTATTTATTGGCTATTATCAATTTAATTTACCGACTGAATATCAAATAAATAAACCGATCTATAAATTCGATTTTTTTTATTATTATAAGTACAATTAATAAGATACCCACAATAAAAAAAAATCTATAAATTCGTTTTTTTTTTTTATAGGTAAAAATGATTATCATTGAGTACCTACTATACAGTTTTTTTTACATACATTTATTATCACGCTTAAATATATATTATTGGTTTGTAAAACTAAAATATTAAATACATTTTCACTGTACCTACCCACTTACACGATGCGATCTTAATTTTACGAGGTCATAGTTTTTCAATCTCTAAATAACTTTCATAAAACACATTTATGTAAATTGTACTTTTACAGAGGCTTACTTTTGAACAACCTAACGAATACAAGAAAATCTTTAAAAAATAAAAGCCTAGTTTTAAGAATTTAACGATTCGAAAATGACGTGAATAATACAAATTTTTTTTTTTGTTGCAATTTGTTTGCGGCCAACTATCTATTGTCTAGAGTTAGGGTATTTCAAAAAAAACTTAACGGCAAGTACATTAATCGAATAATAGTTTTATTTACAAGTTACAATGTCTAACATTTAAAATTGGTCCAAAAATAAGCATAGCTCGAGCTAGACTAATGTACATCAAAATTTTGCGTGCAATTTCACACAGAATTGTATTCTATTATTAATTCTCGTTGGACGCGGTCAATAAAACCTTACCAGATTGGCACGGAGACCATGCGTATAACGGAGAGAGTGGAAGGAAAAATCGATATTGGTAGCGAAGTGTCTACAAGACTATGAGAGGAAAAAAAGAAAAATAATATTAATTTTGGTCGAGATTTTGTCAGTTTTCCGTACTAACAATCGTCTCGGGTGTTTGTTGGGCACGCGCAAATAACAATCGGTTAGGTCGTAACCATTATTAATATAAACCACCTACGAATTTATTCGGCATACCTTAATAATGAGCTCGATTTCCGGCACGTGCCCGTTCTCTTCTTGTCCATTGCCGTTGGTGTGTGGCGGCGGCGGCGGAGGAACGTCATCGTCAGCCATGGTCTGCGCGCGTTTTACGATCCGTAAATAATAATGCTATTTGCGTTGGCGGCGTTGCGAGGCGAACGCGACTGGATCCCGTCGGAGACACGCGCCGGCACGAACGTTCGGGATATCGACACGAAAGTTGGTATTTTATGATAGGTTTATCACAGACAGAAAGACAACAATACGAGAAACGACCGCACGGCAACCGACCGCATCGCTGATTGACGATGGGGGGGAAAGAAAAAAACGTTTGCCGTTTACCCGACGACGGTGTTCTGTCCTTGGCATCTGGGATGCTAAATCATGGTGGAATAAACGCGCCGTTCATTTTTCCATGATCGTATAGATAGTATTACCAGTTGGCAGTTACCACGGTTATAAAACGGTTGTATTTTATTCGCGACCGCGGTTATAGTTCTATTACATTTGAATTTTATAGAAGTTTTAAATTTAATATATATACAAATTTAGAACTGTTCAATTTAAGTCAAGTTTAATAATACAAAAAGTTGTAATAACAACAAATATATTGAATATTACGAGGACAATATTCGCGGTTCCGACTATAAATAAATTCATCAGAAGTAACAAATGCCCAACCTTCATAAAAACAATATAACAAATTGTTTTGGAATTTAAATTCTAAAGCAAACGTATACATTAATCTCTAGAATTATATGATGCGTAACACACTAACTATAATACAAGTATTAATGAGTATGTAAATCAATTCTAGGTCCCTCCAGTTATACAATTGTCATTTCATTATAAACATCACTTTTTCCCCCCACAAATATAAGTATAGTATTCTAAGCAATGGACCACGGTTTTTTCAGAACTGACAGCATTATCTATATGTGTTATAATTTATAAACACTACATACAATAATAATTCAGGTATATTTATCTAAACATTTTTCAATTTATCAAATTCAAAGTTACAATTATGAAACAAGTTAGGTTTATGCGAACAGATAACACGACATAGACAATTTCAAATTGGTTTCACAAAAAAGTTTTTTAAAATATAATAAATATCATTATTTACAAGTATACAATTTGCCGTTATAATTGTACGCACATTAATAACATTTTATCAAAATGAACATTTATAAATAAATATATTGTATATAAATATATATAAAAAAATAGTTACTCAGTATTTATTAAATGCATAGGGAAAGGACTTCATAGATATTTTAATCATTTCCTCCTTTTACTTTTTTGCTCTTTTTAGTAGATTGTTTTTTTCTTCTCTTTTTTTTATCTTCTTCACTATCACTAGATGAAGAGTTTGTTGACTCAGAAACACTTCTTCTCTTCCTCTTAACACTTTTATATACTTTAACAATCTTTTTCTTATGACGTCTTTTATGTTTACGGTCTGAATCAGAACTAGATTCTTGATTTTTAACTACTTTTACTAGTTTACCTTTTTTATTATAGTATTTAACAACTTTTGCACCATGACTAGAGCTAGAAGTAGAACTAGAACTTGAACTAGAACTAGATGTGCTTGACGAATCTGAACTAGACGACGAAGATGAAGTATAACTTGAACTCCGTTCTCGTTTTTTCTTTTTTAATCCGTTTCTAGGTGATTTTTTTTCATCTCTTTTTATTGTATTTTTAATGCTAATTTCATCTTCATTATTATTATACTTATCTTTGCCTATTTTTTTTGTACTCTGCAAATTAATATCATTTTTTGGTTTTAAAAGGTCATTATCATGATTTTTTTTTAAATTTCTAGCACCATTTTGCTTATTATCTCTTTTATTAACTCCATTATTTCTTCTATCTTTTTCATATTTATCACTTTTAATATTTCTTTTATCCTTCTCGTCTCTATCACTCCGTTTATCTTTTTCATCTCTATCACTTCTTTTATCCTTTTCTTCTCTATCAATTCTTTTATCTTTTTCATCTCGATCACTTCTTTTATCCCTGCTGCCTCTATCGCTTCTTTTATAATTTTCATCTCGTTCATTTCTCCTATCCCTTTCATTTCTATAGCTTTTTCTATCCTTTTTATCTCTATAATTAGTCCTCATTTTTTCATTTGTTTCTCGTTTTCTATCATTATCATCTCTTTCATTTTTTCTGTACTTATCCTTTTCACTTTCTCGATTTCTGTAACTTCTATCATCTTTTCTATAACGATCAGGGTCACTATTTGATATTTTATCTTTATAAGTATTCCTAGTATCATCACTATCCCTTTTTTTATTTCGATACTTTGAATAATGATCACTAATATTTTTTCCTTCATCATTTTTATCCATGTACTTAACACCTCGTCCTTTTCCTAACCATTGTATTTTAGATACACTTTGGCTGAAATCTACATGAATTCGCCGGTCATCTATTAAAACATTGTCCATTTTCAGGTAAGCGTCTTCACAGGATTTTTGGTTATCAAATTCCACAAAAGCATATTGTAGAGAATTTCCAGACTTTTTATCTCTTATGACTTCACAACTAGTACAAAAGAAAAAAAAAATGAACACATAATCGACAAGTTTAAAAATTATATTTCATGTAAAAATATTTACCTAACAATTTTGCCAAATCTACTAAATATGATTTGTAAATCATCATCACTGGTAACTGGGTTTAATTTACATATAAATAAAACATTTTCAGGAGGTGCTATCTCAGCTGCTGGTAAATCACCAACTATTTCAAGTATAACAGCACGAGCTATAGCTTCCTTTTCTTGTTTTTTTTCTTCTAATTCCTCAGCATCCACATTTTCGGTAATATCTTCATCTGCTCCAATTCTATCACTCTATATAAAAAGAAATATAGTTATTGACAGTGTTGCAAAATATTGAAATAAAACTTATGAGTAGTCATAATAGTTCTTAGATTGTTGTTTTACAAAGTATTATTCAAATATTTAAAAAATATACATTCAAGTAAAAAAAATCATGTATTTTTAACTAATTAGTTAGCTTTATAAAATTTGTAAATATTAATTATTACTACACAAATAGTTGGTATACTATGTAGTGGCTTTTTTAAAAAGTTTTTTTTTTTTTTTTTAAACATACATGTTTAAGATATATGAAGTTTGTTATATGTACACTATAACACATCTATAACACTTTAAAATAATTTATTTTGGAATTGAAAAGATATTAAACCCAAAAACATTCAACTTTTTCTCTAATAAACCCAAGTACAATTCTTAACGTGACTTGCATGAATAATTAGAACATCATTAACTTGCGAGTAGAACGATCCTCTCACCTGGCAATATATTATTAATAATATATTGTTTATAATTGTTTATTATAATAATATATTATTTATTATATATAGAAGTAATAATTTAGAGTCAAATAAATCTATGATAAAACACCATGAATTTAAAGAAAAGTTATGAACGAGTTGGTGGTTTTCAATTTAATAACTATGTGAGGGAAATTCTCACATGTAAGCAATTGTTGGAAAAAAAAGTGGTTATTATTAAAATACATATTTAATACTTTAAAAACCATTTGGATAGTTACTTACTTTTACTGTAAAAAAAAAAAATAAATTTTTATTGGTAAGTTATAAATATGGTAAATGATAAATTAAAATACCTGAAGTACTTCTAATGGTGGCTCAGGAGATCGATCTGGTACAATAAAATCATCAGGATCAGAATATGGATCTTCCAAAATGATTGTGTGCGTTATTCTATAAAATGTAAAAGTATTTAATGTTACTCGATGGGTTTATAAATTATTCACATAGATATAATATTAAATAATTTAAAATTAAAAAAAAATATTTTAAGTTAAATAAGGAAATTACTAGTAAATAAAAAAAATTACAATATTTTTTTATTAATTTTATCATTATGTTCTCTTAAAACTTAAATTATACTAATTTATATTAAGATTTTGAACGTTTCAGCTATTTTTTTTTTTTTTTAAATAACTTATTTATATACAAATTATTTTGTTGTTAAAAGTCAATAAAGGTTAGGTTAAGTGTGCAGTATGTATGTTATAAAAATTACTACTTTTATCTTAATTTACAATTTTATAAAATTAGTTTTATATTATTTTCAAATTGATACATAAACAGAATGGCGTATTAATATTAAAATATGAATTTATAACAGCTATAATAATTGAATATATTCATAATTAAATAAAAATCTCAAACCTAATATCTTGATAAGGACGATGTGTAGCATCACAAATTGTCTCATTAAGTTTTAATAATATATCTTGGCCTTCAGCAATTTCACCAAAAACAATGTGTTCATCTAATGAACAAGTTGTATCTTCGCCTAAAGTTATGAAGAATTGTGATCCAACTCTATAAAATTAAATTAATTATAAACATTTAAATAAATAAGTTATTTAGCATAAACGCACAAATTATTTCCACAATGAACCATTGAAACAAGTCCAGGTCGATCGTGTTTGATTTTTGGTTTTTTTTCTCCTTCATAGTACCTTTCTTCGTTACCAGATAAAATTCTAAACATGGTTGAAAAAGAATAACATTAACATAATTAAACATACACAATATAATATATATTTTACCCATAAACCGATTCTCCTCCAGATCCAGTACCTGTAGGATCACCTGTTTGAGCTACAAAATTTGCTTGTATGTGGTGAAAGAGACAAAAGTTGTAATATTTTAATTTGCATAATTTTAGAAAGTTCTTGCAAGCTGTAAAATGATTAAAATATTAATTTTGGTATGTACTTAAAATAACAAATATATTAAATTTAAAAATTGTATAGAAAGAAGAAACAAATGTATCACAGACATTTTAAATTTATATTCTGGAATTAGATAAACTATAAAAATTGTTTTAAGGGAATAAATAATCCAAAAATAATTAGAAAAATTGATGAGCATAATTGAAGGAGTAAAGATGTTATCAAGAATAAGCAGTTTGACAGATAATAAACATCAGAAAATCTGATGAAATAAAATGAAATACAAATTAAATCTGAGAGCTTCAATAAAGCTAAGAAACTCATAGAAACTAATTACTGTTAAGTAATAATAATTTAAAATATTAAATTAAATTATTCTGTATCAAATTGAAATCAAATTATTATTGAATGATTAATTCTTGAATATAATTTGATTTGTGGTAATGATATAGATAAGTACTTACAATGGGGTCTTTCTTCAGTAAACAAATCAATTGTCAAATCACCAATTGTAGTTTCAAGAACAACAGACATAATTCAAATCTTAATAGTATGTTCCTAAATAACAAATTAAAATTTATATTTTTTTGTAATACACATTAATAACGAAATTCATTAATAAAATTCGGTTTTAGTGAATGATTTTTTTTTTTACTGATATATAAACAACTGTACGCAGACTATGACAACAGTGCCAGAATTCAGAAGTAATTAAAGTTATTTTGAATCTTACCATAAAATATCCTTTGGTTTATTATAAACCGTCGATCAAATTTCAAAACAAGAAAACAAAAGGTATTTGGTATACCGAAAATTATTTGATGTTTGCAACGTACTCATTTCACATTTCACTTATGCTTAAGAATTACTATATTATAGGGAAACTACGGAGGAGGAAACGTTGTGAGTCGCATGTGAACGTGATAAAACGCATTGTGGCATAGTGCCTATAAAAAAAAGAAAAGTAATAGAGTACAACTCATGGCTACCAACGTAACAGAAATAACAATAAAATATTATTATTATTTTGTTTTATCTCTGAAGGGTTTATCTGATTACGTTGTAAACATAAACAATGTTCTACATTTTGTAAATGTTTACTACTTTTTTGTTTTTTTAATTTCATATTCATTATACATACGTCACCTACCAATTGTTACATAATTCAAAATTCGACAACATATATTTATTGGATATATTTTATTTGGTATGATTTTATTATTTTAATTAACCACCCATGCACAGATACTTTTTATAAATTATATATTGTAAACATATTTCTTGTTTGTTTCTAGATTACTTAATGCTTTTACATATTTTTTTATCCGCAGATTATGGCCGAAGTTCCTGAAACTAAAGGACTATTGTCCGCAACTATTGCCCGGCATTATGACAATGGCAATAATAGTTTCTCAGCACGTTATGAATCGCGTATCCTTTATTTACGCAATTTTAACAGTTGGATTAAATCAACTCTTATTCGTTAGTTACACGATTTTTTATATATATTTACTGAATATAATAACTATATTAACTATATTACCATTATTGTTTAGAGGAAGCTGTTTTTATGCTTAGAGACTCAAGAATTCATGACGGAAAAATGAATGTATTAGATCTAGCCTGTGGTAAAGGAGGTGATTTAAAAAAATGGAAAAATGCAAGTTGTATGGAACATCTTGTGGCTGTAGATATATCTCAAGGATCAATAGTAAACTGTCAGTCACGATACCAAGACATGAAAAAAAGAAATAGATACTTATTTGATGCTGAGTTTATTGTGGCAGACTGTACTAGAGTAGGTATTATTAAATATAGATTATGTGCTATCCAAATTTTCTTCTTGAACGAGTAGTTTCCCAGTGATAAGCGGGATAGGAAGGAGTGAAATGAGAGATTGGTTTTAAAAATAAATCAAGATGAAGTGTGCAATATGATAATTAAGTGCAGAAAGCAGTGAATCCAGAAGTATGGCCAGGTTGAATAGAGTTAGTTATGACCTTATAATCTTAAACTGTGTTCTACAGAACCCTGGGGTTTCATGAAACTTAAGTGCTTTTTTTTCAAAATATTCAAATCTATCAACATGTACTACTGGAGGTGAAATATTTAATCTTTTAACTTTTTTTTTTAAAGAGAAAGAAATACCATGGGACAACTGAGTTGATATCTGTACCGATGGAGCAAAGACTATGAGTGGTATAATTAATGGAACTATACAGCGTACTAAAAATATTGCCAACAACTGTTCTAGTAGCCACTATATGATACATAGGCAGGTACTCGCTGCAAAAAGTTATTTATCAGTTATAAGAATGCTCTTAATAAGGTTGTCAAAATCATAAACTTCATTTAATCTTGACTTCTAAATAATCGTTTATTCAAAATCCTATATGAGGATATGAGAAGTGTCTCTTTTTTTACAAACTGAGGTTATCTCAACGAAAGATACTAACTCGTATTTTTGAGCTAAGGGATGAGGTGCGTGCCTTTTTTTGGACACAATTTTAAATTAAAAGATCGATATCTTGATCAAATTTGGTTACTTAAAATTGCTTATTTATGCAATATTTTTGCAAAGTTTAAGTGAGCTTTAGTTTCACTTAACTTTTGTCATTTTTCTTGCAAATAGTCCTTAAATAAAATGTGGCATTAAAAATAATGAACTCTGTAGGGGTTATACGATAAAAGTGCATATGAAAAAAAGGTTAAGAAACGCTGGTCTAGAAAGTAGGAGGTATAGCAGAAAAAATAGTAGGTATAGATTAGATCGATATGGTATGGGATGTTGAGAGAAATAGAAACAATGAGGTAGACTAAAAGATCAGTAGGTTAAGTTTAGTTGAAATGGAAATCAGGGAAAAGGTTGTCCAACAAAAAAGTGGCAAGAGGTTATTATGGGAGATATGTGGGCATGTAAAATAGATGAAAAATTTTGATTGACGGAAATGTCGAAGGAGGTGAGTCCCTATCTGACCCTACTGGTGTGAAATAAAGGCAAGGCGAAAGATTTATAAATTATTTGATTTAAAAAATTTTGAATTTAAAAATAAATATTTTTTAGGTACATATAAATAAATTGTTTAAAAATTCAAGTATGAAATTGCATTTAGTTAGTTGTCAATTTGCATTTCATTACTGCTTTGAGAGCATATCACAAGCAGAACTTATGCTGAAAAATGTGTCAGAAAATCTTTTGGCTGGTGGTATTTTTATAGGTACTATGCCTAATGCTAATGAAATAGTGTAAGTTAAATTATTATGACTTAATATTGCTATACAATTATTTCATTAGTCTTACAATAATTTAGGAGACGTCAAAAAGAATGTGGCAAAAGACAATTTGGCAACAGTATATATAATATTAATTTTATATGCAGCATTGAAGAACAGTTTCCAATATTTGGTGCAAAATATAACTTTAATTTAGAAGGAGTTGTTGATTGCCCAGAATTCCTTGTATATTTTCCTGTTTTAGTAAAGTCAGTACTTCAAAATGTATAGTTTTTTCTTATACATTAAACATATATATATTTTGTTTACTTTTATTTTCAGCTTAGCCAAAAATTATGGATTGGAACTGAAAATGAATATGAACTTTAAAGAGTATTTTGATAAACACTTAAATTCAAATAGAGGCTTATTAAATCATATACAAGCATTGGAGGTATTTAATTTAAAAAATATTTTGGAAATCGGTTCAAATAAAATATTAACCTTGTTACCTATTTTAATAAAATTATTAATATGTTTTGTAAATATAAGACTATCGTAAAATGAAAACTGTAGAATTTAATGTTAAACATGAATCAAAAAAAGTATGAATGTACCCAGGCGACAGACAGATTTCTTCCGTGCCTGGGATTGGTTTACAATAGGTTATGGGTGGTTATCAGTCTGGCTACCTAACGAGGAACGTTCTTATTCTGTGACGAGTATATATATATATATATAATTATTCATAAAAACTAATAATTTGGGTTTATTATACTTTAAATTATTATTAATAAAAAAAAAAAAAACCTAAAATAAGTTCAATCATAAAATTAAAAATAATAATTAATAATTATGGAAAAATACTATTTTTTAGTATAATAAACAATCTATAGTGGCTTATTTTATAATATTAAAAGTTTTTATGGAAATTTGTTTAAAACCTTTTGTGAAATTAAAAGCACTCAAATATAGAACAATGCATTGTAAAAGCTATTCAATGCAATTTTGGTAACTTACAATTTATTAAGTTGGGGTTTTTGATAACTCAAAAGAAAAAACAGCCATGTTTACATTTTAACAATATTAATTTTAATTGATTTTCACTGTATGATTATACAGTGGAAATATAAAAAACAATATATAAATAAAAACAAATTTATTTTATATTAATTTTAAGTTATATCCACCACAAGAAGGAAGTAAACTTATGGGAACAGATAATGATTATGATGAAGCCAAAAAATTTTTGAATAAATCTAGACTGAATAATGTCGGAACTCTATCCATGCCTGAATGGGAAGTCGCAGGTAAGAAATGCAGGGTGTTTTTTTTTATCATATATAAGTGTATATTTACAAAGGTTATGAGTAATTTAATTTTAATTTTTTTAGACATTAAAAATCTAGTAATCTTATTTATATTTTTAAACTGTTATCCATAAAAATATGATTATTTAACAATTTTATAATTTGTAAGTATGAAAACCCCAAAATTTTCATAGATAATCATTGTTTTAAAATAATATAATCACCCTTATTACATAGTTTGGACTATTTTTATATTTTTCGATCGGAGTTAGGCAATTCAGTAACGAAGCAAATGGGAAATTACCCAATTTCCTACCGGGAGTCAGTATTAGGTCAGACGTTGTCACCCATTTACGAAAAGAGAGATTCGATCGCGTATATAATGTGGAACGACGAACAGCCGTTCGGTACCAAAAATGCACTAAATATCACTAAAGATAATAGTAATTTTCACGCCAATCGTCCATCTTTCGGTTACTCTAAAGGAGTTTTCGCATACGAAAAGATTGGCGGATTCGTATTGTCTCATTCCATCCCAAGATTTCCGCCACATCCAGATACTGCGTCGTACGAATATCCTATGAGCGGTAAAAAATTCGCTCAAATGGCAGTTTGTGTATCCGGGGAAAAATATAATAAACAGGTCGTAAACGAAATAAAAGCTATCCTAGACTTGTTGATAAATTTCAAACCGCAAGTTTACGCTTTAAACGCATTACTCGATAGTTGGGCGACTGGGATACGCGAACAATTACAATGATTAATTTACCAAGGCAAACCAAAATTAGATTCGCCGGTTATCGAAAACAAGGTTTATGGTCAAAGATTTATAAAGATTCATTCGTTTGGTCAGTCGGACAATAAGAATTTCCAGTATTGATGATTGGGAAAAGGAAGATTACCAAGCTATAAATAAAACATGTCACTACTGCTAATTCATACCTTATAATTATAAATAAAATACATTGCATTAATATTATTTACAGATTTGTATATGGTGTTTATGTTTCAAAAACTTTAATTCAATAACCAAATGATGTAGCCAAGCCTTTAGTGTTAGAAAATTTGATAGTTGGGTACTATTATGATATTAACTGTTACAATACTAACTATTCTGTTTTAATATCACCAAATGAGCACAGCGGTATATTATTTATTATTTTAAAATAAAAATTAATTAGATCAACAATAATTTTGTACGACTTTTATTTCTCTTTTGTATTTGCATTTTCTTTTATTCCTTTCCTGTTAGAATTAGGTTTTCTTTTTTTCATTTTTAAACCATAATATCTCACAGGTTTTATAAAAGATTTTGTTTCACGTTCTATGGATATTCCTATATCTTCATCGTCTAATGGTCTAGTGTCTATGCTAAATAAAGCAGTAGATATAGACTTTTCAATGATTTCTTCATCTTGTTTAAACATATTTTGTTTCTCAATTATTGTTTTTTCAATGGGTATAAATGATAAGTCTTTGAATGTCTTAACATTTGTTGTACCTCTTGGTAGAAAAGCCCTACCTTCTCTTGGTTTTTGTAATAAATAATTTTCAATATCAACATTTAATTTTAAAGGATTTTCTACAGTTTTTAATTCTTTTTTGGGTATTTGTTGACAGTATGGATTTTTAAATTTATTTGATAACTGAATGATAATTTGACAAAGATTGTGCAAGGAACTTTCTGTTTTATTTAATATATCAATCTAAAAAAAAAAAAAAAAAAAAAAAAATAGTAATACGTGACCATACATGGTAAATTACCTGTAAAAATTATTCAAACCGTTAGTCCTAAAGCTGCAGAAGGAAATCCTATAATACGTTTTGTAACTAAACGCATATCTGGAAGAATTACAACAGGTATTTTCTTTGCAGCAGTCATTAACAGTAAATGTTTGGCAATCATAGAATTAGCTACATCTTCAGCTATCAAACAACAAGCTATCTGATTTTTTTCAATGGATCTACTAACTTCATTTATACCCATTTTCAAAATTAATCTAAAATAATAAATATATAATTTTTAGTTATCTATATCATTAATTTTACTAGAAAAACTTTATCATTACCTTTGTGCTCTGAAATTAGAATTTACAAGTTTATGTTTGTTAGAAAGATCTTTAAGTTGACATTTTCGTACATCTAAAGGTAATTTTTTCAAAGTAAACCAATTCACTTTTAGTTTACCATTTTCTTTACATATAGTCCTGAAAAATATTGTTAATTTGCTTATTTATTTATTAAATACATTTACCAGCCCGATTCATTTAAATAATTAATGGTGTTTAGTTAAAAGCTAAATGTGATATGTCTAGTTTATAGAATTTTGATGTGTAAAATAAAATATATTATATTATATAGATGGGCAATTTAGTTTGTTTGATTATTAACAGATTTAATAATCTAACAGGAAACTATACTGGCATATGTTTGAAAATATTGAGATATCAAAATGTTAGACCTTCAAATTTGTATAGGTTTATAAATACATAATAAATAGCCGGTATAAATATAACAAATTTAAATTTTAAGGTTTTTTGAAAATCCATATAATGATTAAAACAAATAATAATTTAATACAATTATAAAAAAATAATTTTAATGCAAAAATTGCATTGATCATACATTAAGTGGTGCACTCACCAATTGTTTTTAAATAAATAAAAAATATATTAACATTTCATTAATACACCAAGCAAGTAAATTGTCTTACATTTTTATTTAATTAATGGATAAATAGAAATTAAAGTATATCAAATATAGTTTTGGATAATTTCATACAGATAAAATTCCTCCAGTAAAAAAATATAATTCAGTTCTAATACACATTATCTATGGGTATGTGTAATCAATTCTATAATTATACAGTTAACATTGAGTATTATTTTGAATATAATAAAATTAATACAGTAATCCCTCGTTGTCCGAGGAGGTTAGGTTCCAGCAAATTTCGCGAATAAGAAAACCGCATATAATGAGACCATAAATCAATATAAAAGAGGAAGTTAGGTTTTATTTTTTAAATTTTAAAAATAATTTAATATTTTGTTTAATTATTTATTAATTTAATAAGCAATAAGGTGAGTCTATCTTTAGCAGCCTTAAATCCCAGTGGTTTTTTTTATTTTTGAATAAAAAAAATTTTGATGGCATTTTTTTACAAAAAAGACCGGTTTCACCTGTATTAACACTGTGTCGTATTGTATCTTCATTTTTTCGTATTTCTCGAATACTATACTTGTTCATTTTGTACCATCTAAAAAGTGATGCTATGGTCTCGCCACTTTTTATTTAATTTATCCAAAATTTAAATTTATTTGACTAGCATCAAAACGTTTAATTTCCTTTTCATTACAATTCTAGGTTAAGAAGCCATGTTAAAAGATTAAAAACACTAATTTATTAGAAATATCGCCACAATCGAACAATTGACAACTATATATGTATTAATTGTACATGTGTACCTTATACGGCATTTATCTCTAATGGCATAGTATGTATGTATAGTTAAACTTAACGATATAACAAAAATTATCTAACCTTATCTAAAACAAATTACAGTGTTCATACAATAGCAATAGAATGTATGGATTAGTAAATAAATAGTATTTTCCGACTCAATCGCTGTTAAAAAAATCCGTGGATAACGATGGATTACTGTACTTCAAAATTACACTTATTTATATTTTACTATAACTTAATTGTTTATTATTACTTACTTTTGCATCTCATTAATTAATACTTCAGATTTTTCTGAATCTAAAAGTGGCCTGTAGAATAAAACAATTGTTGTTTTTATTATATTAAATACCGATTTATTGTCAAAGTGTATAAAGTACGAAAATAAATATTACCAAAACTTCTCAAAAGGATCCGCGATAAAAGATCTCGGTCTTAGATTTTTTTTTAAATTCCCCTTATGTTTCATATTCTGTTGTCGTAATGTCGCCATGTTTTTAAACTATAGCATAAATATTCAAACATATACTCGTAGACCAATTATTATTTATTTATTACCCACTCACCTATATAAACCGGCAGCAAACGGCTTATTATTAATATTTTTTAAAAAATTTTTTATATATATATATATATATATATATAACAAAACAAACACACTGCCGAGAACTAAGATTAGTGTTATCAACATTTTCATGAAGGAAAGGGCATTTGATGTTTATTGATCCACGGCTTCATTATGATAATTAGTTGATAAAATAATGACTGTCGGCCGCCGTCAAGAATTATTATTGTAGTATATAATTTAGTCGCTCGTATTTATTGTTATTATTAACCATTTTTCACTCGCACGGCGTAGTAGTTGACATTTCGTTTAAATCATAAAACTCAACCACCAATTCAAACGACGGCGGTCTACTAATGCGGACGTTTAACATCCGGCCGCAGTTCAATAATCGTTACGTTGAGATGACGTTGAGTTAAAGCAAGCAACTCGGCATCAATCGTATTTTTGTAGCGGTTATACTATATAGTCTTCTCGATAGTCGCTGCTTTTTTATATTTCGAGCTTTGTTTTAATACGTTTATTGTGATAATTGCCCGATAAATATGAGCGTGGTGCAAGGCGGACTCAGCAAATTAAAGAAAAAACACATTGGCGTTAAGAGACAGAAGGTTAAGTTATTCCGTGCCAATGAGCCATTGCTGTCCGTTCTTATGTGGGGTGTCAATCATACTGTACGTAAATCGATAATTATTTTCTTTAATACTATTTTACTTTATAATACTTAACCTTATTAAACATGGATACATCTTTCATTAAAAAAAAAAACGTTTATTTTATTTATATTTATACTAAACTGCAGTGTTGTCAGTTTCATTGCCAATGAAAATATTATTTCACATTTAGTTGTACACCTCTAATTATCAAAATTGTCAATCATAATTCATCATTCTGTATTTTAATGGAGTAAAAGAATAATTGTAATAAGGGAAAGGAGGAAGTAGGTACTTAATATTCAAGGATTTTTAGTATGACAACCGAAATAGAGAGTGAAAATTGAATTATTTTTCATTTCGTTTTATTTGTTTGCTTATTGAATTCTCGAACTTAATTAATGTTTAATATTTTGCTTTCATTCTCAATTATACACTATTTGTTTTCCTGTCTGTTAACAACTTTTCTACCAAAAATCTTACTCTGATCACCAACTTCAGGGGTGGTATCTTATAGCAAATTTTGCTTAGTTGGTGCATTGGCGTTTTTCACTAGTCATTTTTTTATTTTTGTTATCTTAATAATGAGAAAAGAACATACTATTATAAATTATTAATTAATAAATTGTGTTTTGAATTTGAGAAGTAATTTCATGATAATAATATAGTTTTAAACTAATGGTAAACATAAATAACTACCAAAAACCTCTAATTTTCTTCCATAGGATAATTTATTGTATTTTACAATTATTTTTTACCTAGTTTTTTAATCAAACTCTGTTTACAAATTAAGTATAAAATTGTTTTGATAATTCTTGAACTAAAAAATTCTTAAAAACTTAAAATTTGTAATTCACACAAAATATTTTATACTTGTATATGTAGCCTACAGCTATTTAAAATAATTTTATCCTGGGTATCATTTTAAAATAGAAAGATGTGTCATGCATGTGTATATATCAGTATATTGAAACTTGTTTTTATTTTAGGCCTTACCCATTCATAGTTAATTTATATAATATGTGTTTACGGTTAAACTTTTAACTAAATTTTTATTGGGTATTAAATTTAAATCTTTATTTTATATTTTTTATTATTAAGTTCTATTAATATTAATATAATAGAATAGTATTATTTATGATGCCAATATATTTACTATGAGATCTAATTGTTGTTCATAAGTGCCCCTCATATATCTTCATAAAATTTAACCGACATCAATATTCAATTTCACATACCGCATTTATTACAGACATTACTACTACAATTAAAATTCTTGTATGTACTAAAATAACCAATAATTATGATTATTTTAAATTAGTGGCGTGTTTAATGAGTGTAATTCCAGAATTATTAATAATTCAACATTAAATAAATATCACAAATATATATTTTATATATGTATATATAATACAACAATAAAAACATGGTTAATGTAATTTATGGATGTATAATTATATTATTCTCCTCTAAAATAAAGATCAAGATTTGAATTTAGAGTATAGAGTATCTATTACTCTGTTTTAGAAATAATTACATTTTATCTATGGTTTTTTTTTTAATACCCACCACGATTCTTAAATCTTAAATCACGTTGTCCACCATAGCATAATAAGCCATACATATACATTTGAATGGTTTCGATAAAATATATTTGAATATTTAATTTGTGATTTAAAAAAACAAATTCATGTTTTTATATTGAATTACATTTTTGTAGATTAATGAACTGAGCCATGTAACAATACCAGTGATGTTACTTCCTGATGATTTCCGAGCATACTCAAAAGTCAAAGTTGACAACCATTTGTTCAATAAGTTAGTATTTATATTCAGTATATCTGCATTATACAATTTTTAAGATAATTATGTTTATTTATATATATATATATATTTTTTTTTTAAAGAGAAAACATGCCTAGCCATTTTAAAATCAAAGAATACTGTCCATTGGTGTTCCGTAATCTGAGGGAGCGTTTTGGTATTGATGATTTAGATTATAAAGAGTCAATGACTAGGTGAGTTATTATTTTTATACTAGATAGTGTTTTATTTTTAATTAATTCATTAAGTGATAATTTATTATTATTTATCTGACTGACATATGTTGTATAAATATATACTTTTATTTAGGACTGACAATTTGTATTAGATATAATGGTTTTTGTTTTTTTATATTATAGGGTTAATTTAATAGTAATATTTAATTTTTGCCTAAAATGTTTTCTTTTTACTTGACCCATCAATTATTATTGTATGTTGGAATTTAATAGTAATATATTATTTTTCACCTAAAATACCTTTATACTTTTAATATAAATCTTAAACATAATGGTTGTATGTACTCCACATTTTAGTCCTTAAACAAAAGGTATTTATATGAATTACCCGGTTTTCGTAGATATTCCATTCTGTATTTCCATTGTAACAAATTGTCCTTGTATAATACAATTGTTTTTGGTACAATAATAAGGTTCTCTGAGGAAAGCAGCTACTGTTGTCGCAAAAGTCAAAGCAAATCTAATATGATGTACAACCGAAGATCCTTGACTACTCCTAATTTACATATGGAAACAGTTAACTATAAGCCTCAGAAAGTTTATTGTTCTAAAATTAAAAGAAGGTACACAAATGAGGACTAACAAAACAGTGTGTTCCTTATGTATTGGGTAGATTAAACTATTTTAATTTGAGCTCTTCCTGAAATTCATATTGTT
Source organism: Tuberolachnus salignus (assembly GCA_956483605.1). Classification (NCBI taxonomy): domain Eukaryota; kingdom Metazoa; phylum Arthropoda; class Insecta; order Hemiptera; family Aphididae; genus Tuberolachnus; species Tuberolachnus salignus. Next base: position 32,496,769 of record OY101436.1, on the reverse strand, counting down.
ATTGATTGAGAGTTCTAAAAAACATCAATATTTAAATTTTATGTTTTGGATTTTAAACAATATTATATTTTAAAGCATTTGACTTTATTGAGTAATTTGTTTTATAAATTTACTGTTCCTAACCTACTCATTTACTATAAATTCAATAAAGTATATAATACATAAAATATTTCATTGAAATTCAGGAAAACTTAGAGTTTTAGCTAACATTTATAATATTTGATTTCCATTATATATATAAATAAATACAAATTATTTAGAGATTATTAATGTACTGTATTATTCTCAATAATTTTTATTTTAATGTGTTTTTTTGTTGATTAATAAAATTAAGTACTAATTTGTATCATTTAAAACATAACATATTTTATTTACTAATCAACTTGTTATCTTATTTAACAGTAAATGTATTCATTTAAATAATGTGTATAACTTATACAATTTTTTTTTCCTTAGATCACAACCTGTTTCAGCAGATGCATCAGGTAAAAGTAATGCAGGTTTTTATTATTCATATGACAAATTATTCATCATCAAAACATTAACTAGCGAAGAAGTTGAAAGAATGCATTCATTTTTAAAACACTACCATCCTGTGAGCAATCAATCTATTAACTTTATGATATATACTCTAATTAATATTTTATTATTAGTATGTTGTTGAAAGACATGGAAAAACTCTTCTTCCTCAGTATCTAGGAATGTATCGCTTGACTGTTGATGGCGATGAACATTATGTCGTAGCCATGAGGAATGTGTTTAGCAATCATTTGGGCACACATAGGTATACTTAAGTGCAATTATAATTAAATATACGTTCGAATCTTTAAATTAAAATTATTTGGTTCTTTTTAAATAACCTTTTTAGTTTTTTTTTTCAAACATTTCTGAGTATAGTACAAGTTTAAATATTAAAACTTGCTTAAATTTCTGTTTGTTAACTATTAAGGTAATAAAAACAGAATTCTCTGAAATATCATTTGCATATCACTTTTAAAAAAAGCAACTCTCAAAATATAATCTGTACTATTCTGAAAAGTATTACTCATATTAAAAACAAAGTATTTATCACTATAATTAGTAGCTTACATACTCTAATAAGAGTTTAAAAAATGTAAATGTTTTAATTTGTGTACTATACTCTAGCCCACAAGAGAAGTAAACCGTTTCACGCATGTAGATTGGCAGCAGCAACCGCTCTGAGGCATTTTTTCCCTCTCTCTCATACAGTTGTGTTGCATAATTATACGTAATGGTACATAGTATACAGCACTGTCCACCGTTACCGATTGTAATCGGAAAATGTCAGTTTGTCGAATAGGTGGGTAATGCGCAAAATTGAACGTGATCCGGTTAGGACACGGTTTACTTCTCTCATGAGCCGTAGTATAACATCACCATTATATCACTACACCCCTCCATCTCACAATCTTGAACAATTTTCCTCCCATCACCATCTTTGCATCCTAGAACTTCGAGATTTGAATTAATTAGTTTGTATGTTATAGAACATCAAAAACATTTACATTACATATAGCCTTTAAGATTGAATAAAACCCAACAATCAACATATGTATATATATATATATTATTTAATGGTATTAAGTTTTAATTGTATTTAATCCTTTAAGTTCATAACTTACAAAAATATTAAACTTTATATAATTGATAATTAACTTGTATTATTTAATAATTAGTTTATTTAAATCAAGTAACATCAGGAATCAAAATAAAGAATATTAAAATTAATTTAACAAATAATAAATGATTTTAAAAACATAAGCGTGTAGTATTCAAAAATGAATTTTTATGTTTAGAAAATTTGATCTCAAAGGTTCTACAGTAGATAGAGAAGCTTCAGATAAGGAGAAGGAAAAAGACTTACCGACATTTAAAGACAATGATTTTGTCAAAGAACGTACAAAAATATATATTGGTGATGAAGCAAAAGACAAGCTAGTGGAAACATTAGGAGCAGATGTTGATGTGAATGTGATATTAATGTTTTAAATTTTCACATTTTTAAAACATATGTATTCTACATTCTAGTTTTTGACGGGCCTACATTTGATGGACTATAGCCTATTATTGGGCATACACGATTGTACTCGTGCGGAACGCGAAAGGGAAGAAGCAATTGCTAGCGGTACTGGAGATGTTAATGCAGAAGAAGACGATGAAGATGCAGAAGATAGCGAAGGTGCTGGTAATACAGTGACATGGGCAAATACACCTCCAGATTCACCGCACAGTTTATTAGCCCGCGATTCAAGCCTTTGTCAGTATGATGTGGCTGCTATAATACCTGATCTCGATATATATGCCATACCCAGTAGTGAAGGTAATCAATCATATTGGTGATAAACTTGAATACCTAGTTTGTTATTATATTATAAATTAGTACCATTGCAAATAATTAATAAAATATTTGTTAAATAGGTGCTCCAGTACGTGAGATTTATTTCATTGCATTGATAGATGTTCTTACACATTATGGTGTAAAAAAACAAGCCGCAAAAGCAGCTAAAACACTAAAACATGGATCAAACGTGGATGGCATATCAACATGTGATCCAGAACAATATGGCAAACGTTTTATTGAGTTTTTATCAAAAGCCATTGAATAAATTATTATTTAAAATTTCTTCCATTTTGAAAACAAAAAATATATAGTGTGCTAAGTATTATTATTTAACGCTAGTTTGTCTTTTATGTACGTCAGTGCTTGCTATAAACACTATATATTACTTCAGATTTGAAATGATCGTACATTATTTTTTACATCTTTTAGAGTTTAATTAATTGCTATAATTTTGTTTTTATATTATAACTTATTGTGTGGCCAAAAGTTAAATCACTATTATTTTATAGTTACCTTAAGAGTTAAGATAAAATGTATATGAAAAAAAAAAAAACAAATAGTATTAGAATAGCACAAATTTTAAAAATATATATATATATTTCTTCAGAAAACTGTTTTTTTTTTTAAATTCTAATTATCACTTGAAAAAAATTTACCCAAACAAACAAAACAACTATATCTCGTAAAATATACAAAAGATATTATACAAATAATTAGTATTTTTTTATTGCTTCTTGTATGTGTTGTTGTCTATGTGTCCCGTCACAGAATGGTCGGTGAGTTGTTTGTTTACAATTACACAGCCAATATTCTTTGCTTTCAGCTACTTGAATTTTAACGGGTTTCATTGTAATGCGTAGTTTTTTATTTTTATGTGTTCCATCGCAAAATGGCTAAATTTAGAAAAACAATTTGTTATTTTATAATACCTACTTTAATCATCTAATCAATTACCTATACAATGTGTTTTTTTTTTTTTATAAATACCTGTTGTCGACTCATACCGCAAGAACACCAACTATAATTTTTTCCTTTTTCTAGAAAAATTTTAAATGGTCTTTTATCATAAATAACACCTAGTTGAGTTTGTTGTGATGCAGTATGCACGTCTTCTAGTAAGTTTTGTGGTAGTATCTCATCTATTTTCTTTGAATAAATTCTCTACAAATATATTGATATAATTATTGAATTTAAAAATGTAAACAAATATTAAGTCAATTACAATAAAATCTATGTTTGTATGTTAATTTTAATTACAAAATGTCAAACATGACTTGAATACTAAGTTAATAGAAATAATTATTATATTTAAAAACTATAATTCTTTTCTTATAAATATCATATAAAATTAGAAAAATTAGTTTAACATTTAATATCATGGTTGCCACAAGTCTAAGAGAGAAGTGAGATTTTAAAATAGAGAAAACATGGAAATGTTAAGAGATTTTGTGATTTTCACTGGAATTTCTAAACAATTGTATTGCATACACTTGTGTATTTTATGTAATTCTTGACATTGGTGTATTTCCATTCCTTATTTTTATATGGACAGTTTATACAAATTGCCTGGAAAACATATAAAAGACGGGGAATTTAAAAAGTTCAAATTTGTGATAATCCTGAATGTGTAGTGTAGGCACACTAGGCAACAGATTAAGATCTATTCTCAAATGGTCTACAAATGAAATCATTGATTATTACTTTTAAGTCAACAAATATGGAATTGAACTAATTGAATTAAAAATATCAAATCCGACTACCCAGTTTATGTATACCTACATACTGATGGTAGGATTTTTTTATTATATTTACAAATGAAATATACAACATGATAAAAACATATTTCTTAAATTATTTGAATTTAAAAAAAGTTTTGGTTCAAACAATTTTACAAAATTATAATTCAACAATATTTGTGATCAAAGAATATTTATTATTACTGAACGTTAAATATTATCTGTATATGATACAATATTACATTCAATATCACATAATACAAATTTAGACGCAAGTAATATTGGTATTTAAAATTTAAGTGAAATAATTTATGCATAAATATGCCATACGTTAGACGGTTTAACTGTTGGTTTAAAGGTAATGGTCAAAAACAATAATTATTAGTGTGAATGTTTTACATTGTACTCACATAATTTATCGATGGCCTTATTTTACAGACCAATCTGTTTACAGACAACATATCAACGGGCGAGTCTAAGAAAGTCTAATAACTCTAATTTGATTACACGGGCGGTAATGCCGGAGATACGAACTCGATTCTTACAAGAAATGCATTACAGGGTACGATAATGGCATTTACAAATTACAATACTTGGCCTCCCCGTCAATGACATAACCCCCCGAAAATGCGCGAACCGCGCGCTCTATGTGTCGTTTATCGAACTGCATAAAGCAAATATAATATTTATACTCTCTCCAACTTGAGTGTACACCGGGCGGCGAACGAGAACACTTCCGTTATCGCGCATGCGTTACCACTCCTGGTTATCCGACCCACTACTACGTAACGATTATTTCCGATCAATTAATTGGGGGGTCCGGCAACGTTCAGCGCTCGTTCGCACGTGCGGGAAAACGCTCTACTTTTGGGGTCGAATTGAGTATAATAAAATCGTAATAAAACTTATAGATTTTACGGCTATGCGTAAAACATCCGAAAATATATTCTCCGAAACGTATTTTGTTTAAATCGTTTTTATTCCGAATAATATATTGTTAGAACAGTATTTTATCCAAAACGTAATCCCATTGAAAATAATTTTTGCAAAACCGTATTTTATCCGAAAAATGACAAGAGGCCCGTCACAATATCGCATTTAACACGGTTTAATAGGCTTATAATTGTGATGGGGGGAGGGGTGAATATATTTTTCGGTTTTTTACATAGACATAAAACAACTATATATTTATTTTATACATAGCCGACTACTATACGACAGCAATGATTTTACCCGATGACTGTTTCTTATTTGAAAAATAAAAATTAAACTATATACCTAGTAGGTTTGGTAATATTATTTAAATGGTCTATGCATGTGATAATCGTCAAAGCAAATCTGTTGATGGTCAATCACTAAAAAGGCATTTTTTTGTTATAATTTGGATCATTATTTGAATTTAAATGGGCAAAGAAAAATAATTATATACAGTTTTAAGAAAAAAATTCCGATGTAAATTAAGATAGCATTATTCAAAATAATGTAGACTTTTTAAACAGTTTAAATACAAATAATATAATGTATGAAAAAAAGAACAATATATTATATTATATAGCCGGATATATTGTTCGTGAAATTAAGTTAAATTGTACTGTAATTTAATTAGTTAAATCATGCAAACATTCTCTTTTAATGCAAATGTATGATCACGATTATATATTAGTAGCCCAAATTGTAAACTAGTCAATTTTAAAAATAGAGGTTTGATTGTGTGTTCAAAATGATATCTGAATGTGAATTAATGTTTGGATTATACAAAGAAAATAAGTGTTTTTTTGAAAAAAACTTAAAAATAATTAACAATTGTATTCGTTTATTTACTTTAGATCACAATATATATTCATACTCAAGTTGTGAAAATGTATCTATATTACAGAACAACCACATAAATTAGTATTAATAACTCTTATAGCAAAAAGTTTCTTAAAATCTGTTTCAAAACCATCACAAGCTAACAAAAATAATTTCATATTAGTTTATAACAATATTTATATTTATAATATTTTATAATTAAATAAAATAGATTTTCAGAAAATATTTTTTCTTTCTTTCTCTATAGGTAATATGAGTACTGACGCTTATAAATTATGTTAAGTGCAAGTTTCTAGTTTAGCTGGACTATTAAATAAGATGGTTACATACAGAATAGATTTAATTATTTAAAGGAAATCAAATACAATACAATTAGTGGTGTACCCGGGTATCCAGGATTTGAGTATTATGAGTCGGCTCAGCCTATAAGAGTCCAACTGTGAACTGTGAAGGAACCAAATATTAAATTCAAAACCATTTAAGATTTACCAAAATTACTAAATTTGTCCTAAAACAATATTTCATTTTACAAACTTACATAAAAAGTGAAAACAATTAGTATTAATTGCATTTTAACAAATTTTAAATTGCAATTAATTAATTTTTGTTCTTATTAAAAATAAGCGTTATCACATCAAAATGTTAACATTGCAGTTGTCATGGCGGCCGCAGCTTCAATAACAAATTATAGTCGGCTATCTAGTTGTTTTATGGGTATTATCCCATAGACCATATTATTCTTCATGGGGGGAAATATATCGTGGAACTAAGGTGGTTGGACAATTGGTCGTTATAATAAATATGCGCAGGAACGACTAAACTTTGAACAAATATTATAATTTCCCTTAAAATCATGGCTAAGCAACATGACGTGACCAGATAGATACATTTCATATTGTTTTTGCCACGAGCCGCCTGTTGAGACCATAGCAAAAAATAATTGCTCCATTATCTATGCGGGACTATACTTGTCGCATATTTATCTGAATCCCTATAATTATTTTTAGCAATAATTTATATTACATAATTTATAATTCATTATTTTGTATTTTTATCTATAAAAAAAATTACCGCAATATATGTTTGTATATAATTGTATTCAAATTTCATTAAGAAAAAATACATTCGCGACAAGTATACTCGCGCATGCGCAGATAGCGCGTCCCAGCGTCGTTTAAATGTTTCGAGTATACACGGGCGAGACTCTAAGGTCCGTCCATTGTATACGATCCGAGTATATATTGTAACCAGGGTTCTACTTGGTCCACGAATATAACCATGATTGTTCTTGGTCCGCGGCGGTTATAACCTTAAACCGCGGTGATAATCGATAATAACATAGGAATTGATAATTTGTTATTCCGTAGAGTATATTCCTCCATGGGTTTTATTGTTTGAAGACCGCGGTTTGATAGTCGATAATGTAACTCATGTGCAAGTAGTAGTACGTCGCCATAACAAATATTGTTTCGTTGTTTTCCAGTGTTTACTGATAATTAATATTATTCGAGTTTTCTGTTAAAAATGATGTTGCATTTCGGATTCCAATAAGAAAATATTTTAACAACTCAGTTTGTATTTTAAACGTTCTTATTATATTCAATCTAAAGGCAGTTTAATTTTGTGAATTATGTAAATATTTATACACGACTCGATACGGTCCGCACATTCGATTATTTTTATTTTTTTCAGTACTTTGTGTTTTTCGTTCAATATTTGTCCCTTTGTGAGTTTGGGCGTCCGAGACCGCTACAGTAACAGCATTACGTTATCTCGGCCATCTTGATTTGTCACTAGCGCTCCTAGCGGTCTGATCTGATTTATCATTTGTCTCCAGGTTAAGTAACTGACCTCATTGGCTTGTTCTTCTCCCTTCTACACACAATATTACGATCTGTTTTGCCTGTAAAACATCTGTTAAGTGTGCTCTATGCGATGAGTAGTATGTTTCCTTAAAGTTTTGATTCATTTCGTTTATTTTTCAAACATCATCATCATCATCATCATCATCATCAAAATTCGTTCGCTGAACGTCGATTTACGTATTTGGTCGCACACGGTCGACTTTACGCGTTTCGACTTTTTTCGAAACTATTGTTGCCAATTTGTTATTCATTTTATCGACACAAAGACGGAATTTAAAACAATAAGAAGTCAATAGAAACGGCACAATTATGAGTGGTCTAACTCCCGAAGAGGTAAGAAACGTTTAATGCTGTTTATTTTATTTACATTTAATCTTCCGACGATGAATTATAATTATCTATTATTTTTCTAAAACGATATGATACATTAGTGATAGATATATACTTGTGAACAGCCCAGTTTACATTTAATTTTTCATACTAAATACATTTGTTTCTTTACCTATCATATTCTTGTTAATTGTCATATAATACCTAGTGTATACTTTCTATACTTTGATTCACACCGCCTAGATCTAATTTAATATTGATGAAATCGGTCTAGAGGTTCTGGGATTGTTGCCTGGCACCTCCATCACATGCAACACACCTTGTTTTCCAAATGGATGTAAAGGGCTGTTAATATTCATTACTAGTCCTATCCCCTTAGTTGGAGCAGTTGTGTGGTTATTCCTACTACACTAACTGATCTTTGGGTTGATAAAGGTGTCATAAGTTATGTTTAATAGGTTAAAAAGACTTTCGTTTATCAATAAATACAATTGAACACAATTAAACAACTATAGAATTTATTCTAATTAACAAATAATAAATACACTTTGACCTGAGAATTTCCTAGGGAGGTGGATTTGGCAGTACTTACTGAAGTGAAGTATGAGTGCGTGTGGTGATTGAGTTGAACGTCGATGATTATATTCAAACAATATTATTGTAAAAGTAAATGTGATACACATGCAAATTAAGATATTTGAAATCTGATTTGATAACATGACTGTTGATGAGACTCCACTATTTTATTAAACACCCATACCCTTGTGTTCGAACTCCAGTTTTATACCTAACTAAAATATAACTGTAAAACAGCATATAAGAGATAATGTGTGACAAGTCAGTTAAATTGTACCTTTACACTACCTAAGCAAATTACTTAATTAAACATTTTTTTTTATTTTGAGTTCTAATATATTAGTTGCATATTTATATATATATATATAATGTAACTTAAAATTCATATTTATAATTATTACAGATTAGGAGACGTCGCTTAGCACGTTTAGCTAACATAAACACAGTAAGAGTTCCTCCAGCGCCATCATCCCCAGTAGTCTCCGAAGTTATTACACCATGTAACATCAAGTTTTTATTTAATTAACTATTACATTATTAAATTTAATACTTTCATTTTTTCTTGCAGTGTCAAAAAAAATCACATTTGTTCCTCAGCCAAACAAAACAACTCCACCAAATGATATAGCTATGGAAGTTGATGATAGTGCTGATGAAAACAACAAGAGACAAGTTGTTTCTCCGGTAAATCCACCTGAGCCCTCCGCAGTGAATGTTTCAGAAGATTCTGGTTTTGAAAATATGGATATTGATGAACCTAACGGATGTAATTCCCATGAAAATAAAAAGAAAAGACCATTAGAATTAGTAAGTTTTTTCCAGAAAATAACTTGTTTTATTTATTATATTATAAATTTATTTGTATGTATTATATTTTTAGAGTGTTGCCAAAGATCAATTAGCTTTTGTTATTATTTCAAGAGTTTTAGATACGACTTGGAATGAACATGATAAGGAAAAATTGTATTTGAGTGATACAGTTGAATCTATAAAGAGTGAAAAACTTGAAAATTTTGAAGTTACTACTGAGTTGCCAAATTATTTAGTGGTTAATATTTTAAGTATAAAATTATATTAAATTTTCAAATGTATATTCAGAGCCGGTGTTTGGGGGGGGGAAGTAGACACCCCCAAAACGTTAAAATTTAGACTACTAAGATTTTATAATTTATCAAAAGATAAAATAATTAGGTAAAAACTTTTTTATGTTGGTAAATTTGGTATTTAGAGTTATGATCACATCCCTACATCAATTTTTGTTAGCGCCAGCTCTGTATATCTTGTATAGTGACTTCAAATAGATCTTATTGTACCTTGAAAAATTAAGGTATATTTGACAATTTTTTTTGGTACTCTACTGAGAATCTGTTATTCTGTTTTAATAGTGTTTAATTAAGTATTAATATTAATAAATTTAAACATAATTTTCTAGAATATTATCAGCATGTCTTATCAAGAAGCTCTTGTTTTAACTATACAAAAATCTACTGGTATTTCTCGTGACAAATCATCTTCTATACCGGGGATGAGATTTTTGTTTGAATGTTATAAACGTATTGAACTAGAAGAAAGGCAACATCCTAAAGTAATATCATTGATTGTAATTAGTTAAAAACTTGTGTTAATAATAATTCATTTTATTGTTTATAGAGGAATAGTGTTGTGGTTAGCTTAGTATTATCTAATATGCGTACACAGTGTTTAAATCTTTGTATTTCGTTACTATCTCATACATGGATTTTGGATGACAGAGAATGTACTCGCATATTGACACCAATAAATTCTTGTCTTACAGAATTTTTGATGTCGGATACGGTGCCCGGAGGTTTCCTTAGCGAATTGTTAAATCGTACAGCATTGAAACCAGAAATCTTACATAAAGTAATTTGAGAATTTTTTTTAAAATTTTATATATAAATGTGTATATTTTTTTATAATTTAATTTCAGATTTTTACTCCATTATTACATCAATTATACCGTATAATGCACTATGCTACTTATGTTGGTTCCACTCATCGTAGACCCATTGAAATACTCAATGAACTTACGTCTTTAAGTTTTTGTGCATCAAAAAATAATTTGCCAATATGTTCTTTGATAGTTAATCTGGTAAGTTGAATCTCTGAGCAATTTGAATACAACACATGCACAATTATGATTAGGTCTCGACTCTGCTTTATAAGTTTATGAGGAATATAATTAAAAAATTATTCATTATATTTTTAGAAACAATTTATGCCAGAAATATCGACTGAGAGTGGTGGCCGTGAACTTGCCTATACATCATTTTTGGGACCATTTCTTTCAATTTCTTTGTTTGCAGAAGATGATTCAAAAGTTATTGACAGATTAATGATTTTTAATACATTAGCAGATAAAACTGGTTTAATTGGATCTCTCCGACAAGAAATGCAAACTACTCGAGTGAGTATTTATAATAGTACGGTGATTGTAAAGTATTACAATAAATAGGTTTACTCACAATAATTGATTAAATAACAATTAGGTACTTTTATTTTCGTAGCTTGGTAAGGAATGATATTTGTAAGTTTATGGTATTTTAATATTTAAAAAATAGTCCTACTTATTTAGACTATACTTGAAAATTGTATGTTACTTATAACTATACTCTGTTCAATTTAAGAGTGCCTAAACTCTCGTGCATACTGAGCCGCCGACAATTGTCAGACCCCCGGGCGAGATCAAACGCTCTGTGATTGGTTGGCATTGTATGACCGCTGCCGTTATCTATCTGAGTTGTCGTCGCGCCACCATGTATACACATGGTAATAAAAACAAAACATTTTCTCCGTTGCGTAACATTATATATTATAATACATTTATTCCTTTTAACTGAAGACGGTCTTGCTTGCTCATCTTGGTTGTTGTTGTAATTATCCATATTAAAAAATAATACAAAATAATTAAAATAACGGATGACACGAAACAATAACAAAAAAGGTTCAATTTAGTACAACCATGGTGCGTCGTCAAAACGTTGTGATACTATCTTCACTACTTATAAACGCGCGTCGGCATACCACAACGTTCCTCGTAGTAAGATTAGCAAGACACATGCGTGAACAGAACTAGTTTTCGTCCGAAATATTGGGCACTCTCAACTTGAACAGAGTATAGAGTTAGTGTGGACATTTTAACCACTGTGACAAGTTTTTTTTATTTTATAATTGCACGTGATAGTTTTCAATGCTAGGTGTAATATGGTTTATTAATAAAGCCAAAAAATAATTATCATTTTAAATTTATTGTACTAGCACGTGCCCCACCATAATGGTATCTCACTGTCGGACAAGACTAATGCTCATAGTCACAAAGGGGGTTAAACATATTATGTATTTTAATTTGAATATTAAAAATAAAGTTTAGAAATATTATATTAATGATATTCAAATTAAAATAATATAATATAATTTGAATATATTTTACACAACCTAATTATTAAATAACTATAAATTTCCTTAACTTTGTTTTATAAATATGTAGGTGGTTCCCAGTGTTTGTCTTGGTCTTTTGAAAAATAAATCTGGTCATTTTTGACTTTGTTAAAACACAAAAATAATAATAAACAATTTTTGTACATTTTACGGTTTTTCTAAAATATTAAGGAAACTCAATGTATCAACTAGATCTAAAATGCTTTTAGAAAAGATGATACACTTGAAATGGAAGCAAGATGTCTGGTAGAAAAGTTGTTTACATTTCATAGTAAAACCAATAATTCACTTAGAATTTATACAAATTAGTTTTCCATATAGGTGTATATTTTGATGTTCAGAGAATATCATGTTCATATTTTTTATTAATAATTTTTGAGAACATATTAGGAAGGGAACATAAACATATTTGTTTATTTTGACAGAATATAAATCTAAACTGCCTATAAGTAATTCTTATGAAAATATCATAAATACAATAACTATTTGTTTGTTTAAAGTTCAAGTTTTGATAATACTTGCAAAAGTAATAAAAATATACATTGTATATTATTTATTATACTTAATTAAATTATTTCTTTGTACTATTATAGTAATTACTAATGTACTCAGTAACCAATTTATTTAATACATTTTAAATTTATTTAGAATTAAAATAATTGGTTTTTTTGTTTAAGGCTGGATTGAACAAAATTATGTATAATTTAATAATAAATATGAGTTCGCGTGATCCAACATTGACTTATATTACCAAAATGTTAATATGTAATGAAAAGCGTTGCAAAATGCGTGTAGATGAGCGAATAATTGCTGGTGACGGTTTTATGTTAAATTTGTTAACAACCTTGCAAGAGCTTTCAGTGAAGGTAATTGATACAATGTTTACCTGACTTATTTGTCTACTTATATGCGTTTATACATTTTAGATTAAAATGGATAGAGTTGATCCAATGTACATTTTTAATTCTGAACATTCTTTAATTGATTTATCAGCTGAAACAAGACTGAAATTTTCATCTCAAGAAGTTGCTGATTGGGTCTCATCACAACGTATGCTTGCTTTTACACTGTATAATTTTTTTTAAACAGTTTTATTTTTTACTTTATTTTTATGTGTAGCAAAATCGGTTAAGGAAATAAAGTTTTCTACTCGTTGTTGGTTTATAACATTGTTCTGTCATCATGTTGCTTTAATACCAGCTTTTAATAAACATACTAGAAGATACAGAACTGTAAGAGATCTTCAAAAATTGGTAAGGCGATTGTTGTTTCTTTAAGCTATTTAATGATCATATCTAATCTATTATTTATTTTGTGTTGTAGATTGATGAAATAGCTAATTCTGAATCTGAATGGAAGAATAATCCTACAGTGGCTGTAAGAAATAAAGAATTATTAAGAAAGTGGAAAACACAGTTGAGGGTAACATTTTTATTATTATTCACTATTCAGTATTTTATTGAAACTGAACTTTAATGATTTTGTAGAAACTGGTAAAAAGCAAATCATGTGGAGAATTGGTGCTTTATGATCCATATCTTATAACCCGCTGTATTGTGTTTTATTCTACTGTTGCTGAATTTATGATAACACTCCTTCAAGGTACTCCATACATACCGAACTCCAATATTATATTCCCTGATGAAGTTCCAGATATATTAGCTGCTATTCCAGAATGGTTTGTTGAAGATATTGCAGATTTCCTATTATTCATACTGCAGTAAGTATTTACTTTTGGTTTAGTGTTCAATAAATGTTGATACATAAAATTGGTTATAGATATGCTCCAAAGGATATTGAATTTAAGTTGTTTGACACACTCTTGACATGGATTCTTGTTTGTATTTGCTACCCGACTGCTTTTAAAAATCCTTATCTTATCGCAAAACTTATAGAGGTACTCTTTGTTTTAAACCCGAGTATTCAACCAAAGACTGAAGTTTTGAACAATATGATGATGAGTCATCCACTTTCGGTTTCAAGTCTACCGGCTTCATTGATGAATTTTTATACTGGTATATTTTAATAGGTTTTTTTATTGTAATTATTATAAATTAATTAATTTATTATTATATTTTTTAAAAGTTATTGAGTCTACTGGAGCAAGTTCTGAGTTTTATGATAAGTTTACTATACGCTACCATATAAGTTTAATTATCAAAAGTATGTGGGAAAGTCCTACACATAGATTTTCAGTTATTGCAGAATCCAAGTATAAAATTTATGAAAGTATTAAATCTTTTTGCAATGTATTATATCTTTAAAAATTTTTTTTGTGTAGAACTGGAAAACAGTTTGTCAAATTTGTTAATATGTTAATCAATGACACAACATTTTTGTTGGATGAGAGCTTGGAGTCATTGAAACGTATTCATGAAATACAAGAACAAATGGCAGATACTGCTACTTGGAATCAGTTAGCTGAAGAAACTCAACAATCCCGGACAAGACAGCTCGCTGCTGATGAAAGGCAATGCCGGTAAGTAAAACTAATTTCACTACTGAATGATGATGACTTACACTGAAATATTTTTTCAGTTCTTATTTGACTTTGGCTCAAGAGACAGTAGATATGTTTCATTATCTAACCAATGATATTAAGGAACCATTTATGCGTCCTGAGTTAGTAAATCGCCTTACAGCAATGCTTAATTTCAACTTGCAACAACTATGTGGTCCCAAGTGTAAAAATTTAAAAGTAAAAACACCAGAAAATTATGGCTGGGAGCCTAGACGTTTACTCAAGCAGTTAATTGACATTTATTTACATTTGGACTGTGACCAGTTTGCTGCTGCTATTGCAGCCGATGAAGTAATTTACTGGTAGAATTAGTTCTTGAAATTATTTTACTAATGATAAAATGTTTTAAGCGGTCTTTTCGAATGGAATTATTTGAAGATGCAGCAAACCGAATGTTGCGAGTTTTAAATTCATCGAAAATTGAAGTGATGCGATTCCAAAGTTTGGCTATTAAAGCAAATGAAATCTCTATTCAGAATATTAAAAAAGAAGTTGATTTTAATGATGCTCCTGAAGAATTTAGAGGTAGATAAAATTGGTGTTTTAGTTTCAAAGTACTAATAAGTATTTTTAAATTTCAGATCCATTGATGGATACTTTGATGGATGATCCAGTCATATTACCAAGTAGTGGAAAAATTATGGATCGACCAGTAATTATACGCCATTTACTAAACTCCCAAACTGATCCGTTTAACCGACAGCCGTTGAGTGAAGATAATTTAATGCCAGGTAAATTTTTTTTATATTATTGTTAAGATTAATATTTAACTTATTTGAATGAATATATTTCATGATTTCTGACGATTAAAAACATATACTATAGTGCACAATAATATCAAAATTACTTTAAAAAAAAAACAAATTTATTCAATAATAAAAAAGTCTTAAAATCATAATAACGACAAAAGTTAAACTTGCCTTATGAATTTGTATCTTATATCTTATTTTTTTTTTCCATAATAAAAATCAAAATTGTAAAAAATTTATTTTAAATTAAATTATATATGTTCAGTTAGATTAGAGTAGTATGCTGTTTATTAACAGTACATTTTTCGTTGGTTATAACCTTTACTTATATTACAGTAATAGAATTTTTGTCAGTTAAAAAATATATTTTTCTAAATCACAAATATATTTCTTTAAAATAAATTTTATAAAAAGTTTCATTATACCTAATAGGTGCTTTTTCTTCTGTCTGAATAAGTTTTTAACTATACTCAGTCTCGATATAGAATACACCGGCTGGCTGACCAGTTTTCTTTCGGCGCCGCACATCTGCTCTAAGAACTGGTCAATTTGGTCATAGTGGGGAGGAAATTCGGGTTATGCAGCCGTCAGTCACAATGCACTAACCGGTGTATTCTACTTTGAAACAGAGTATATACAATTTGTTTTAGTCATTAATATCAGGGATGATAGGAAATGTCTAGTTTGTATATCGAGGAGGTTATTTTTTTGATAATAATTTAGTAATAGGAGAAAACCAAAGAAGAAAAATTGGAAAAACGGGAATATTTATGCAAAGCTGATTGGTTTTCTTCAAAATAGGAAATAATCATAGAAACCAGAAATGTTCACCAAATATTTTAATTAGCATTTTTTTTTAACACTGATTTCCAAAATTCTTTGAGTTATTGAAAGTTATTCAACATGCACATTATGTAATATGTCTAAGACAAGTTGTATGACAAGGATGTTAGTGCTTGTGTTTTTTTTTTTTTTACAAGAAAATGTTGAAAAATCATTTTATCTTCAATGTGGTATATTTTAGCGTAAACAGCTAGGATGAAAATTAAAAACCACAATTTTATCCAGGGAATCACATATCCATTTATTTTAATAATAATATATGACATAATGTTATGGTTTTTTTTTTTTTTTTTTTTGTAAAGAAAGATCAGTTTTTAATCTATCTACTGTCTTATTTTAATAAATTGAAAATATTTACATGTCATACCTTAGATCAGGAATTCACGCACTTTATCATCACCTAGTACCACTTGATACTTTTATGATAAACATGGATACCACCATAATTCTAAAACTATATTAAGAGAGCCAATTTTTTTTTTTTTTTATTGAACTTAAGTACCTCAGTTACAAAGGCTATTAGTACACAATTATATTAGTTACATTATTTTTATATTTATATGAGGTGGAATAGTTTGATATCTTTTAGGAGATTAATGATGCTTCCGTTAGCCTGTAGATCCGGCTGTAATGCTTTGCCCTTGAAGGCCTGGCACATTTTATTTGTTCCGTGCGTTTTTAATTATTTTCCTTTCAGTTTTATGTTTTACTGTCTTTTCCACACCACATGAATCATACATCGGGGGATCGTTTCTGGCTATGAGTTAATTGTGTGTTAAGAATGTATGTCCTATACAGAGGCAATATATGATTGTTTTCTCTTTCCTTTTTAGACTAGGGTTTTGCCAAACATGTACTTTGTTTTTTATCGTGTTTAATTTTGTACTTTTATTTTAGCTAGTGGTTATACCATTTAAAGTTAAGGACATTTTTTATGTTGATCTTTGTGACCACGTATGTAATTAATTTTAGGATTGAGGTGTCTATTGAGGAGGCTGCTTTAAAAGCTTCATGGTCAGCTGTTTTGTTGCCCTATAATTCAACTGTGCCAGGGTATATACCCTGGATATAATACCCATATGAAGGATATATTTATCTCTTTTTGGTGTGCTTCATATGGTTTTTCTTGGAAAAGTTTGAATATTTCGGTAGGATTTATAGCATTATGAATGCTTAAGAGGCTGTTGAGAGAGTCACTTGGTATTAGAAAATTATTATTTGTTGTTTCCTTATTTTAATTATATTTTTTCTGCTTTGTACATACCTAGTACTTCAGCTGTAGATTTAGAACATTCAGGTGAAAGTTTATAGGAAGAGATTGAATTTTCTGTTACTATTGATATTGCGACGCTATTCTCCATTTTAGTATAGATACCAAGGGATTACTGAGTGTGTGTTTAATTATATACTTAAGCTGATCATAGTTGATTTTAATGTTGGAGTTTTCTTCAAAGATTGTTTTACTAGTTCAAGGCTGGTGGACACCGTTAGTGCTTGCGGTTTGAGATGATGATAAAGGTGGAGAGAGATCAATAATTAGACAAGATGTCGAGGATATGGCTGGTCTTTTGGTTTGGCTAATTATTGCCATTTCTGGTACATTAATATGATGTGAGAGGTCAGGTGAAATGAGAGGAACTGGATTATGTAGTTGACTTGATATAGTTGTAACAGTTATGCCATTTAAATTTAATCTGTCTGTTTTATTTTCTATGAAAATATCAACGGACATATTATGAGAAATTGCTAGTGCACCTGTGTCCCCATGGGTGGAGGAGAGACCAGCATACTCGAATGGGTGTAGATTATTTGTTATGGGGATTTTAGGAGTAGTCTTATATGTCTTCTTGAGTTGTGACCAGAAAGCTTGCATTTATAGCAGAAGAGTGTATTGTCTGTTAGAAAAATTCTATGTGGTGTATTATTGTAATTAATTAATTAGCAGTGAACTCAGAAGTTTGGTAAAATCGCCAGGGTTGATAATATAGACTTGGCATCTGAAGCTAAGGATATGAGCTAATTTTTTTATAATTAAACTAGCATTAATATGTGTAATTTGTGATAGCAGTTGAATGTTGTGATCTTGGAGGAGATAATTGATACTATTATTAAGTATAGAATGTGATACATTAGATATTATGATTCGTTTCGCTGAATTTTTAAATGTCTGATTTTGATAGATGTTGTATGATCCTTAAGTACAATACTAGAGTGATTTTCGATAAGGAAGTCAACAGCATTTTTATTGACGAAATATACTCAAAAACGGTTGTTTGATATGCAGGAAACTAATTTGATATTTTTTGGAGGTACTAGTTTACTGATAGTCGTGACATAGTCAATTTGTGGTATGTTGTCAATTGAGTCGAAAACGATTGCCTGATCTTTTGAGAATGGTTTCATTGAGTGTAGTCTTGGCGAATGATTTTTTTATGAGTGTATTACCATTTTTTCATTGATATTTTGATTTGAAATATGTTAGTATTTTGAACGCTCTGTATACATAATTATTATTCGTGTTAATGATATGATGGTGTTTGATTGTATTATTAGTTTTGGAAATATTACAGATGTAATCTGGATGTTGTGCAGACTCTGATAATGAATTCATTATGTAACCTAACGACGCGGCAGAGTAGATAATAGAAGTAGATCTTGTGTTTATCGATAGTTTTATTTGAGGAGTCTAATAATTTGTCTTTAAGACATTTTTGACTGGTAGGCGTGTCATCCATTCTAATGAATGTGCGAAATTAGGAGGTGGTATTATTTATTAGAATATGTGAGTAGAGAAAAAATGAAAAAAAAGAAATATATATACTCATATTACCTGGACACTCATTGAATAACAATATGCTATTGTAGGCAATTAAAACAGAATACGGTATAATAATGTGGTGCACGGACGAGGATCAACAAGTAACTGAATATATATTTTATTGTTTCATTTTTAAATTTTAACTTTTTTTATTGTTTGATATTCATAAAAGTAGAAAAATCTTAATTTTTAGGTAAATCTCTTTAAATTACAAATTTAAATTTAATGTGAAATTTGTTGTATGTTTATTTTGTACAAGAACATCAATATCAGGTTGATTGGAACTTATTTTTACTCGTAAGTCACTTTGAATATCGAGTCTACTTTTGTACTTATTTTTTAAGTACAGCAGTTCAGAAAATACACTCTTACACAAATAATAAGTAGTGATATATTGAGTTAAACATTGTGTAATGCTTGCTTGAAAAGAGATTTCAATTTTTTTTGACATCCAAAATGAAACCAATGTTTTGTTTTTAAATGCATCTTTCATTGAGCTGTCATTAATCATATCAATGAACCGTTCTTTGTCTTCCACATATTCTGGGACTTCTTTGTCAGACGGTTCATAAGAAAATAAGTTTTTAATCCAATTTTTTCTTGAGACTACTTCAGAAATATATTTTGAAAAATTGATCTTGAGTGCTTCCAAGTGTTCCAAGATGTCAACATTAAATCTTCCTTCATAGTGAGTTCATATTCATCAGTGAATGAGGAGAGAATAGGAAATGCAGGGATGTCTTTTTTAATTGGGTTTTATATAGATCCAATTTTTTTTAGAAAGAATTTATCTTGTCATGAACTGCGAATAATGCCATACTTGTGCCTTGTAATCCCATATTTAAAATGCCGAGTTTGTCAAACATATCAGTCAAGTAGGCTACCCTAGTTAACCATTCTTCATTGTTGAACAAATTTTTTATATTGTCGTCTTTTTCAAACAGAATTAAAAGAACTTCAGATCTTAACTCAAACAATCTATGGAAAAGCAAAGTATTAAATTGTCTTCCCATTTCTTCGCATAACAATATGGATAGGGCTCTAGCCTTAATTAAGTTTATGACCTTTACAGTGCATTTCAAAACAGATAGTTGATTAGGCATATTTCATATATAAGTCAAAGCTTCTCTATGTATCGCACAATGTGTGCTTTTACTAATCGCGATTTTCTGTATTTTTGTTGCTATTTTAGACCTAAACTAACATGTCAATTATCCACACATAACTTGGGCTTTATACAAATACCAACATATTTTTTCCAGGACAAACCTATGGTTTACAAATAATTTTCGATTATTTTGAAAGTATTTTCAGCTTTGGTATTTGTCTTAAGTGGTTTACAAAACAAATACTCCTCATTTAATTCATTGTGAAAATCATATCGAATGAAAACAAGTAGCTGGGCCATATTTGTTATATCTGTGCTACCTCATCTATTTGAAGAGAAAAATTTGAACACATTTTTAGTTGAGTAACTAATATTTGTTCAATATTTGAAGCCATTGTATCATTCCTTCTCTTGACAGATTTGTTTGATAGCAATATTTTATCTAATTCTTTAGCAGCTTTTTCTCCTAAAACCGTTTGCACTATATCTTTTGCTGCTGGTAATACCAGCGTTTCACCAATTATATGAGGCTTTTCATCTTTAACAATTCTAAGGATGGCTAAATTTGATGCTCTTAAAAATTTGCATTCAATATTAATATTATGTGCCATACAATTGGATTCATTTTAAAATAATACAGTTTTTCTTTGAAAAAATTCAATTGGTTTATTTATTGTTTCAGGATGTTTAGTTTGTTGGTGACGTTTTAATAGTTAAGGTTTTTCATACTTTGGTTTGAAAGTAGAGCTCACATTTTAACAACACGTATCTTAAACGTAGTATTACCCGTGTAATTAAAATTTGGATACACATGTATTTAATTTTCGTTTTAATGAATCATATAAACCAAAAATAAAATTTTGTATAGTAATTTATTTCTACAATTACATAATAAAATAGAGTATCTATAATAACAGTTAAAAAAATTATTATTTATAATTAGTTGAATAACAGTTTAATTTAAATAGGAAAAACAGCTTCAAGAATGAAGGAGAATATATAGAGAATGAGTTTTTCAGAATTAGAATTTAGAATGAATGGAAGAGTTAGTTGGATATTTTGAGATTTAAAAAACCGAAGAAACAATTATAAGTATTATATACAAACATTAACGCAATTGCACAGGTGCAAGGATTGAAGCAAATACACCGGGTACATGGTCTAAAACAAATACACGGGTACACGAATTTCAATGTTCATTTACCCGTGTATTTTATTTACACGGATTTTAACACCGTTTTGTTAAGAACATGTGTATCTGTATTTTTAAATACATGTGAAATAGGAGGGACTACTCTATTTAAAAGTGTTTCTTTACATACTACGCATATGACAATAGGGTTTTTGCTATTTTCTGTTTCTGGTTTAAACACAAAGCCAAATTTTAAATAACTTATATTATACTTTTGATTAAGCTGTGTATTTTGTTTTTTTATCGTGTCACTGGAAGAGGTATATAAGGATCATAACCACAATTAAGAAATTTCTTCATAATTAAATTGTACACACAAATTATATTTATATAAAAGTTGGGAATAATAGTACTACAATACACAGATTGTTTCTTACAAGACGTATAGCAACACACAATTAACTCATTAGCATTTTGTTTGTATGCTGATATAATTGAATAATTGTTATTGCCGACCGAGTGGCCATAACTATATTATATATATTATATTAATAACTCCAAATTTATAGCTGTAAGAATACGCTTTATCGATAATATTATAGAGACTATCATTATCTAAATTATTGCTAACAAAACCCCATGTTGTAGATATTTATCAAATCAGCTAATATCAAATGAATTAAATAGGTAGTAATAATAATAACAAATTTTTTTGCGTATCACATACAATTTTTCATCGTACCACAGGTTGGGAACCGCTGCCCTATATTGTATTGTGTTGTCTTTAATTATTATCATAACGGGTAAAAATGTTTAAATCACTTTACATGACTGTACTTTTTCTATTTTATGTGAACTTGTTTTATACAAATTTCACGATTACACAATAAATACTTGTGATATGGACAATTTTAAAATATATGAAAATATATTTGAACATTTTTAAGTATAATTATTTCTTTAAATTTTGCTATTACACAATCTTTGAAATGACGGTAGTGACCTCTTTTTAATGTTGATAGGTTATAATACATTTTCCTTTTGCTATTTTCATAATAAATTTTACATTATTGTGGTTTTTAATTACAGCAACAGAACTGAAAGAGAAAATTCAAAAATGGAAGATTGACAAGTTAAAAGATGCGACACGTAAGATTTAACAATAATGGAAACAAAAATTTACTAATATAAACATACCTAGATTAAATTACTCTTTAATATTTACCTCGATTTAAAATTATGTACTATTATTTATGTGATAAAAAAATGTGTTCTCAGCACTTATAAAAGACTAAAAAAAAAAAAATCCATGGAAGTGTATTTAAACACATAATACATATTAAATATAAGTAGTAAGTGCATACACATACTTACATTTATATATATTAAGGGGATTCAATACCAATATTTACTATTTTTATCTAACACACAGTAAAGCAAATTTAGATCAATTTTTCTTCAATCAGGCCGATTGGTGTAGCTAAGTGATGAAGCATTAAGTAGTAGATACAATGAAAATTGGTATTAATTATTATGCTGCAGAGCTGTGTTAGTTAAATAAAGAAATATCGGTATCCAATTTACTGAATGGTAATTTGGTGAATCCAAGATTCAATTTTAATAATAATAATAATAAATAATTGGTTGATAGCACAAGTAAAATACAATTATTTAGAAGTTTATTAAAATCTGTAAATAAAAAAGTGTTGACAATTTTTTTTTGTCTTTGTGTATTTACTAATATATATACATACATATATATTAAAATCGTACAAAATGTTCAGATGTACGTAAACTTTAATGTTTAAACATATTTTAAATAATTTAAGAGTTTGAACTATATGATAAAATGTTTTTTATTATTATTATTATTATTATAATTAGTATATCATTATTTATACATATATACTAAGGAAAATATTCTACTAAAAGATTTTTTTTTTTTAACTATTGAGATGACTAGTTCTTAGACTAAATCTGTTTTTTTTTTTTTAATGAATATATACCTAATATTTAATTTAATAATTACATTAATACAATACATTTTAATGTAAGTTTTTTTTTCAAGTTAGCAGTCTTAAATTCAACATATTAAAATTACATCATTATTATTTTAAGTATATTATTACAATATTTTATACATGTTGTGATATGTTATTTTCAATAAAATCGAATGTACAGTTTAATTAAATTCTTGATTTGTATGTATCGGGCCAATCCATAGAACATGGAAGGGGGGGGGGCGCTTCTGTGTTCCACTGATTCAGTGTACATATTTGCCGAGCAAAATTTTCACAACGTTTCTCTCGCACGGGTACTCCTTCACTATCAAGCCACATTACTCTCTTGTGCTGCATTCGTGTACCTCGATGAAGGCGCTTCTGATTTCTCGGCTACTGGTGGTGTATTGGATTTGACCTGGCAAACATAAAACTCACGTGAGCAAATTAAAGGACCATAACGCTATGCCGTTTAATAATAAAAATAGGTAAGTATATTAGAGAATCAATTATGGCAATTCTCATTGGTGAATGTATAGTAGTAGTAAAATGCAACTGTTGTCAATTGTGTTATTGTGAACGGAAAAATCAATTGGAAATATTTCCAATTGACGTATATTCACCTTTAGGTCGCCGTCCAAAAAAAATCCGATTTGATGGTATTCTTTACCGGAACGCGGTTTCAGCGTAGTTTTGGCGGCCGGCCGGCCGAACCTGTCGGATCAAATAATTACAAAATGACGTACCGAATGGATTTTTATTAAAAAGCGTCTTATTCTACGCTTTTTATTGGTTCGTTCGCCCACCTTAGGTTTTCGTTGTTGGTGTCCGACGAACTGTGCGAAGACAACGATAACGTTTCGATGTAGTCGCTCATGTCCGACGTGTAGCTGCTCGTGCTCTGCGAGTCTAAAAACGGTACTCCGGTGTTGCCGTCCACGTGTACGTTAAAACCTGCAAAAGCCAATGGGAACATTATCGGTTAATGGTTAGGTTAGGTTAGGTAATAATTAATAAGCGAGTCGGTATTGTGTATTTATACGACGGGTAGGTATAGAATTTAACCGGTATGCAATTCGTATAATAGTCAGGGGGGTGGGGGGGGAGGGGCATGGCTGTATTTATATAAAGAATAAAAAAAATAAAAATAGGTTACATTTTTAATCATAATCGTATCGCATTCGTGTAATTTTAGTGTACCCATTGGATATTGATAAATTATAGATCGACAATTTTCTTTTTAAATGCGATTTATTTTCTATTATCTAATTAAAATACCTAAACTGTCAGGTATGTGTACATATTATTTGATTCGACTTTTTTTAATTTAATTTAATACCAGAGACATAAAAAAAAAAAAAAATGCGTCTAAATTTTCCAGGGTAGTATTGGTAAATAATTTTTTGAGTATACGTGTTATACATGTTTTTATTTCAAAAATAAATTTTATCGCTACGCCCCGGTCTATATATAGATTTTTTGTTCGTTCGAAATATAGTATACATTAATAAAACGTACCTATCAATTCTCAGTATCAATCAACGATTATTTTACTGTTAAAATATTACAATACATTCCAAATGCTTTGAATTTCTATATTTTTAAATTTTTTTGCATCTTGTATCGTGTGCGGATCTATGACCCATTCATTATCGCATAGACTTGTGGTTTCCAAAGATTCAATGGAGGTCCATTTATTTTTAAAATAAACGCCAATTGAGAAATATCTGGTTCGAAGACCGTTACAAATAATATTTAAAGCCGCTTTCAACACCCGGCTGTGGAACACCACGGACATGTTTGAACACAGTTGTGCATTTCTAAGATCAATGTGTTCTAGAACGTTTATGTTCGTCTGAAATTGCTCTAAAACCGTGAATTGCATTATCTTTAGTCGAGAAAAATCGGTCACGCGTACGTTTCACCTCGGTCTTCGCCGCACCTTACATCGACGGATTGAGGCCAAGCACATTTATCGAGGATACAGCTATCTTGAAGAATTGTACTATTTGATATTATCTTGTAATAATCTTGAATTTAGATTAACACAGATACTTGTTATTGTTCTGGTCACCGATCAATGGCAACAATTCTCGAATAATTTCAGTTGATTTTACATTTTCAAACGGCATATTTGATAAACCTTTTTTTTTTTTTTTTTAAATTCCTCCATTGTGATCACCATCTTTATATTTAAATGACTCGATTGTGTTCTTTATCGACGTTTTAATTTTCGGATCAATGTAATAACTTTACGATGGCTACATCAACAACAGCAGTGCGTAACAATTATATTTTACTCGGTTATAACCACGGTCTTAGATTATAACGTGTATACGGCCTTGATAAGTGATAATCGATCATAAAATATTATTTTTAATTTTATGCAATAGAATATAAATAGTACAGTTTTAAATCTCCAATAACAATTTACAATTAATCTACGCATTGTCATTTGCCATCGTGTACAAAGAGTACCAGGGCAAATGTAATTACGTTTGTAAATCTACGTTTCAAATTGTAAATTTTTTATTTTTAAAAGAAATATACAATATGTACCCAGAGGCACAATAAGAACATGGGCTAAATTACAATGATGTGAATGAGTTGTTGGTAGAAGCCACCCAGTAGTGACACTTCCTATTGACTTTGTTTTTTTGTTTTTTTTTTTTTTTCGAGTTGTTATTAAGGAGATCTCTGCGCCATTTTCTTTTCAGTCGTCGATGAGGATTGCCAGGAATTTCATTTGACGCTAACTCACGGATTTGTATGGGATATGAGACGATCATGGAAGCGCTTATAGAAGTGTTTTGCTTCTTCTTGAACAGTTTTTAGACGGAGATCAGTGTGAAGGGGGGAGAGTTTGTAATTTTTCTAAGTGTAATATTTTTGAAAAGTTTAAATTTTATTAAGATTTGAGATTTAAATTGTAAATAGATGTATTCCCGGCGAATAAGTGGATATTTTATTTAAAACCCGAAGTCGCTATCTTATCTCAGTTTAATATTACACGTGGTTAAATCCGGTCAGTATTTTGCGTTCGCCGTTTTTCGACATGGCCGAAATTAACGAACAACGCGTGTGCATCGCGTTTTGCTTGAAACTTGGTAAAAATGATGCAACAGAAATGATTTAAAATCGTCTTTGCGGACGATTCGTTAGGTGGTTCCGTGACTTCCGAGTGTTTTAGGGACAGTCGGGCGGTTAACTGAAGACGTCCCACGTTCTGGAAGACCGTCGACGTCATCCAGAAACGATGGTGTGGCGACAATTTGCGAGAAAAAAAATGCGAAATGGCCGCCGATTAACCCCGTTAATGTGAGTTAACAAAGGGAATCTCGATTGAGTCTTGTCATGGAATTCTACGGGGAAATGCACTGATGAGAAGGGTCGCGCTGCCAAATTCGTTCACCATGACAATGCCCCGGTACATTTAGCGCTGTCGACTCGTGTATTTTTGGCTGATAAAAAAATTGCTGTGTGGTTTCTCCCCTGTTCTCCAGATCGCAGGCCCCATGTGAATTTTTCCTTTTCCCAAGACTAAAAAAACGGCGCTTAAAAGATCAACGATTTCAACGGTGTATTAAGCGGAAGTTAAAGCGAACGCGGCAACAAGAACTCGTAACTTTGGAACGGTTCCAATGGACTTATGAAAAACGGCAAGATCGCCGGGATCGCTGCCATATACTGTCCGGAGGAGAGTATTTTGAAGGAGATGTCTTTAAATAATATTTAACTTCATTTTTGTAATTATTAAATATAAAATCCTGGTTACTTTTCGTACAGACCTCGCATTTCTTTATAAATATCAGTTACGAGTATGCGCTCCGGTACACCACTACTACTAACCTATAGCAGTACATTATTTTCACGTTTCGTTGATGATTAAACGAATTGTATATATATTTTTTTCAAATAACTGTTCGCGGATACCACCCGAGTCGTGAAATGTCGTCAAACGTCCCGACTCCCGACGATGTAATAATTACGAATCGAATTTGTTAATAGTAAAAAGTACTTGCGCACTTTTGATATGTTTTTTGAGTAGGCATCCCGCGGCCCGTCGTAAAATCTTCCCGGACCAAGGACGGCCGCGGCCCGCCCTGTACGCGATTCCGTAGTATTTCCGTTTCGTATTACAATTATTATACTTTCAAATATCTCCGGAAACGCGCAGTTACACGCGTTGGAAACCGTTGGTTTTATTACGTTTCGGATTTGATTTGAAATTAAGCGGAACACACGTTTGCAGTAACGTTCAGAAAAACCGTAGCGCCACATTTTTGGCGTCTTTTGCGATTTTACCAGCACCGACCCGCGCGCGTTAATACGCGAGACCGTTGTACGTTATTTGGATTTTTTTTTCTCCAAAATGATGAGAATTTTTTTTTTTTTTTCTTAATCTATAACTGTAACCATCCGGTAGGCGATTCTCGTCACGCCGCTCTGGCCTTCCCTAAAAAAAATCCCACTGATATCTATTGTAGAACATCGCGCGGGTTTTAGCACGAATTAAAAAAAGTACCTAAAAAGTTATCGAAATACACTAAAACCATAAAAAAAAAAAAAAAAAAGTAAATAATATCATTGTCTCTATACATTTATTTTAACCGAAAACCCTAACAGATCGATGGATATTTTTTCCATACTTGTCCGATGTTTTTTTACGCGTGTTGTTAAAACCTTTATTTTTTTTTACATATTACCCCTAAGTTTTTCAATCTTGGTCCGTGTTGATTTTACGGACTTGAAATTGAAAATCCGAAAGAGTAACGTGACCGATTTCATGTAAACGTTTATAACTTATAACGAACTGGTTTACTACACACGTACGCAATAGAAAAATCGCCGTGATGTCGCCTATACTCAACTGCTTAAAACTCAACTGACCTTTATCTTTTTTCAAGCAGACCGGCACCTCGGCACCGGCTGACGACGATTTCATAGGACCCGCGAACTTCTGGAACCTAAAACTTAGGTCCTTCAACCTGTCGGTAGACTTGGACCGCCTGGGTAGCGATCCGTGGACACAGCTGATGGGCGTCGCCCCATCGCCGCTGCAGTCCGGCATAGCCATGGTTCGCCGGTGCCTCATCGTTGACATGGCAGTGGTCAACGGCAACTCGAACTCGGCAAAGTCCGCGCCCCTGTACCGGAGCGACCCGGTGGACACGCCGGAGTCGTTGGAGCTGGACGAGTCTCGGTTGTTTTTGCAGGGGACGCTGGACGACCGGCGGATGTGCACCAGTGCGGTCTGCTGGTCGTCGGCCAATGTGCTGGTAGACGATTGCACCGAATCCACCGCCGCGGTGGTTGTGGTGCTCTCGACCGAAGACGCCGTGGACGACGGCGTGGCGGCGGCAGCGGCGGCCGTTGAGTCCGTACACTTGACGATCTGGCTGGTCATGCTCTCGGCCGACGACGTACGGTCGGACGCCTCTGACTGTGTCGCCGCCACCCCGTAGTCGTACCTCGACGAGCCGGCCGAACTGGACCGTCTCCGCGGCTCGTCCGCCGCCGGGCGACACGCGTTTTTAGACGACAAACCGTCCGCCGCCGCCGCCCCCGCTGCCACCGCTGTGGACGACGATCTGTACTCGTCGAGACTGGGTATACTGACCGACTTCTCGGCTAGTCCCTTGTTCATTATGTCCTTCAACATATCCTGTTGTTTGCCACCGGTGGCCGGGCACATGGGCAGATAACCGGGGAACAGGTTCCGCTTGACTTCCTTCATCCGCCCGTTGACGGGTTCCATGGTCATGTAATCGCTCTTCTCGTCGCCACCGTTCTCGGCGCACCGTTTTTGCGGGTGTCCGCACTTGTCGCATGCGGCACCGCTGTTGTACGGCGTCCGTTCGGCGCCCGGGTTAGGCAGACCGGCCACTTTTCCCAATACGCTCTTAGCGTTCTCGTAATGGCACAGCGACTCGCTAAACTCCAAGTTCATATAGTTGTCGGTACCCGTTTTCCGGACGTCGCGGGACGCCGTGACCGCCGGGCTGACCGGTTCCAAGTTCATGTAGTTGGATGGCGTGTCGGCCGGGTGCGTCGGTTCCGCGTACTTCTTTTTCTTCGTAACGTCCACGGTCGCGTAAATGGCGCCCGTCGCCGCCTTCAGATGGTGGCCATCGACCGGTTGTTTCTGCAAAATAGCCACACACACACACGTTATTCGTAAATATAATTTTTACGATTCAAATGGACGACGATTTATAATTTTATATATTTTTTCATTTTCTGCCAATATCAATAAGGGGGGGGGGGGTTTATCTTGTCTATACGTAATAAAAAAATAAAACATATTGAATAATTTTACTCGTCTGGATATTTTTAAAAAAACCACGCATCAACATTATTGTTTTTATCGTAATTAATTAAAAAAAAAAAAAAAGAAAAAAAAGAAGTACGAATAAAAGTATAGTAGTAACTATACACATAAAGAAGGAAGACAGTGGCATAGTACCCACGAGTTTGTGAACGGGGGGGGAGGGTGGGGGTATTTATAATTATTAGTTATTTTAATGGATAAATCACGTTCGCTCACCGTATTATTCGACATCTGATTGTTCGCGACATGGTGACTATTCCGTCTACACTGAGGTGGTATCGGTGTCCAGCAATTCATGGATCTTTGGCAATGGCACATCCCCGTGCACTGGAAGTTCGGTTGTTTAGGTGTTGCGGCGGCACTGAAAAACGGCGAAACGCGATTAAAAAAAAAAAAAAAAACAAAAAAAAACCCTGTCACGTTTGTTGAAAATCCTTAGGTATAATAGGTACGGGCGTTTATTATTATTACGACCGTATTGAAGGAGAGCTATTCGTTTTACCAAGGGGCGTGTATGTTTATTTGCGTATACCGCGGCTAAATATGTATTCAGGCATGCCGGCGAGATAAGAACATGGCCGCCACTGGCAAATATCATGGATTAATGATGAAATTAAAAAAAAATTATCATGGAACAAACACAATATTATTGCAGAGTTTTTTTCATTGTCACCAGACAACAACTCGACATCGGCTTGATATCAGATACAATACGGCCAACATTGACGTAAAATGCGCCAGGTGACAGTGTAATTTGATCGTATTGTTAATGACATACCTGTATTTTTAGCAATTTTTTTTTCAATATTCCCAACAGCCCACGCCCCCTTTACACTTAATAATATAATAGTTTTATGATTTTACAATATACAGTCGAACTTGCAGGTCAAATCGGAAGTTCTTCAAACTTCCGAGGACCAGTAAAAAATTCAAACTTACGCCAATAATTCGAGTTATCAAAAAAATAAAATAAACATCAATTATAGAATTGAAATTGAAATGTTTTATACGTGACCTACATTTATTGGGCAAGTATTCTATATAATAATAGGTATTATTAAAAATACTCAAATACTTATTTGGCCTATTTTATTGTTTAAGAAAAGAGTAGTCAATTTTGCTATTGATCGCAGCGTGCTGGCCGTGTACCGTTCGGTTTTATTAAGCGCTGAGAAAAGTTCATCACTAAATTATCCAATAAGTTTCAGTAAAATCCGGAACGTCGAGTTATTCGCGTAAATATAATCGAGTTAAACACGATTTTTGACATTGTTCAAGCAGGATACTACAGGGAACCGGAGAAAAAGTTCGGGGTAACAAAGTGCGAGTTCGTCTGTATTTATATAATTATATAATATTTGCTACGTATATCGGTGCGTTGTGCGATCGAATATGAATTTGAATTACTTGGATTTCTTGTGAACAGCCACGGGCGACGGAGGCGTATCGTAATTGCCGTAGGGATTGATGACTTCCACCAGCGACTTGATGTTCCGCGGCGTGTCGTAGTATTCGTCTTGCATCGGTGGATACGGTTTATTCTGCTGTAAATATGCGACAATATTATCGTAACGAAAATAACCCGAAAAACAATATATAAAATGAAACAAAAAAAACATTATTACACAAATACGTATATTTCGAAAACTTAATAAAGAAAGAAAAAAAAAAAAACGTCGCCGAAATCAATAACTTTAGCGGGTATTTACTTTATCGTAAGTGCGTTTAGTTTTTTATTTCTTTTGTCGCTCGTCTCGGGAAAAGTTTTAGAAAAACATAAAAAAAATAGTTTGTTTTTTATAAAGTGTTAACAATTAAACCGATTCAACGGGTTTCAATTGTTATATTATATGATATGGATTTAAGATTTTAGAAAACGACCGTGTAAATCGTTTCGCGAGTTTATCACTTTTCGGTTGACATTTAAGTAATTCATAGTGTATAAAGGTCGAATTTTTCAAATTTACCGGTTCGAATAATAATATAGGGGGGGGGGAAACACCGTAAATGAGTCGATTAATGAAACAATAAATGAGACCGACGCGCCGGCGATATGCCGTCCGATGATATTCACAGACATTATTTTCTAGCGTTTGTATATTTACGACGATTTGTACATATATAATATTAAACGTTGTGTACGCACGATAATTTATTATTATAATTTTTGCATTTTGTAACTTACTTTTGTGTTGGGGGGGCATATTGTCTTGGGTGTGTCGTAGTTATTGAGGTAGGATTGTCTAGGTTTGTCCAAAGTTGCGCACCGGCACACGCACGACGTGGCGGTGTCTTGCTGAGGCAATGGCATCGGAGCCTTTTTCGCCGGCGGCGTACTCGTTTCCGGTTTCAAGTGCGTCGGTTTCGGTGGTCTTATCGGCGTGCACGCGTCGGATTGGCTGAAAGCGGACGACAAAACGTTTTCAATATAGGCCATACACTTACTCGTAGTTTATTATTCATTCAAATTCGAAATATACAATTATTTGTGTGCCTCAATATTAAAATTTATATAAATTCGTATAATTTTGTTCGCATATTACAAAATACGCGAAATATGCTAAATATTCCCCAACTCGTGAAATATTCTCAATTATGCAATAGAAAACATTTTTTCGGTGAACTCTGTGTTAAATCGTCCACGTTTGTTTATTCTCATAAGACTGCATAGACTCAAAAAATGAAATCATATATAATATATTCCGGAATATATTTGATATTTTTATGTCATGAGGATGACGGCGTTCGAAAAATAATGAAATAGTTTATCTCGCATGGTTTAGCGTAAAACGACGATGAAAATTTAAGAACACGACTTCGTCTATAGAATTACACATCCAGTAGGTTAAATAATAATTTAAAAAAAAAAAAATTACTTCTAATTTATATTTGTACAGAAAGACCAGTTTTTAATATTTACTGTTTCATTTGAGTAAATTCAAAATCAATATTTTTGTCATACCATAGATCGTGTTGATGTCTGTAATTATTATCCTAACGATTAATATCACTTTGCACGATGGTTTATTTTGTGTGAACGAGTTTTTGAACACATTTCGCGATTACATGATAAATATTTGCGATACAAACCGTTTTAAAATATATGAATATTTTTGAGTCTATGCATTTTTATTTTTAGAAATAGTTCGTTCGAATTGCCTATACGGAACTCCGCACGTGTGACCCTTGGATAAATCAAATATTTTTACATACCTCGCAGTGGTGGTAGAATTATAGAAAATACGTGCTTAAACGAATTAAAATAAAATAAATATATTTATAATACATAAACAAAACCCACAAAAATAATCCCAAAAGTGAATTGAAAAAAAAATATATTCAAAATCGTTCGAGTTTCCAGAGGAAATCATCATTTTACGATTTTCTAGTGTTCTAACGTTTATTTTGTTCAAAATACCAATCTGTTTTTTTATTGTCGTATATAGTATATAAATGCTGACAATTTTAGTTTATAATATAAATATTGTTTACGAGCATTTAAAAGTTTTGATAAATGTATAGCGAAACGTCATCGCGTCGGGTTAGGTTCGGTTATTTCCGTCCGTCTAAAACTTATTTAAACGATCAGAGTACGTTAAACGGATTTACTTTTACTGTATTTAAACTACGACACTGTTTGTTTCTAACTCATAAACAAGTATTATTCATTTACCTTTTGTTCATCTTGTCATTTACAGAGGGGCATACTTTTCTAGGTACCGAATATTCGGTACCGCACACGGAACTGCATCCCGCACTTCCGCCACTGCTGCTACTCTGCGACGACACGTACCCGCAACACTGATGATGTCCGTTATTTATTTCTGTTATGTAATTAACTGTAATATTATTAAAAAAATTGAATATATATAAGTACCGTGTAGTAGTTGGACATTTTGCAAATCGATTTTCGTTTTTTATCGTTACATATTTATAATAGGGTATCAAGGGGTGGTTAACGAGTTTTAGCCCACCCTCCTCCTAAAAATGATTGACCGCCTAACATTTTTGTAATTGTATTATTAGTTTTATTATATATATATATATATATAAAGTTTTTATCTTTTTAATCTCCTTTAAAAACGGTACTATCTTTCTCATGACAACCAAATTAAATAAGTAATAACAACTGTTATTTTTTCATTTGAATCACCTAGGTAACCCATAAATCAACAAAAATAACTAGGTTTTTGTATTAAAAATATAATTTGTTCCGTGTGAGCCACCCTTTAGGGGTTGAATTCCGAAATATAATAAAGTCTATGTTATAGACAGGGATAGTAAAAGCTTGCTATCAGTGAAAAAAAAAAAATAGAATAAGTTCAGTTTTTCCAGAGATTATCCCATATACGTACAAACAAACAATTTTTACCTTTTTATTATATTATTTATTGTAGTTTATTTCATAAACAAGTGACGAGAAATCTCGTGCACAATAATTGTGCATTTATATTTCTATACATATTGAAAAATAATTAGGTACTTTTACTATTTATAAATTATTTTGTTTTGCCCCCCCCTCCAAAAAAAAATCTTGGGAGCGTCCTTCATATACATAAAAATAAAAATCTATAGGCACAAGGATAAAACACTATAATAGCTCGTATTTGTTTTATTAAAATACAATAGAAATCATTAGAATGGGTCAATCGGAACAAAACGTTTCTGTATGTATATATATATATATATATATATATAATTACTATCGATTAAATTTACCGCTCAATGGTTTTGTCCGTCAATCAATACCTAATTCATCCCGCGGGAGATTAACCATATACGCATATTGGATTGTCCGTATTCAAATCTATAAAGCGGCATCTCGGATAATTTCTTTACCGCAGTAAAACATTTAAACGGACAATAATGCAGTCGTATGCACTATGCAAGATAGGCCAACGTTTTTATTATCAACGGTGTGAATCGTATTATAAAAAAAAAAAATAATAATAATTATTCCGTATACGCACCTAGTTCAGGTTGTCTCTAAACTGTGGGTCGCGAGAAGTTTATTGTTGTTATAAATAATTTGAAGTTAATATTAATGTGGGTTGTCGACGTTTGTCCAACGCATTTTTTCCTAATTGTATTGATTTGCTCGAGCGAGAAAATTATTCTTTTTTTTTTTTTTGTCAATATTTTAGAACTATTTTGGGTCGCAGTAATAAATAGATCGAGAAGCACTGACCTAGGTCATACATTTTTAACTATTTGAGTAGGTACCTAATAGGCAATTAACGATTTTGTACTTATGATCGTCACGCGCGATATTGGTACCAAATATTTTAGAATTAAAAAACGCATAAAATTCGGTTAATTCAATTTTCATTACTTCGGTTGGTGTCGCGATAATTATCACGGGGGAAACAAAAATACTTTGCAAGGTAGTCATCGGTTTACATCCGGATGCATATTACTGTTCTATAAACATTGCTACGCGATTGGTCGCTCGTTATCGTGTTTTCGTGGACTTTCACAATTTTAAACAGCTTATCTACGTCGTAAGAAAGCGTTTTGACGGTGTCTCAATGGGTTGAGCTCATTTAATGTTGGTGTTCTCGGGTTTGATCCCAGAACAAATTTGTTATGTTTTTTTTTTTCGTTGTAAATTTCGCCCTCGCGGCGTAGTTGTGCATAACAAACCGAGGGTTATTTTCGATCAAGTGTCTCGACATGAGCTTGCGGGACGAACGAACGGAGGTGGCCGAAGGTGCCCCTCTAGACATCAAAATTCGATAATATCACGGTAACATGGTTTTAAGGCGTGCTATTTGAAACCGGCTAATCAGAAACGAGCGGCCGCGTATAGATGTTTACAGAATGGAAATATGCTACCCGGACACTACCTTTCTATATAATACGTATAAGTGTACGACGATAGTGCTTATAGGCTATAGCGTACAAAAAGAAAATCGCGTGTTAGATCTACGGTACTGTAACAAATGAGAGGGTAAATTGTCGGCAGAAACGAAATAAATGGGTTGATACGTTGCCAAAAAGATTACACATTCTAAAAAGCTCAACGGTACACTTAAGTAACACGGATATACGTTTGGCCTTGAAATACATAGGTAAAAGTCACAATATAATATATTATTCGAACAACAAATTATTCGTATAGTTGAATTGGATTTACTTGTTTCAAATTTAGACATTTCAGTTGGGTATTTTACGTTTGTTTTCGCTACTTTTGTTAGTGTTTTCGCCGTGCATATTTATTTATACGTCTAGCGGGTTTTAGCTGTACGTTCGCAGACAACAATAGTCACTGTGTGGGTATTATTTTAGAGATTTCGAATGCTACGATAGTTTTTTATGACTTTATTTATTTATATAATGTTTATAAAAGTAATTATAAACAAGGATTTGATGTTACCGGTATGGTTACGGAGAAATCCGACAATTGGTTATTCGCAACGCGTGTGTTTTATTGTAGTTATACAAATATCGATTTAATAAATTGAACTCGAATGTTTGTACGAACTATGGATAATTACTTACGCGATGAGACATTGTTGTCCATTGTCCATGCCGGGTTGAATCCTATGCTTCCCGGGGTGTTGGCCATGGTCGAAGAACGAGACAAAGCTCCAAGTTTACTTATACAGCTGGCACATCGTTCCAGAGCGGTTTCTGGGGTCCACGTGCATTCCTAATTGTTTTAATTAAAAAAAAAAAAAAAAAACGGTTATCGTATTATATAATATAATTTTTATACGATTTTGTGAAAAATAAGGTTATTTTTTAAATTTAAATTTGTAATTTTTTAATTACATTACATTTTGTTGCTTTTTATATAACTCAATAGTATTTCGATTTACAGTGTCGACAGTAGTGCATTTAAAATGGTTTTATAAATGTCATTTATTAAAATTCCTTAAAATGTTTTAATTTTAAGGAATATTCGAAAATTGAATACCAAGAGGCCAGAAGCTGACGTCGATAATTTGTGCTCGGCAGGACATCTGTTGCTATGCAAACGACGATTGGCCGGTGGAACGGGCAAATAATACCCCCGGATAATTATAGCCCTCCGGTACAATTATGCTGGGATATATTTACCCCCTAAATTCATATGCTGGGGTATAATTATATTAGAGTTATCATACTTGGCAGAACTAAAATTCTAGGATTATATACCCCCTAAATTCATAATGGGAAAACCAAACTCCCATGGAGGTTTGAAATTCCTCCTTTAATCTTATATATTTTTAAATCAGATTTATCTGGTCGACGGTGTGGTGTACACTTTGAGAACCTCTGGTGTAATATATACTCTACTTAACATCGACGTAATTTAATTGAAATATGAAATGTTTTTAGATGGTGATGGTTACTTGTGAATTTGGGTCCTGAAAATCTCCGACTGAAGCGGTGTCTCCAAAATCTGAATTGTCTAAACGACTTTCGTTAGACGGCCAACACATGTTGTCTTCGCCGCTTCTTTCGTGAGAGTGTTGGTGAAATGAGTTTTGATCTCCACCGTATTCGGAAACTCTGCAGGAATCTAATCGAGACA
The DNA here is from genome assembly GCA_956483605.1 of Tuberolachnus salignus. Taxonomy (NCBI): domain Eukaryota; kingdom Metazoa; phylum Arthropoda; class Insecta; order Hemiptera; family Aphididae; genus Tuberolachnus; species Tuberolachnus salignus. The sequence continues at coordinate 32,459,611 of OY101436.1, read as the reverse complement.
GGAGACCTCTTCTAGACGGACTTTCTAAAACTACAACGACAAGAATACTTAAATCGTCTTATTAATAAGTAAATTGATAAAATATCTTTTACCTGACATATTTCTACTGAGGAATCTTTTTCTAGTGGCAAGTTTATTTTCCGCCGCCAAATTCATACATCTAGTTATTTCGTCTCCCTGATCGGTAAAACACACAAACAAGCCCTCGCCTTTGCCGCATCTCGAGCCACCCTCGTAGCAAAACCGATTTTCAATAACTCCGTATTTTCTGTCGGACAGACAGTGGATCATTTATGAGCGTTCAATGGTTCTAAAATATATTAAACAAGAACAAATACCTTAAGTACCGGAGTTCCCAAACACCAACTAATCTCGGCGGGACACCGGTAGTCATCGAAAACCGTAAGTCTTGAATGTGTAACCGAGCCGGTCCCGAAGATATTTTTGACTTTGACGGACAAGACGCTATTTGGATCAGGAACTGTTGGTCTACAATATTGATT